>CAUYUJ010015898.1:0-57500 GCA_963575745.1 Prorocentrum cordatum | reverse complement strand
GCGAGACGAAGAGAGGAAGGGGGGGTCTTCTGTGGCAGCTCGTGGGAGCCTCCCAGCGAGGGTGTACAGGGCTGTCATATGTCCTACAGGAGGGGTCCGAAAAGAAGGGAGGGGGTATAGCTGGTGCAAGTAGGTCATACGTGACAGGAATGGAGACGCGTCCTGGAACAGAAACAGGCCCTGGACCTCCCAGAGGGCAACTCGTCATCCCGAATCGTGTCTGCCGACGGCCTGGGGGGCCCTGGGAGGGCACCAGGGGCCCGAAAACGCAAGCAGAGACAAGCAAACAAACACACAAACACTCACACACCAACAAACACACACACACACACGCAAACAGAGACAAGCAAACAGAGACAAGCAAACAGAGACAAGCAAACAAACACACACACACAAACACAACATCAAAAACACAAACAAACATCCAGAACCAACTCTCACGAGCGGCGAAGGTATCCACATCCACAACCTCGCGCGGTCTGGACTCCAGGGCGCGATCCTGTGGATACGCGGTCGCGCGTGCACGTTTCGCGCGGGGCATCGGCGAAAGAATGCTCCGTATCCACGGGGTCGCGGCCCAGAGGCCCAGCCCGCGAGGTCGAGGACACTGATACTTCTGTGCCATTCACGACATTCCGCCCAGGACCCCATTGTCATCATGCTGAGAGGGCCGCGGGAATCTCGGCTCGGTTCCGCCGACACCCTGCCGTGGAGGAAGACTCCTCCCTACTCTTACAAGCAAGTGCGCTCTGCAAATGCGCCCGGGGGACACGCTAACCCACGTCAGCGCTAACCTGAGCCAGCCAAGGCCGTGTCGCGAACCAGGGCTGGCAAAGAAGTATCTCCCAAACTCGGGTCAGCGGAAGGAGGGGGGACCATCGGCTGCAAGTGGCTCCCAGACCTGGGACATCCAGAGGGCGTCAGAGGGGACTGGCCAACACCCACTTCGGCGTCGAAATTTCCATCCCCGTCCCCACTGGGCCAGAGAAACGACCGACCCTGGCCTACCCCCAGGCAGGGACCCATGCCGCGAAACCCGAAGAAGACAGCATGCATCCAGGTCGGCCAGCGGGGCCCAAGCTTTCCCGTCGGGGATGGGGGCAGGACCGCCAGATCAGTCAGCATCGTATCGGGAAGCCGGATCGGACCGAGCTGGCCGAGATCCAGGGCGGGCCTCGCCACGCGAGCACTGGGCCGCATCTGGTGGACAGAAGATCGGAATCGAATTGGATCGGGCCAGCGGAAATCCACGTCGAATCGGATCTATCGGATCGAGATGAACCCTGGACTGGGGATGCTAACCGTTGGCGCTGACCCGGGTCATGCGCGCCCCGGGTGATGCCCTGACGCCCCTCGCTACGTCAGCGCTGGGGGGCCGTTCCAGAGCTTGCCGATGCCGCCGCGCCCCCCGCCTGTGGTCAGGCGCCGCTTCCCGCCACGGTGATCCGCCCGCCCAGCTGCAGAGGGCCCGAAAGGCACATGGCCGACTCCGGAAGAGCACGGTGCGAAAGTACCGACGTCTGCTTCCGAGAACGTCTAGGACGTCTAACGGTACGCGTCAATCGCTCTGTCTGCGGGACTCACTGTACACTGTTATCATTACACGTTGGGAGGTCACACTATTCTCACATACTGCCGTAATTGATTAAGGGCAGTCGGAGAGGGCACTCATTACTCCTTTCTCGGTGGCAAAATCAATGTTCAGCGTGCTGTGCAGGCCTCCGACCTGCCCGGGTGGCAGCGGGTGGCTGAGTAGGGTGGGCAGGAATGGAAAGGCGAAGCCCGAGCCCAAGGGGCTGCGGACGGGGGAGGAAAGGAAACGCAAGGACTTGCCCCCTCCAAGCACTCAATTCAAGGGTTCCACCCCCGAGCAAAACATAGTTCCACCCACCACCGTAAATGCGTAAAGGCCAGAGGGCAGAGCACTCATTTTCATGGTGGCAGAGTCGGTGTTCAGCGTGCTTTGCAAGCCTCCACTTACGAGTTTCTGTGGTGACAACTCCACAAATCTCACCTTATTCAAATGCCTCCAAGCCGAGGTGGGCAAGCTGCCACCCAGGGAGACTCGTAAAGCGGACCCGCCGGGTGAACTGGACCCCCTCGAGGGGGTCTAGTTCACCCGGCGGGGTCCAATCCACCTACCCTCAGGCGGCCTTCGCGCCAGGCGCCGTGGGAACCGTCGTGGGGGGGTCCAGCCAATGGGGGACAGGCGGCCAAACAATGTCCTCCAGTGCGGCGGCCATGCCCTTCGGCAGGGTCCCGTCCATCCTGGAGGGGTCTCTAGCTAAGACTCGGCCAGTCCTAGTAAGGCGGCCAGGCACACACGCAAAAGGTGGAACTGGCCTGCTGCAGAAGCCCGCACAACACGCTTGCTCCCCCCTCGCGCTGGGCGAGGCTCCTTCCAGGCACCCAGGCAGGGTGGGTCGCTCGCCGCACGCCTGCAATGCCATGCCGTGGCACTCGCGCTGCCCCCCCTGAAAAGTCTCGAGCCCTGCTCACCTGACCCTTCGCACGGGACTGGCCCACAGGAGCTGGGTCTCACCCCCGGCATCAGGAGGCGTTGGCCACCCGCCGATCCACAGGGTTAGGATGCTTCCTCCGCTGTGCTTGCGTCGCGATGGTGGCCCCACTCGGGGCTGCCCCGCGCTCGCTTCCCCCCCGCGGCGGGCGAAGCCCCCTTTCAGGGTCCTAGGTGGGAGTGGGTCGTCCGCATGCGCCGGCGCTGGCGTCAGTGCTGCGGTCGGGTGGGCGCTGCAGCTGGCGCTGTCGGCGGTGCCGCAAGCGCTGCCGCCGCTGGCGCTGCAGACGGCTCCGCCGTCGGCGTGGTCCTCAGGACCGCTATGGGCGCCGTCGTCTATGGGCGCCGTCGTCGGTGCCGCCGTCGGGGTCACCCAGGCTACTGTCGGGGCTGGCTGCTAGCCGCAGCCGATGTCACAGCCAGTGCTGCCGTCCGCGCTGCAGTCGGCTCCGCCATCGGCGCCGCCGACTGGACCGCTGCGTGCGCCGGCGTCGGCGCTGCGCGCCCCTACCTCGGAAATAGGGTTCCCGCCGGCCTCAACCCTGCAGGTCGCGAGGACCGCCGGCATCCGCCCTGGAGGTTGAGAGGGGCGCTGGTCTTCTCCCCGGCTGATCTCCGCCTCTGGGGTTGGGACAGTAGACGAACTTTGGGGGGGGGCCAGCTGGGGGTTCGCCGACGAGGCCGAGGTCGCCGCCGGGGCCGCGGGGCCCGGCGACGGCGTTGGTGATGACAACGCTGCTGGCGTCGGCGCTACCTCGCAGTAAACGCCCGCGTCGGTGGCGGCGTCGGTTCTGGCGATAATGCTGGTGACGGCACTACGGTCGACACTGGCAGCGGCTCCGCCGTCGGCGCTGCGGTAGGTGCCGGTATCGGCGCCGCCGTGGCTGGGGCGGCCTTCGGTGCTTGAGCCGTCGTGGCTAACGGCGTCGTCGTCGGGGCCGCCAACAAAGCCGTCGTCGGCGAGGCGGTTGGCGCCTGCCTGTCGGCAGTCGCAACGGTTGTCGATGCCGCAGAGGCTGCTATAATGAGCGCTAGCACGGGAACTGGCACTGGCACTGGCAACGGCGCTGCGGACGGCGCCGCCGTCGGCACCGCCGTAGGTGCTGCGGTCTCCGCCGTCCCTGGCGCTGCGGTCGGCTCCGCCGTCGGCGCCGTCGTCTGGACCGTCGTGGGCGTAGCCGTCAGCACTGCAGTCGGCGCTGCCCAGGCTGCAGTCGGGACGGCCAGCGGCAAGGCCGTGGGCGCCCGCGTAAGTGGCGGCGTCGGAGCTGGCGTCAGTGCTGGCCTCCGCGCTGCAGTCGGCGCTGGCGCCAGCGCTGCCGTCGGCGCTGTCGGTGTGGCTGGGGTGGACGCCGTCGTCAGGGCTGCAGTCTAGGCGGCCCTCCCTTGGTGCCGCAGTGGGCGACCGCATGGGCGTTGGCGTCTTCGCGGGCGTCGGTGCTGGCATCCGTCAGAAAGCCACCCACGGCGCTTTGGCCAACGCCTTCTGCGCTGCGCGGCCGTCGAGATGAGCGTCAAGGCGGCAGCTGGCGCACGCGCAAGAGCCGACCCTGACGCCAACGTCGTCCTCCGTTAGATAGGGGACTCTTAGATGGGGTCCGAGTAGATGGGGTCGAAGGATCGCACCGCATCGCTAATGCATCGCCGATGCATCGCCGATGCATCGCGGACGTCGGAGACGCATCTGCGACGTCGGCGTGGAGAACATCGGGCTCCGCATCGAACCGCATCGTCGATGCCTCTGCGATGCGGCGCGCTCCTCCGACCCCATCTAAGCTCCGACCCCATCCAGGAGGCCTAGAGATGGACCCTCCATCAGACCGCAGTGAGCGCCGCTGTCGGCGCTGTCGGTCGGCGTCGCCTGGGATCCCGGGCGCCCCCCAGAGCTGTGCGCTGCGAGTCGCTGCTGGCGCCGCTGCAGGCGCCCCGGAAGTCTGAGCCAGACCGCCAGGCGCCGCTCGGGCGGGCGGGCGGGCCACCGCGGGCCCCCTCTCCGGGGATTCTGGGCGCCCCCGCGGGAGAGCGGCTGGAGCACGGCGACGGGAAGGACGTCGACCACGGCGAACGGGGAACCCGAGAGCGACGGTGACAACGACGCCGACGACGCGTAGGACGTGAACGGTGACAACGACGTCGCCATCGACGACGGCAAACGGGAGGGTGGAAGAAGAACGAGCACCGGCCAGCGGACGAGCTTCAGCATAGGCAGCACCAGTGTGGAAGTGTGGATCCCGCCCATTGCTGCGGCCGTGCGGTGCTGTGGCGATCAGATAGCTCCGCTGGATTCTCGCTCGAGCTTGGATGCCGAACAACGCTATGAGGTAGGGTATTTGGCAGACGATGGGAGAATGGCGACGACTGTCCAAGAGCGTCTGTAGAACCAGGATGTGGACAGAACCAAGATGTGTTCCGAAGGTGCACAGGATGCAAGACCGCGTTGAAGCGAGAATGGGGAAGGTCGATCTTAGATGAAGAGCTAAAGGCGAGGGGGAACTGATCTGCTGCATCCAGTGTGGTGGCCCGAACCCCTAACCCTCACCCTAAATTTGAATCTCTAATCCTACCATCCCAGCAACACTTTGAGAAATCTAACGGGTTCTTTCTTTACTCTCACAAAAATCGATTCCCTTCCCTGAGGTTTACCTCCCCCCTTATTTGTTTTGTGTGTGGGGGGGAGGGTCGCAACGCATTAGGGCGCCCAAGATGGCTCTATATGGCTCCAAGAGGCCCCCCGATACTCCAAGATGACCTCCAAGATAACTCAACATAACTGACGACGGTTCAAGATAACTTCCGACATACCTCCAAGAGGCCCGACGAGGGCCACAAGACGGTTCCAAGTGCTCTCGGAGCCCCATAAGAATCCCTCCAAGAGGCCAAACACTTTCAAACACCTGAGGACAATCAATGAGTTTCGCCTTCTCGCCGTTTCGCTTCTTTTGAAGCCTCAAGATGGCCCCAAGATGGCCCAAGAAAGGCCCAAGAGGGGCCGACGAGGGGCCCAAGAGGTCCCCCTGACGGCCCCAAGAGCGCCCAAGAGCGGCCCAAGAGCGCCCCAAGAGGGCCCCAAGAGGCGATTCTGATGGCCCCAGAGGAATACCAAACGTTACGACCCCTCTCTTTTCACTGACGCCCTCTACGATAGCCCAAGAGGCCCACCAGTGCTCCAAGCAGGCCCCCAAGGGAGCCCTAAAAGGGCCCCAAGAGAGCCCCAAGACCCCCCAAAAGAGCCCCACGAGGACCCCAATGTCCCCCAAAAGAATCCCAAGAGACTCCAAGACGGGATTTTGAGGGCTCTATCCTCGTCCTTGTTGTTTTCCTCCTCTTCCTCCTCCTCCTCCTCCTCCACCACCTCTTCGTCCTCGTCCTCGTCCGTTCCATCATCGCGTTCCTCTTCTTCTTCCTCCTCTCCCTCGTAGTCGTCGTCGTCTTCCTCCTCATCCTCCAACTGCTCCTCCACCTTCCCTCAACCCCACGCGGGCCCCAGGGATGGCCTGAAGATGCCCTCCAAACCCACCCTTTTCTCCCAAATATGTATCTGTTCAACCTGGTTGCCTGCCTTGTTTCACTACATGTGTGGTTTCGTCCCTTTTTCCCGTTAACTCTCAGGGGGTTTCCGAGTTGGTTGGTGGGGATGCGCGAAGCGTGAAAATATAGCCCTTTCACTAACCCCCGGCTCGTCCCCGACCAGCTCCAAACCGACCCCCGGCCGCGATCCTCTATGTACTCCCCTGAAAAAACTGGACGCGGTGCACATCGGCCTATCGCAGAATCGTCGCATCTTGAGCACCATCCTAAACTGAAAACGGTGTGGCGTGCACATGTTCGGATCTCTGCACCGACCCAACCCATACGACCCCCTGCTAAAAAGACCATGTGGTGAACACCGCTTGATCGTCTCACCCTCCCTTGCACAAATCACGAAAAACAGCCCCCCCAAAAAAGGTGCACATCTGCTGATCTCCGCACACATCCAGCGCTCACGATACCTTGCAGAAGTACCATTTGGTGGACATCGGCTGACCTTCGCAGCGACCCAACATTCACCATCCCATACAAGCTGCCACAAGTCGACGCACATCTGCACATCTGCGCACCCACCCAACCTCCGCGACCCCTTCCAACAGATACAACGCGGCAAAGATCGGCTGATCTTCACAGCGCGCTGCCAAGTCTCCCTGACGTTCCCAGGGGCTCCCAAACGATCCCAGGCGCCCCAGCCGCTCCCCAAGGGCCCCAAGCGTGACGTGGCAACGCACGGATGCGAACAACACCACACGTCTGCAGTAGGCGCCACGTGGCAATGCAGGTGGGGCGGAAACGATGAGCAGTCACGTCAACCCGTCACATGGCAACGCGGAAGGAAGGGAATGGGAAACAATCAATACTCTTCTACGCTCGCCGACGACGACAAAGACTGCAACGGCGACGACGATGACGATGACGATGACGACGACGACGACGAGCTACCCCCCACTCCGTATGGACCTCCCCAGCCCGAAGCCCACCCCCCTGCACCCTAATCGACCCCTCAATCTCTAGGCTTGACAATAATCCAGATCCCCACGAGCCCCGCGGAATTCCCAGGGAACCGTCGAAACATGTATGAAATTATTCGGATGTCCTCGCTCGTCGACTGTACTCAGCGCGCGGCACCGCAGAGGGCGGACACACATAAAAAGCTGCTTTGCTCATCACATGGCAACTCTGGGAGGGTGAACACATGATGTTAAATTTTACTCGCCACGTGGCGACGCAAGGATGTGCAAAACATACCATTGCACGCGACTCGTAAAGCGCACACGCAGAGAGTGGAAGCAACTAGAACATGTAAATCTGCCCTACGCCGAAGTCAACGCACGACGACGATGACGACGACGACGAGGACGGTGACGACGACAGCGGCGACGACGAGGTCGACAGAGACGACGAGAAGCAAGCATACAGATACGACAACAACGACGACGACGATGACGACGAATACGACATTGACGCCGACGCCGACGCCGACGACGACGCCGACGCCGACGCCGACGCCAACGCGGACACCGACGCCGACGCCGACGCCGACGACGACGGCGACGAAACTACGCAAAAACCGCACACAAGCGGGCGGGGGAGGGTATCTTCCGAACCCCCATGCAAAAGTCAGCCTGGGCTTACCTCCAGCCCCGAAAAGGTGTGGAAGGGGGTGGGGTAGCTTCAGAAGCCCCACCCCCCCTTGACGGCAGTCCCCGGCCTGGCAAAGGGAGAGGGGAGAGGGGTAGCTTTTGAAGCCTCCCCGCTTCGAAAGGCAAGCTTGGGCCAATGCCAGGAGCCTACAGGAGGGAGGGTGGCGTAGCTTCCAAAGCTTCCCCCTTTTGCAAAGGCCAGCTCGGGCTTACCCTCGGAGTCGAAAAGAGGGGGGGGTCTTCCGAAGTGCCCCCCCGCCCCCCTACTTTCCAGGTCCCGAACAAGAAAGGGGGAGGTCGCTTCGGAAGCCCCCCACCCCCGGTGGAAAGAGGAAAGGGGGGGGTTAGCTTGAAACTGGGGTCCCCCTGTTTTTTTTCCTGTGTTCCGTGTCTCCCGCAGCGCGCTCTTTCATATCTCGAGTTTTGAAATAAACGCGACCTACCGTCGCTCGAAAGGAAAGTCCCCCGCCCCGAAAACCCAGGAAGGTCGAGGGGGTAACATTCTCGGGAACCCGGGGGGGAGGAGGGGGGCGGGGTGACCCCCCTCTGCCCGGAGATCAAAGAGAAGAGGGGGGGGGCACAGAGGCACCCTCCTCCGCCCTATCGAGCCGGGGGGAACTGGAAAGGCGAGACCCCCCTGCCCGGAAACCGGGGGGGCGGGGAGGGGAGAGCACAAACACCTTCCCCCCCTTCGGTTCGAACTTGGGGGGGGGGGCTGGGGGGGCAGACTCCCCCCCCACCCTCGCTTCGAACCGGGGCGGGGGGGACGATGCCCTCCCCGCTCTCAATCCGAACCGATGATGGGCTTTGTGTGTGAGCTTTGTGTGTGCTTCGTCCGAGCTTCGTCTGAGCCTTGTTGAAGCATTGGTTGAGCTTCGTGTGAGCTTTGCCGAAGCTTCGTGGGAGTTTTGAGTGAGCGTTGTTGGAGTGTTGTTGAAGCCTTGCTGGAGCTTTGTTGGAGCTTGGTCTGAGCGTTGTTTGAGTGTTGGTTGATAAGCTGTGGTTGAGCTTTGTTGGAGCTGTGTGTAAGCTGTGTGTGGGTTTTGTTGGAGATCTGCTTGAGCTTCGTGTGAGCTTCGTGTAAGCATTGCTCAAGCGTTGCGCAAGTTTGATTGAGCTGTGTTGGAGCTGTGTTGGAGCCTCGCTGGGGCGTAGTTGGAACTTGGCTTGAGCTGTGATCGAGCTTTCTTGGACCTTGGTTTGAGCTTTAAGCCAGATTTGTTGGAGATGTGTTGGAGCTCTGTGTGAGCTGTGCCTGAGCTTTGCGCGCGCTTTGTTTGAGCTTTGGCCGAGCTTTGTTTGAGCTTTGTTGCAGCTATGTTTGAACTTTACTGGAGCTTCGTGTGAGCTTTGCATCAGCGGTGCTGGAGCTTCGGTTGAGCATTGCAACATTGCTTGAGCTGTGCCTGAGCTTTGCTGGAGCTTTGTGTGAGCTCTGTTTGAGCTTTGACCGAGTTGGCTTCATTGAAGCTTTGGTTGAGCCTTGCTGGATTTGTGCTTGAGCTTTGATTGAGGTTTGCTTGAGCTTCGGTTGTGCTGTGTCTGAGCTTAGTTCAAACTGTGTTGGAGCTTTGCTGGAGCATTGTCCGAGCTTCGTGTGAACCTTGTGGAAAGGTTGGAGCTTTGGTTGAGCTTTGAGTGAGCTGTGCTGAAGTTGTGTGCAGTGCTGGCTGAGCTGTGTTGGAAATGTGTTCCCAACAATTCGGTGGTGCTGAGCCCTCGTTTTGAAGAGACAGCGCCCCGCGTTCATCCTTCCTTCCTCCCCCTCCCCCTTCATCACCCATCCGTGCCTCACCTCCCATCCCTGCCTCTGTTCTCCGCATGCCCATTTTGGCACACCACACCCCTCACACGTTTCGTGGCCCCATAGGGAGCTCCCCCGAAGGCCCCAGAGGCAAGGTCCGCATGGTGCCGCCGCTCCATTTCGGCACACCCCTCACACGGTTCGTGGCCCCAGAGAGAGCTGAACCGAAAGCCCCAGCTGCAGGGTCCGCATGACGCCCCGCTCCATCTCGGCACACCCCTCACACGGGTCGTGACCCCGTAGGGAGCTCCAACGAAGGCCCCAGGTCCGCATGGCGCCGCCGCCCCATTTCGGCACACACCCTTCACACGGTTCGTGGCCCCATAGGGAGCCACATCGAAGGCCCCAGTGGAAAGGTCCGCATGGCGCCGCCGCCCCATTTCGGCACACCCCTCACACGGCTCGTAGCCCCATAGGGAGCCACATCGAAGGCCCCAGTGGCAGGGTCCGCATGGCGCCGCCGACCCATTTCGGCACACCCCTCACACGGCTCGTAGCCCCATGGGGAGCCTTACCGAAGGCCCCAGTGGCAGGGTCCGCATGGCGCCGCCGCCCCATTTCGGCACACCCCTCGCACGGTTCGTGGCCTCATTGGAAGCCCCACCGAAGTCCCCAGTGGCAGGGTCCGCATGGCCCCGCCGCTCCAGTTCGGCACACCCCTCACACGGTTCATGGCCCAACAGGGAGCCCAACCGAAAGCCCCAGTTGCAGGGTCCGCATGGCGCCGCCGCCCCATTCCGGAACACACACACACACACAAACACGTCCCACACAGCTCGTGGCCCCATAGTGAGCTCCACCAAAGCCCTCAGTGGCAGGGTCCGCATGGCGCCGCCGCCCCATTTCGGCACACCCCTCACACGGCTCGTAGCCCCATGGGGAGCCTTACCGAAGGCCCCAGTGGCAGGGTCCGCATGGCGCCGCCGCCCCATTTCGGCACACCCCTCGCACGGTTCGTGGCCTCATTGGAAGCCCCACCGAAGTCCCCAGTGGCAGGGTCCGCATGGCCCCGCCGCTCCAGTTCGGCACACCCCTCACACGGTTCATGGCCCAACAGGGAGCCCAACCGAAAGCCCCAATTGCAGGGTCCGCATGGCGCCGCCGCCCCATTCCGGAACACACACACACACACACAAACACGTCCCACACAGCTCGTGGCCCCATAGTGAGCTCCACCAAAGCCCTCAGTGGCAGGGTCCGCATGGCGCCGCCGCCCCATTTCGGCACACCCCTCACACGGTTCGTGGCCCCATGGGAAGCCCCACTGGAGTCCCCAGTGGCAGGGTCCGCATGGCCCCGCCGCTCCATTTCGGCACACCCCTCACACGGTTCATGGCCCAACAGGGGGCCCAACCGAAAGCCCCAGTTGCAAGGTCCGCATGGCGCCGCCGCCCCATTTCGACACACCCCACACACGGCTCGTGGCCCCATAGAGAGCCCCACCGAAGGCCCCAGTGGCAGGGTCCGCATGGCGCCGCCGCCCCATTTCGGCACACACCCTTCACACGGTTCATGGTCCCATACGGAGCTCCACCGAAGGCCCCAGTGGCAGGGTCCGCATGGCGCAGCCGCCTCATTTCGGCCCCACAGGGAGCCCCACCGAAGGCCCCAGTGCGACCGTCCGCACGCGTCCCCCCCACCCACCCACTTCGGCACACCCCTCACACGGTTCTATATCCACAACTGCGTTTCTCACAACTGCATATGGTTGGGTCCTCCACCAGGCTCATCGAAGCCTCGTTGGAGCTTTCCTGGAGCTTTGTGTGAGCCGTGCTTGAGTTTTCTGGTTGCGTTGTTTTAGCGTCGTTGGAGCTTTGTGTGAGCTTTGTGGGGGCTTTGTTGAAGCTGTGTTTGAGCTTTGTGTTAGCGTTGTTTGAGCTGTATTTGAAATGGGTTGGAGCTTTGAGTGAGCTGTGTGTGGGCTTTGTTGGAGATGTGCGTGAGCTTTGTGTGAGCTTTGGGGCTTTGCTTGAGTTTTGTTGGAGCTCCGTGTGAGCTTTGTGTCAGCACTGCTGGAGCGTAAGTTGAGCAGTTATGTGGCTGTGGTTGAGATGTGCTGGAGCTTTGATGGAGCTTGTGTTGAGCCTTGTTGGGGTATTGCTTGAGCTCTGATTCAGATTTGATTGTGCTTCGGTTGAGGTTGACTGAGCTTAGTTCCAGCTTTGTTGGGGTCCTGTGTGAACTTTGTTTCAGCGCTGCTGGAGCTTTGGTTGAGAATTTAACTTTAGCTGTGTTAGAGCTGTGTTGGGGTTTTGCTTGACTATCGTTGAAGCTGTGTTTGAGCCTTGTTGGGGCTTTGTTTGAGCTTTGAGTGGGCTTTGTTTGGGCTTCGGTTGAGCTTTGCTTGAGCTTAGTTTGAACTTTGTTGGAATGTTGGTTGAGCGTTGCTTGAGATTTGTTGGAGCGGTGCTGGAGCTTTGTTTGAGCCTTTTTGGGGCGTTGCCTGAGATATGGTCGAGACATGTTGCAGTTTCGGTGGAGCATCGTCTGAGCTTACATTGAACTTTGTTGGATTGTTTTTTGTTCTTTGCTTGAGCTCTATTTGAGCGTTGTTGTAGTTTTGCGTGAGCTTTGTTGGAGCTTTGGTTGAGTTGTGGTTGAGCTTTGTTGGAGCTTTGTTTGAGGCTTTGCATGAACTTTGCTTGAATGTTTTTGTACCTTTGGTTCAGCTCTGCCGGGGCAATGTTGAAGCTTTGTGGGAGCTTTGTATGGGCTTTAGTTGAGCATTGTCGGAGCCTTGTTGGAGCTGTGGTTGAGCTTTGGTTGAGCTTTGCTTGGGTGTTGTTTGAGCTTTGGTTGACCTGTAGTTCAGCTTCGGTGGAGAATGATTGGAGCGTTGTGTGAGTTCTGCGTGGGCTTTGCTGGAGCTTTGCTTGAGCATTGTTTGCGCTGTGGTTGAGCTTTGTATGAGTTCTGTGTGAGCTGTATTTGAGCTATGTTGAAGCTTTGTGTGATCTTTGATTCAGCATTACTGGAGCTCCATTCGAGCTCCGTCGAAGCTTCGTTGGAGCTTTGTTGGAGCTATATTGGAGCTTTGCGTAAGCTTTGATTGAGCTTTGTTGGAGCTTTGTGTGAGCTTTGATTGAGCTTTGGGTGAGCTTTGTGTGAGCCTTGTGTGAGCTGTGTTGAAGATTTGTCTGAACCTGGTTGGGACTTTGTTCCCTACCTAGGCTCTGCCTAGAAAGGTTCTCACTCTCTGTGCTTAAAGGGCCGGGCAGTGCAAATCGCCCCGGGCGGTTCCCCCAGGATCCGCCCCGCGGTTCCCCCAGTTATGTCCCCTTAGCTTAGCGTTGCTTATCTCATCTTAGCTTAGCTTATTCCATCTTAGCTTAGCTTAGCTTCATCTTAGCTCAGGTTGGTCTTAGCTTAGCGTACCTTCATCTTAGCTCCGCTGAACTTTAGCATAGCAAAGCACAGCATAGCATAGCATAGCGTCGCATAGCATAGCGCAGCACAGCATATCATAGCATAGCCCAGCATAGCATAGCGTAGCGCAGCATAGCATAGCATAGCGCAGCATAGCATAGCATAGCGCAGCACAGCACAGCACAGCATAGCATAGCATAGCACAGCGCAGCATGACATATAATATCATAGCATAGCTTAGCATAGCATCGCATAGCATAGCATAGCGCAGCATAGCATAGCATAGCATAGCGCAGCATAGTATGGCATGGCATGGCATAGCATTGCATAGCAACTCATGCTGTTTTCCTAGGGGCTCCAACTTCTAGATAGGGTCGCACTGGGGTAATTTGAGCCTTGCTTGGGATTTGTGTGAGCATGTCGTCACCGAAACGGGCGAGGCGGCCTGGCACGGACAATTAGCCCGTCCGCCCTCTTTCCAGCTTCGAACTCCAGCAGCGGAGAGAGCGGTCCCCCATCCCCGCCCCAGTTCGGAGTGAGAGGCTGTTTTGCACGCCACCCCCACTGGTTCGAACAAAGGGGGGGGGCTGCCAGCCAGCCAATCTCGGAAGAAAGCGCTCTTTCCGATGTACCGATCGGTCTATCTTATCGATGAATCCGTCTCGTTCACCGACGGGGCAGCCGCAAGACGACAACGGACACCCACAGACGCTCACGTGGGCAGCCACAAGACGCTCACGTGGGCAGCCACGAGACAACCACGGGACAACCATGGGACAACGACGGGGCAACCACGGACAACCACACGATGTCCACGAGACAACCATCACGGGACAACCACGGGACAACCACTGGGCAACCACAGGACAACCACGGGAAAACCAAGGAACTACCAAAGGACAACTATCGGAGAAACGTAGGACTCGGGTACTGGGGACTCGGGTTGGCCTGACGGGTCATCCAAAAAATGACGAGACCCAGTCTGAATTTTGACGCGAGCTCCCGCTGCAAACATCCCACGGACATCGGACCGTTAAAATCGAGGACGCGCTCGTCCAAAAACGTCGGCAAACCCGAGCTCCGGCTTACTCGAATCTTACGTTTCCCCCGAAACTACAAACAAACCGCGGGACAACCGTAGGACAACCGCAAGACAACCCGGGGCACGCACAGGACAACCACGGGACAACGACGGGACAACCGCGGGACAACTCTGGGCACGCCCCGAATGCCGATCTGTGACTCATTCTGGCGTGACCTAGGCCTAGCTATCGGAGGAACTTGCGCTGCTTTGCTTTGCCCGCACGCGCGGCACAGACCGACACCGAAACGAGTTGCATTGCCCTTTTTGGACGGCTCCGTTTCACTTTGGCCTCACCCGCACCTACCTCTGATCACTGATCCGTTCGTGCCAACGGCGGGCCGACAGCGAAACAATAATCGAATCGTCGATCAGCCGCACGGTATGCCTGAGTCTAATCGGCGATGGGATGGAGGCGAATAGAGCGTAGGAAGGGGTGCAAAACACACATACACACACGCACACACACATACACACACGCACACACACACACACACACACACGCGCACACACACACACGCACACACACACACACACACGCACACACGCACACACAAACACGCACGCACGCACGCACGCACCCCCCCCCACACACACACACACACACACACACACACACACACACACACACACACACGCACACACACACACACACGCACACACACGCGCACTTGTTTGGCGTCGCGGCCACGCGGGCGTGGCGGCGCAGCAGAGTCAGAGTCCAGCGGATAGCGGATGTAGCCACACACACACACACTCACACACGCTTGACGCCGACGAGCCGGTGACTCCGCTCGACGGGCGCACTGCAAAGGGACGCCTTGTCCACAAATTGCCAAATTTTGACGGACGCAACACGCGCACACGTGTTTGACCTCCGACGAGCTGGTGACTCCACTCGACGGGCGCACTGCAAAGGGACGCAATTAATACGAATTGACAACCCTTGGTGGAAGCAACACGCGCAAACGTGTTCTTCCTCCGACCCACCGATGGCTTCACTCGACGGGAGCATTGCAACGGGACAGACACGCGAACATGCACACACACACACACACACGCACAGACACACACACACACACACACACGCGATACGGTCTTTGAGTTCTTCGGCGCGTCTTCACCTATTAATCCCACCAGCCCTTTGGGCGACAGGTGGTCTAAGGGTGATCCCTTTGTTCTTCCACAACCCCTCTTCCCTTCGGGGAGGGGAACCCTCCCCCTCCCCTCCCTGTTTTTTTGAGGGGAACCGAAGTGTCAGAGGGTCCTTTTTCGGCCAGTTGGAGGGCCAATGTTTGACACCACTCACGAGGATCGAAGCCCCCGAGGGGGGGGGGGGGGGGGCAGACATCGAGGACCCCCCCTCTTTTGACCGACCGCCTTCAAGACGGCACCAAGAGGCCCTCGAGGGCTCCCAAGAGGCCCCCAAGAGAGCTCCAAGAGCGCCCCAAGAAGACCGAAGAGGCATCCAAGAGGCACCCGAAAGGCACCCAAGAGGCCCCCGAGCGGCCTCATAGAACCCAAGATGACCTCCAAGATGGCTCAATATAGCCCAAGCTGGCTTAAGATGGCTCCCAAGATGCTCCAAGAGGCCCCAAGACCGCTCCAAGACGGCTCGAGATGGCCACGGAGCCCCCCCAGGAGGCCGCCAAGAAGCCAGAAAGCTTCAAACGCCGAAAGAAAATTAATGAAAATGGCCTCCTCGCCTTTTGTTTTCGATGGCTGTCCGAGGCTTCCAGGATGGCCCCGGAGGGCCCCAAGAGAGGCCCAACAGAGCCCCAGGACGGCTCCAAGAGCGCTCCACGATCGCTCCAGGAGGGGAGGGGGAGGTAATTGAAGTTCCCCCCGTCTTTGATCGATCTCCTCCAAGATAGCCCCAAGAGAGACCCCACGGCTCCCAAAAGCGCCTCAAGAGTGCCCCAAGACCGCCTCGAGACGGCTCCAAGTGGCCACGAAGGCTCCCCAGGAGGCCACCAAGAAGCCCAAATCCACCAAAACCCAAAGGAATGTGAGGAACCCCTTTTTTGTTAATCGATGCCCTCCAAGATGGCCCGAAGAGCGCTCCCAAGGCAACCAAGAGCGCCTTAAGAGGGCCCCGAGAGGCGCCCACCCAGACGGCCCGAAGAGGCGCCCACGATGCCCCCACGAGGCTCCCACGAGGCCCCCAGGAGGCTTCAAGAGGATCCCCGAGGCACCCAAGATGCCCCCCAGACGTTCCAAGAGGCCTCCAAAAAACTTCCAAGAGACATCCGAGGAGGCTCTTATGTTCGTCCCTTGTTCTGTCTCCTCCTCCTTTTCCTCCTCCTTTCCTACTCCTACTCCTTCTCCTTCTCCTCCTCCCTCCTCCCTCCTCCCTCCTCTCAATCCCCCACCTCGGACGGCTTCCCCCGCCTGTTGTTTTTCTGCACGCTCCCCCACTTCCCTGATCACCTCAACTCCCCTGGGCATCGCTTCCGGATAGGCTGGTGGGGATACCCGAAGCGTCAACGATAACTAGGAAAGGCGGGCGGTGGACGCGAAACGACATGAATAATCCAAGGTTTTGCAAGCGTCGCTGGCTCATGGCACTGCTGCCACTCCGCGTAGCTGATCGGCGAGCCTGTATCGCCTACGACCGACACTGTGTTGTCCGCCGACACCGCAAGATTGCGATCTCCGCTGTTCTCCATGTTCTCCATGAAAGACTTGTCCTTGCTAAAAATAACCGGCCTCTCAACCGTCGGCAGAGCGGTGCGAATGACAACCCACGCTTCTGTCTCGTCGAGCTCCTCCTGAAGCATATCTGGTGTGAACACTGGCTTCGCAACCACGGGGAAGTATTTGGGCCCGCCACTCCGAAACTTGTACACAAAGCAGCCGTCCGCTGACGCAACCTCGTCTGCAAACTCCTCCGGGCGCATCCAGGCGAAGTGTGTCGCACCCTTGTCCGACAGCGCTTTTAGCGTGATCTCCTGGAATCCGCCGAACTCTTGGGCACCGGCGTGACAGACACGTACTCCCCTAAGCCCGTCACCTAGGAGGTCGAACTTCAAGCGACGCGAGCTTCTACTGGCGCCCTCGCGAGGCCACCTCGGAGAACTTTTTCCCCCCACAAAAAACACTAAAAAACACTGGACGATCGGCACCGAGACGCGAGACGCAACACAGCTGCACGAGCCAAAAACGTCACAGGAGGTGTCATGCACAGCGAAGCGCCAGATGAGGGGAAGGGGTGAGGAAAGAAGGAGGAAAACGAACCGTACCCTCGCCATCCGCTCGACGGAAACTTTTAAAGTCAGCGGGCGCAGAGGTGCGGAACCAGTCAGGCGGCAGTTGGGCTAAAGGCGAACGCGCCGAAGTAGACCGGGGCACGAAGGAAAAGAAAGAGCAGAGAAGGGGCAGAGACAGAGCAGCTCAGACAATGCAAACCCTCACGGGTTGCCGCAGGAGGTGCAAGGATCCTGTTGCCCCGTGAAGACGACACGGCCATATGTACTGCGCACGAGGGCGGGCCAGCTAGCAGGTGAAGGGGGGAAGAGGGGCGGAGGGGCCGAACACAATAATGGCACAAGCAGCTCGTGTCTACAAATGCCCCCCAGACTTCACTCGAGTCAACCGCATTTGTTTGGTACAAGCGCGACGAGAAGAGGGCGAGAACGGACAGAGAGAGAGAGCCAGAGATGGAAAGAGGGGGGGAAAGAGCGAGAAACAAACAAAAGCAGTGCAGAATACATCCGCCGACCCCCGCTTGCCAGGGTTGGGAAGGCGTGTGTGATGATTGGCTGTTACCCCCATCCCCCATTGCCCCTCCTCTGGAGTTCCAAATCGTGTGAGAGGGGAGGAGGGGGTACGGGCTACCCGGCGCACCCCCAAGGTCCCCAGAGCCTCCAAAGCTACACTCCGTGGCCTCCAACACTCACAAGATGCCATTGGAGCTGGCTCAATAAGCGTCGAGACAGTCCAAGAGAGCGTCGAGACGGCCCAGGGTAACTTCAAGTTGGCTTCAGGACAGCGACGGTCCAGGATGGCTTCCAAACGGCCTACGAGGCCCCCAAGACGGCCAAAGCCGCCGAGAAGGCCGCAAGACGCAAAACCCTTTTTCCGCTTCCGTCGGGGAACTGACGTCTTCGACCACACGGAGCCCCCAAAATCGTCCCAAGACGGCCCATGAGGCCCTCAAGAGGGCCCCAAGATGGCCCCAGCGGCCCCTGAGACGGCCCATGTGGACCCCAAAAGGGGCCCTAAAGGGGCAATACGAAATAAGACTCCCGCCGCGATGGCCCCAAGAGCTACCCCCAAGGAGCCCCGAGGAGCCCCCAAGAGGCCCCAACAGGCTTCTAAGCGGCACCCAAGAGGCACCCAACAGGCCCCCGAGAGGCCACCACAAGCCAAACAGACGCCCCCAAGAACCCTCCAAGAGGCCCCAAAGAGGCAATCATATGCATCCCCAAGGCTCCTGACCAGAGGCCAGGCACGTTGACGAATCCCACTAGCCTTTTTAGGGCGTAAGGTGATCTAGAGCGCTTCCTCTTCCAACCCCCTTCTCTTCCCCTTCGGGGAAGGGTTCACCCCTCCCCCTGTACCCCTCCCCTGGACGTGGACGGGACCGCTCGCGAGCGGTCAGGGCGTCCCAAACGGCCTCGGCGGGGAGGCCAGAACCACTGGTTTTACTAAGGTGTTGGCCCCACGTTGGCTTCTTGGGGCGGCTACCGTAATTGAGGACCCCCCCTTTTTTGATCGATGTCCTCCAAGATGGCCTCAAAAAGCGCCCAGGAGGCCCCAGGAGGGCCCAAGATGGCCCCAAGAAACTCCAACAGACACCCGGGAGGCCCCCAAGAGGACCCCAAGCAGCCCAAAGAGCCCCCCCCAGGCACCCAAGCCGCCCAAGAGCCCCCCAGGACCTCCAAGAGGCCCCCAAGACGTCCCAAGAGGCCACCAAGAAGCGCCCAAAAGATAACCCCAGAGGCCCCGAGAGGTATCCAAGATACCTCTGGCCCTTCTGTTTGCCCTCCTCCTCCTCCTCCTCCTCCTCCTCCTCCTCCTCCTCCTCCTCCTCCTCCTCCTCCTCCTCCTCCTCCTCCTCCTCCTCCTCCTCCTCCTCCTCCTCCTTTTCATCCTCATCACCATCATCATCAGCAGCAGCATCATCCGATTCACCCTCCTTCTCCCCGCTCCCTCATCCATCCATCCAGCCCCCTCCTTCTCCTCCTCCCTCCTTCGCACGGATCGGCCGTCCCCTCCTTGCTCACGCCCTTCCCTGACCACCTCAAGCCGCCTGGACACCGTTGCCGGATGGACTGGTGGGGATGCTTTTCTGTTCGCAGCCGCAAGCGGACAGCCGCGCGGCGTCGTAGAACCTCACGAAGGCCAGGCCTACAATACGGCCAGGACCGAAGCCGGGCACGACAGCGGACGAACGCCGAAAAATGCAAGCGAGGCGGCGGGCAGCTCGCCGCAAGTGGCGACCCCAATTCTGAACCGAGGCCGAGCGCGGGCGGCGAACGAACAGCGAACATGGCAGCTACGCAAATTGCCTCAAACGCAGCTCAGAAGCCGAAGACACCCGAGTCCAGGCCCAACTGTGACGTCGACCTCCGCGACGGACCCCACCACGTCCCCGACAAAGCGTATGCCAATGTGGGAGAACAGCGCCGCCGTCGTCAAACACTAAACTGCGAACCGCACCGCGTAAGCGGGAGACCTCGAAGCGCCACCAGGCCTTTGCATCCAAGGTACCCCAATCGGCGGGGCGAGTCGTCAAAAGAGCAGTTACTGCTGGTGGGGACACGCGAAGCGTCTAGAATTCACTGCTATGGGGGTCGGCGGGGTGGCGTGAACACCTCGAGCATCCAGTCGAACGGCTGGCGGGACAATGAGAAAGAACAATCGGAACGCCCAGCGCTCGGCCACGCAACCGAGGTGCAGCGCTCCCTCCGCCCAGGAGACCCACAAAGCGCCTCCACGACCCCCGAAGGCGGCCCCGAGAGGGTCAAGAAGTGCCAAGGCCGAGCAGCAGACACTGAGCGGCGCCAACAGCGGAACAAACGGAGGTGGGAATCAACATTCCGCAGCAAACCACCAATGGCAGCGCGCAGACGCAGCAACAGTCAACAGCAACTTGTGGTACCAGCATGACGCAGCAACGAGCAGCATCAAATAGCAGCGGACAAACGCCAGCAGCAATAAAGCAGCAGTGACAACACGCAAGGAACAGCACGGGGGGAAAGAGGGAAAGAGGTCAGGATCGGGGGAGTGAAGGGACGAAGGCAGGAAGGTACATGAACGGGAGGGAGGAAGAAACTCGAAGAGTCTCGAAGTGCACCGGCCACAAAGGCTCGGAACGCAGGGGATCGGCGGATGTGGAGCCAGACTCTTGCATCTGCCTTGGCGCGTCAGTTTGTCGGCGACGCCTTGGGAGAGGGGCTGATAGAAGAAAACCAAACTGCATAACCATAGACTTTCGGATGTCAGCGCGGATCTATTGGATCTTCAGTGGCCCCCCTCCCTGGCACGCGGAGCGCGCCAGAGGCGGCGCCGGAGGCGCCGCCAGGGGGGCTTAGCGCCAATCCAAGAAATCCGCGCGCTACTACGAAAGTGTATGTTTACGGCGTGTGTTCTTCTTCGGGCTGAGGGCGGCCAAACATGAGGCCCAGCGTTCCCAGAGCCGCGGGCGCCACACCGTTGGTGGCTATGGCCTCGCGGCTGTCGTCGAAGTAGAGGTAGCCGCCGTACTGCAGAAAGGTGCCCTCCCCCGTCGACGGCAGCCGCGTGCCGACGTCCACCACGGGATAGCACCACGCGAAGAACCGGGCGTCCTGGGGGATGTTCGCGGCGGCCTTCGTCTCGGAGTCCAGGGTGACCGCAAAGGAAGAAAAAATGCACAAACATAACATGCGAAAGTCCACGCGGACTTCTCTGATCGGCGCTGGAACCCCCTCCCCGGCGCGCGGAGCTCGCCAGGAGCGGCGCCAGAAATGCCGCCCAGGGGGGCCAGCGCAGATCCAAGAAATCCGCGCGGACCTCCGAAAACCAATGTCTATACCATTTTCTCTTCATTTAGATTGGGTGTAACGGCGACAGCTGGCAGAACATGATCTCCCCTGCTCCCAGGCCGATTGCGGCCGGGTCTAGCCCCGCCATCGAATTCTCGTCGCTGGCTGGGTCAGGCCTCGGGAACTCGTGCTGCCTGTAGAACGCGTTGATTGCGCTGAAGACCCGGCACGACTGCATCGTGAAAGGACCTACCGTATCCGGAAACTCCAATAGCCCTGCCATCCCCTGGCATGTCAGTCGGGCAGTCGCGGGGTCTCAATCCTCGAGTCCGCATAGCTATGAAGAAGGCAGTTCAGGAGCAGAAGCATCGAGCAGAGTAGCCAGCCGATGACGACGATGCCTTCGATTGTGTTCAAGAGAAAGAATGTCAACGCGATCGCAGAGCATCACATCGAGACTCAGTTGGTCCGACATCCGTTCACAACTGATTGCGGTGATGAACAATTGTTTAGCGTGTCACGGCGGCGGCCCTGGCGACCCTTTGTGCCCTGCGAGCGGATAGCGCGTCGCTCCGCTCCGCGGGGCGAAAGGCTGGAACAAGCTCGGGCCGTTGACGCTTGGGGGCTCGGAAGTGGTGAGCGTGTCGCGCCGAAACATGATGGACCAAAGTCGGCGGCGCGACACGCTACGCAAACGTTCCGCACAAGAGCACTGCAGCACCGCGACGCCGCCGTGGGACGGCACCGCGAGACCGCAGCATACCACGACGCCGCAGCACAGGCCGCGCCGCTACCCCGCGGCCCCACAACCCTGCGAAGTCGAGACGGCGCGCGACCCAAGGAAGCGCTCGGGAGGTAGCCTCGGGCGCCACAGAGAAGCGCTCGGAAGGTAGATAGGGGGGCGCCCCGGGGAGGCGCTCGCGCGGCGAGAGGAGGCGGGCCCTCTCGGAAGGCGGCGGGGCTTCTTCAGAAGACCTCAGGCCTTCTGAGCAGCCGTCCGAGGCCCTCGGAAGCGGGCCGGAATCTTCAGAGAGGGTCGGAGGCCTTGGGGGGCTTCTGAGAAGGTCATCCCTCTTTGCCTTTTCCCCGTCGGCGCGACGCCGAAGGGCGTAGCAAGCTGGACTCTCGACGGTGCCAATTCTGGCATCACGCGCGGAGCTTCGCAACGCACGGCAGGCCACGCGCATGACGGGCACAAGCACGGTGCTGGCCGAGGAGGCGTCGCTGTCACGGAGGCTTCCAGCCACCTCTGAATCCCCTCCGACACAGCAGGAGCAAGCATGCACGATCAGACATCTTGCCGTCAGAGACCTGGAAGGGCACCTCCTTCGTCGACCCTGAGCTCCGTGATTGAGGTGCGCCATGGCTCTGCGGGCCCACTCGGAGATAAGAAGCTGTCGCGGGGTACAGTCAACCCGTATAGTAAGGATGCGCGATAAGGATGCAAGGGCCTTGGAGGGCCATTTCGACGCTTTTCGAGCGGGGCACGGCCAGAGGGTGTGGCCAATGATGGGCCGAAGGGACAAGGATGCAAGGGTATCCTTGGGAAGGTTGCCCATCCTTCTTATGCGGGTTGACTGTACTGAACTCCTCGGCAGGCCAGCTCCTCACCTGGTGTGCCCACTCCACCGCCGACGCGTGCGCGCGGGGGGGGGGGGACGCCTCGGCGTCAGCGGCGGCCGCGGGAACGCCAGGGTTCTGGGCCCCTCCGCGGCCCCGGCCCTGCCCCGAAACGCCGACCGCAGCACCTCGACCTGGCTCACGCAGCTCCACCAGGCACTCGGCCGGCGCACGTGCGCAGATCCGGTGCTGGTGCGCCCCGTGCACTGCGGAGCCTGCACCGGCTCTCGCTGCGTGTGCTCTGCCTGCTCGGTGTTCCGCTTGACGCTTCACTGCGCAAGCTCCCCACTGAGGCAAAACCAGTGACAGCCTCTTGGCCTCGATGGCAAAACATGGTTGCAATCTGTGGGCTCATTGCCGGCATCCCGTTTGCTCTCCAAGCGTCACGTCGTGTCCAAGGCACGTTCTCCAAGCGTCGCGCCCCCCTCCCTCCCTCACATTCTACCCCCAGGCAACCCTTCATCTCGACTTCTCTCCCCTGCCCTTCCATCCTCTACTCCGAAAACTCCCAGAGGCCTCCAAAAACCACCAGATGTCACGGGAAACCGATCAGGGAAAACGCGGGAAACGTACGAGAGAAGTCCAGACACTCAGACCCCCTATCCTCCCCTCCATGCCTTCTTCCTTCTTTCATTCACCCCTCCCTCCCCACCGAGTCGATCTGGGCTTGGTTAGGGATGGGGAAATGCAGAGCCAGACTGGCGCAGGCGGGAAACCTCCTTCCTTTTGGTGATGGTTGGGGCTTTCTGTCCCCTAAACCTCCCGGCTAACCCTTCCAAACGCGATTCCCGATGCAGCAGGACAGCCTAACCACGTCGCCGTCAGAGTTCTCGTACTCCACGGGGGCCCCGTGCTGGAAGAGCTCGTCCTGGCACACCGCCGCCTCATATTGCTCCTCCGCCTCCTCCTCCTCCTTCTCCTTCTCCCCAGCCTCATCCTTTTCCCCGGTTTCATCCTTCTCTCCTGCCACCTCGCCCTGTATCGTTCCTCCTCGTCATCGTCCTCCTCTTCGTCGGTGCCGTCCTTGCCGTAATCGACGTCGTCGTCCTCCTCCTCCTCCTCGTCCTCCTCCGCCTTCTCCTCTCCTTAATGGCCCTCTTGCGTCTCCTGTTCATCATGATCCACTTCGCCATTGCCCTGACCTTCCTCTTCTTTCTCGTCATACCCCACCGTATCCTGTCCCGCCTTCCTCTTAGGTCCACAAATTGTCATCCTCGTCCGCCTCCTCCTCCTCGAAGCCTCGAAGCTGCGGACAGTTCTGGGTCAAGCGCCCCTCCTCCTCCTCCTACTCCTACTCCTATTCCTCCTCCTCCTCCTCCTCCTCCTCCTCCTCCTCAACATTATCATCATCGTGCTCCCTTCTCAACAGTTCCGTCCTCATCATCCCTCGTCCCTCCTTTTCGTCTTCCTTCCTCCTGCCCCATGCCCACCCATGCTTGTCCAGGTGAAGGTAACTGGCATCGAAGTCGAACGTGGTCGGCCAGTTCTTCTGCCTCCGCTGCCCGCAAGAGAACCGCTCACGCCGCCCCATGCCCACCACCCCTCCGGGTGCGCCTGGGGCGCGCGGCGCGAAAGAGCGGAGGACCTCCCTTCTCCCAAATTGGCGAAAAATCGAACGATGACCACAATCAAGACTGCACGCGAAAAACGTCGGTGTCGATCTCGATGTTCGTACATCTTGGCCCTTGTCAATGCGTGAATCATGCTCGCAAGCCGGCGACGGCCGGCATGGATCATGATCAAGATCGCCGTGGATAATAGCCTGCCACGTCTTGGTCATGGCCACTACCCAGACATCCAGCTGCTCCAATTTTTGGGGGGCGTGGACCCAGGAGGTCCGGACCACTTCCCACAGACCGGTTTTTCGTCCTGAATCGTTTTTTGACGCTCCCGAGGCCTGGCGAGGGCCCCCGGAGGCCGCAAACTACCAAAAACCGCATTCTCCAATTCTTTTGGAGCGTCGGATCTCAGGGACCATGCTTCATCCCTCTCCCCGAAAAACCCGGCGACTCGACACATCGCGGTGGCCAACTCGTCGTCGCTGCTGGCCTCTGCACGGAGAGGCTGGTTCCTGGCCCCGGGGTTGTCAACATTGAAGGGGCCAGGGGACACACAGATAAACAGACACAAAGAACAGGATTCCCCATATTTTCCCATCTTTCCTGGGTTTTTGTCTTCCCCCACACTTCCCATATTTCCCATATCTTGTGGAAATCGACGATTATTTGTGTCTGTGTGCTTTTTTCCCCTCCTGAAACATACGGCTCTGAACGCGAAGCCTGCCCTTGGGCAAGGGGTCGAACGGTCCAGAGGGCCGAGCATCGAGCCCGAGCGTATGAGGTCTGGGCTTCTCCTGCTCCTCCCGTCCCTCCCCTCTCGGGGCCGACGCAAGGGCGGGGACAGCAACGGGGGGGATTGGAATTCAGCTGCATGCAGCTGGGCGCCTCCCGGTGCCAGATGCGGCCGAGTGTCGAGGAATCTGCCCCCGGCTGCGGGCCCGAGGCCAACTGCATGCAGCAGAGTTCGTACCATCCCTTCTCCCAAAGACAGCACACGCCTCAACAAACATGCAGGCGGCCTGTTTGTCGTCATGTTGATCATCTGGAGGCTCCCCAAACGACTCTGGATGCCAAGAACAAGCCCTGGGGAAGGGCTCGAGAGGTCCAGGGGGTCGCGCATCGAAAATTATCCAGCGAAGGACCCAACCATAAGCAGTTGCGAGTGTCGCATTGTAGGTACCGCTTTCAGTGGAGCTCCCTATGGGGCCAAGAAACGCTTGAGGAGTGTGCCGACATGGGGCGGGGACCGCATGCGAACCCTGCCGCTGCGGCCTTCGGTGGAGCTCCCTATGGGGCCACGAAATGTTCGAGGCGTGTGCCGGCATGAGCGCGGTGGTGGCATGCGGACCCTGCCACAGGGGTCTTCGGTGGAGCCTCCCATGGGCCACGGAAACTGCATGGGTTGTGCCGACATGGCTGCGTTGGTGGCATGCGGTCCCTGCCACTGGGGCCTTCGGTGGAGCTCCCTATGGGGCCACGAAGCCAGTGAGGGGTCTGCCGAAACCGCTGCGGTGGTGGCATGCGGACCCTGCCACCGGGGCCTTCGGTGGAGCTCCCTATGGTGCCACGAAACACGTGAGGCGTGTCGAAATGGCTGCGGCGGTGGCATGCGGACCCTGCCACTGGGGCGTTCGGCGGGGCCACGAAACGTTTGAGGGGTCTGCCGAGCGGTAGTGGCATACGGACTGGAGCCTTCAGTGGAGCTCCCCATGGTGCCACGAAACGTTTGAGGCGCGTGCCGACATGGGTGCGGTGGTGGCATGCGGACCCTCCCACTTGGTTCTTCGGTGGGGTTCCCTATGGGTCCAAGAGACGTGTGAGCGGTGTGCCGGAATGGCTGCTTTGGTAGCATGCGGCATGCGGACCCTGCCACTCAGGGTTTGAGCTGCCTATGGCGCTGGGGCCTTCGGGGGGGCTCCCTATGGAGCCAGGAAGCGTTTGAGGCGTGTGCCGGCATGGGCGCAGTGGTGGCATGCGGACCCTCCCACTGGGGCCTTCGGTGGAGCTCCCTATGGGGCCACGAAGCCTGCAAGGGTTGTGCCGACATGGCTGCGGTGGTGGCATGCGGACCCTGCCACCCGGGCCTTCTGTGGATCTCCCTTTGGGTGGGTCCACGAAACGTATGGGGTGTGTGCCGACATGGGCGCGGCGGTGGCCCACTGGGGCCTTCGGTGGAGCCCCCTATGGTGCCACGAAGCGCGTGAGTGTGCCGAAATTGGTGCGGGGCCACCATGCGGGCGCTTTCACTGAAGCCTTCGATTGAGCTCCTTATGGGGGCCACGAAACGTGAATGCACATGCAGAAGGCAGATGCACAGATGGGAGGAGGGAGGAGGGGGCGGAGGAAGGAGTGGATGAGACGCGGGGCGCTGCTTCTTTGCAGCGGGGACCCAACACCAACGGATGGTTGGGAACAAAAAACAAGCTGGATGTCTGGGATTCTCCCCCTCCTCCACTCTGCTCTCGGGGCGGACGCATGCGCGTGGGCTTCCCAGCGCCTTCGAGCGCTGGAGGCGGCCGTGTATGGAATCTGCCCAGCTGCGCGACCGAGACGAGCTGCACGCAACAGACTTCGTATCCCACTCCCAGACATTGGATGTCCAGACTTTCTCGATACGCGGTCACACAGAAGTCCTGACCCCTTTTCCCAGGACTGGCTTCTCATCCCGAGCCGTTTTTTGACGGTTCTGGGGCCTGGTGAGGGCCCCCAGAAGCCCAAACACGACGCATGAAATTCGTCCTGGTATGTGTTACGACGCGCGCGCGTGTCTGAGCGATTTTCCTGGACATCCAACGCTAACAAAAAAAACGATCGGCCGTCTTTTGAGCAGGGACCGACCGTCCCGGCATTCCTATAGGCCTACCATGAAATGTTCCTAGCACCCCGAAATCGTCTAAGAACAGAACCAGGTTCTTCGGACATAAGCACGATGTGTTAAAACAAGACAGCCCCGTCCAAACATGCTCTAAGAACATTTCGTGCAGACCACAAAAAAAGGTTCGTAGAACATTCTTTGGTAGGCCTATAGGCGAGCCAGGACGCTTCGCCACTGCTTGACCTGGGCCTTGGGACCCTCGGGCAAAGCGACTCGGTGTGCGAAGCCCGCCCCTGGCAAGGAGGAGTCGGAGAGGTCCGGGGGTCCGAGCATCAGACAGCATCGAACGCGGAAGAGGAGGAGGGCCAGGAGTGCCGACGAAACTGGAAGCGCCGGATGGCTGGGCTTCCCAGTTCTCCTCCCCTTCATCCTGCTCCTCCTCCTCTTCTTCCTCCTCCTCTTCCTCCAAGTCCTCGTCTTCCTTCATGCCTTTCCCTTGTAAATGACTCCTCATCCTTGTCGCACCCCGAGGCCGGTCGAAAGGGCGGGCTGGGCATTTCGCTGACACCAACTCACCGTTCATGATCCTGAAGCTTGCAAGCTGCAACAGTTTTACGAAAAGAGGGCTGGCCGTTTTCAGAATGTGGTTCTCGCAGTTGCGCCGAGCAAAAATCGTGCTAACAGGTTGTAGGAGCTTCACGGATGGAGGGCGGATCGTTTTCAAAATGTGGCTCTCGCCTTTGCGCCGAGCACATTCGCTTCAACACCTTGCAGCAGTTCACGGATGGAGGGCGATTCCTTTTTAAAATGTGATTCTCGACTTCGCGCCGCACACCTTCGTTTTGAGAGTTTACAGCAGTTCCAAAGATTCTCATCGCCAGCAAACAAAAGTAGTGTTTTGGCACGATGTCGGACTGCCAAGGCGCACATGTTAGTTGATTCATGCAGTTGAACTCCCAGGAATGGGGTTCTGCCACGATTCAGGATCGTCAAGACGCAGTAGTAGTTGACGGTGATCCGCAGCGTTGGCTTCGCGGGAATGTTGTCCTGGAGCACTTCAGGACTTTCAAAGGGTTGTCTTCCAACGGGGCACTTCCCTCAGCTTGGAGGGAGGGTTGATTGTAACACCGTTGATGAGTCTTGGGTTGGCACTGCTCCTCCTCCTCCTCCTCTTCCTCCTCCTCCTCCTCCTCTAAAGGGGCCCTGGGACACACAAGTAAATAGAGACAAATAACCAGATTCCCCATATGTTCCCATATTTTCTGGGTGTTTGTCTTCCCCCCACTTCCCGTATGTTCCCATATTTTCTGGGGAATCGACGATTAATTGTGTCTGTGTTTTTTCCCCCTCCTGGCTCTGGGCCTCTCCCCGCCGCCTCGACCTCTCACCCTCCCCTCCTCCCGCCTCCCTCCCCCCGAGGTGGGAGCGCGGGGCGCACGAGGGCACGGAGGCCCCGAGTCGGGTCGAGAGATCGGCGCGCTTCCCCAATAGCGCCCGCCACGGCATCCTCGGCATGGCAGACATCTCGGGGAGCGACAGCCATGTCAAGGACACTTCGCCCCGGGGGCCCCGTCGGGGTGGTGCTGTTGAGGACACATCAAGCCTTCGGACAAAAGCGAGGGAGTAACATGCTGACGTGCTGACGGGATCCCAATGGCGTCGTGCCGTTCATACAATTCTCCCCTTCCGAAATCCGTTTCGGCCAGAGTCCGTGCTCATCCATGCAATGCCAGGTAGGGGAGAACCAAGGAAAGGTCGCCACCTCCTGGGGGAGACGCACCTCGCCAGAGCCCCCCCCCAACCCCCCAGGACTCAAAGAGACGCACCATAAGCGTCCCAAACCTCATGGATCCTCGGTCCGAGACTATGTTTCGCTCCAGACCGCTGTTCTTCAACGCGGAAAACGTAAGAGACCCTGGTTGCAACCGTGTTAGAATCTGTCCCCCCCTCCTCTGCTATCAATCCGCCATTGCTGAATCTCGTCGCTGTGCGCCCTCCAAACCGGTCACCTGGACCCCTTCCATCCGCACACCACTTCATTGTTACCACCACTTCCCCCGCATCTCATCTGCGGCAACGTTGGCATCAGAAATACGCACCTTGAGGAACATTAGACATGGAACCCAGAGAATCCCCAAAGACCGGCGTTACACCCCAACTTGCTTATTGACAATCCTGGGGCCCGTGAAAAGCCCAGGGGAAGCCGAAAGCGGCGAAACAACGCAGGACGCGTTTCCCTCGGGACGCTTTCTTCCTGGCGATTGGAGGAACACGGAGTAGCACAAACGTAAACCGTCGGAGGTCCGCACGGGTTTCTTGCCCCTCACCGGCGCGCGGAGCCCACCAGGGGGGGCGCGTGAGGCGCCGCCAGGGGGGCCAGGCGTAGTTCTAAGAAACCCGCGTGAAGATATGGCAGCTCATGCTCATGCAATTGACGCTCATCTTCTCGTGGTGTTGGGTCCTCGTTATCAATGCGCATCGCCCCGCGTCTTCTTCCTCCTCGCCCTCCTCCTCCTCCTCCTCCTCCTCCTCCTCCTCTCCTCATCCCTTCTCCCATCCGTGCCTTTGCACTCCGTAGTCCGAGTCACCAACATCATCGTCACTACCACCACCGTCAGCATCATCAGCATCATAATCATCATCATAAGCACTAGCATCATGAGTATCATCATTTTCAAAAGCATCATTGCTAACATAATCACCAACATCATCGAGATCATCATCATAAGCATCAACATCATCAGCAGAAGCAGCAGCACCAGCTTCATCAGCATCACCATAATCACCCTCACCATCATCAGTAACATCATCAGCATCATCAGCATCAGCATCATCAACATCATCAGCAGTACCCGCATCATCATCAGCATCATCATCATCAACGCCATCATACGCATCACCAACATAATTGTCAACATCAGCACGATCGTCATCGTCGTCATCATTGTCAACATCGTCACCAAGATCACCATGGCCAGCATCATCATGATCATCATAATCACCATCATCACCATCACCACCACCATCATCAGCGTCACCATCATCATCGGCATCATAATCAGCACCATCCTCATAACTATAATCATAATCATCAGCATCAGCATCATCATCAGCATCATCATCACAATCATCTTCTTTTCGGCCTGCCCCTCACCGGTTTTGCGGCCCCTTGAGGAGCTCCATCGAAGACCCCAGTGGCTGCGCTCACATGTCACCACCGCACTACCTCCGGCACACCTCTCACACGCTCCGTGGCCGCAGACGGAGCTTCACCGAAATCTGAACACCCCTCGCATGTCTCGTGGACCCGTAGGAAGCTCAAATGGCTGCGCCCGCATTCCGCCACCGCACCCAGGTCGGCACACCCCTCAAAAGCTTCGTGACCCATGGCGGACTTCGACGAATGCCCAGTGCCTGCGCTCGCATGCCGTCACCTTGCCCGTGTCGGCACACTCCTCAGACGCCTCAAGGCCCCAAAAGAGAGCTCCGCCGAAGGCCCCAATGGCTGCGCTCGCATCCCGCCACCACACCCAGGTCGGCACACCCCTCACACGTTACGTGGCCCCATAAGAAGCTCAACCGAAGACCTTAGAGGCTGCGCTCGCAGGCCACTGCCGCACCCATGTCTGAACACCCTTCATACGCTTCGTGGCCCCACAGTGAGCTCCGCCGAAGGCCCAAGTGGCTGCGCTCGCATGCCAACACCACGCCGACTCTGGTAAACCTTTCACGCGTCTCGTGTCGCCATGCGGAGCTTCACCGAAGACCCCACTGGCTGCGCTCCCATTCCGACATCGAACCCATTTCGGCACGCTCTTCAGACGCCTCATGGCGAACTCCGCCGAAGGCCCCAAAGGCTGCGCTCGCATGCCACCACCGCACCCGTGTCGGCAAACCCCTCACGCGCTTCGTAGCCCCATAATGGGGCTCCACCGAGACCCCAGTGGCCTCGCATGTCACCACCGCACCCATACAAACACACTCCTCACATATTACGTTGCCCATAGGGAGCTCCACCAGAGACTATTCGCACAACGGCGTCGCTCACAATGGCACATGGACGGGCCCTTCGCCAGGATAGTTCCTTCCTCGGGTTTCCCTCGGGATCCTTGTCATCATCGTTGGGAAAACACGCCACAAACCTCGACTTGTAGCGCTGCGCGCGGATTTCTTGGATCTGCGCTGGAAGCCCCTCCCTGGCGCTCGGAGCGCGCCCGGGGCGCCGCCGGGGAGGCCCAGCGCGGACCCAGGCAATCCGCGCGGAGCGCCAAAAGTTTATGCTCATGGCGTTGTTTCTCCTTCGAAGCGACACAGCCCTTGCTCGCTGCCGCAGCCCTTCGGATCTTTCTTCTTCGAGTCTACGCAGCCCTCGGCTCTCGGCTGCCACAGACCTTGCTCGCTCGGTCCTCCCGGCGAGCGCCGCCCCCTCCTGTCCGCCACCAGCGCGCCGCAGCCCATCGCCAGGCTCGGCCCGCCCAGCTGCGGCGTGGCCTCTCCCCCCCCCAGAGGCGGCTGCTCGTGGGGTGCCGCTGCGCCACGCGGGCGGGCCAATGATGCCTCTGCCGACGCGGTTGTAACCTTAGGTCGGGCGTGTCCCCCTGGAGGCAGGAGTTTGGAGGACAACTCAAAAATCGGAAAATGGGGGGCGAGTCCAACGTCAAACGGAGACCTCCCCTACCGGGAAATCGATTTCGGTTTCGGGTTCCTTTCGTGCGTGTCGTGCGTGCGTGCGGGCGAGGCGAAGTTGCGTGGGCGGGCGAAAGGAAATCCTCCTGCGGCTGGGCCGCGGCCGGACCAACTCCGGCGGCCGGTGCCCCGTGGTGTCCCGCCGGTGTCCCGAAATCGCTGTGGCTCTGCCGCGGCCGGACCAAATGTAACTCCTCCGGCGGCTGGTGCCCCGCGGTGTCCCGCCGGTGTCCCGCCAGTGTCCCGCTGGTGTCCCGTAGTGTCCCGTGGTGTCCTGAGGTGGCGCGTGGTGTCCCGTGGTGTCCTGCGGTGTCACGCTGGGTGAGATCGATAGTGAGAACGATCGTGAGACCGATAATGAGATCGAGAGATGTCCCGCGGTGTGCCGTGGTGTCCCGTGGTGCCCGTGGTGTCCCGTTGAGTGAGATCGATAATTAGATCGACAGTGAGATCGACAAGTGTCCCGTGGTGTCCCGGTGAGTGAAATCGATGGTGAGATCGATTGAGTCAGATGTTGGTTCCCCCCCTTTCTCCCCCCCCACACACAACCTTCATTATCACCCGAAGGGTGGTCGTATAGGTAGTCAAACAAGTACCAAAAAACGGTAAGTAAAAAACCATCAAAACATCGTCCCCCGACTATTTGTTTTTACAATGTTTGACTTTCCCTGCTGTAGCTGCACGGCGGCGAGCCCAGGGCGACGCCTCCTGAGAAGCCTTGTGCGCCCTCTACGGAGCCAGCTTGGACGCCCGAAATGGGTACGGAAATAATGGGTACAGTGCCCAAGAACAAATGTTGTCCCAAACCAACAGCGGCCGCAGTTGGGCAGGCGGCCTTCTGTCTTGAATGGACACAGGCCGCGGCGGCGTGGACAGCGATTCTTTCCGTGCCCATTTCGTTCGTGCAAAGCCAGGGACGGCTTGTCGGACGGCGCCAGGGGCTTCCGAGGAAGTCTTGCCGCCCTCCGAGGAGACCTGGCCCCTCTCGCCTGCCCCCCCCCGGGGCTCGCCGCAGAATCACATGGTCAGCCGTCGACAACTGCGCCCATCGTGCTACAACTTAGGAGCCAACTACTGGGAGGTTTTCGTCGGAAATATTAAGGAGGATTAAGCCCCATTTGGGAGCTGTTACGCCGGAGTGGGCCTCGGACAAAGCACGATTAAGCCGGACTAAGCGGGATTAAGCGGGATTCAGCTGGATCAAGCCGGATTTCGGACCAGGACAAAATCAGAATCTGACCTCCTAGGACTTCCTTGCATCCGAATACAACTGTCTCTCGGGCGTTGGCAGAGCTAAGTTCAGGTGGACCTGGGTGAATGATGTATACTGGGGGTGCCCCCTCCCCGCCCCGTTCCACTAAAACCGGAACTGCCGCGACCCGAACAGAAACCAGCTACGGCAGACCTGGTTTAGCGATTCTGGCCCATTTAGGGGCTCCGGGGCCCTACTACTAACCGGGTCCCCTCACCTGGGGTCCTGGCTATACCCGAGCTTCGCACGGTGACACCGGGCGCGTGTGCTCCCTTACGGTTTGCTTCAGGACCAAGCCCACAGAACTGCTTGCATCTTTGGTCGCCCCCTACTAAGCATCACCCCTTCCCACATGCCAGGCCGTGTGATGAGTGTGAGGTTTTGGGCGGCCACGATTGGGGGATCGGACTAAGGATAGTGGATATGGGTAAGGATATCGGACTCAGATTGGGGATAAAGAGATAGGGACCTGAGGATATAGGGCAGGGACAGAGGCAAATGGATATGGACGGCAATGCGAGGCCACAAGAGGTACCGGAAAGTCACGTGAGGCCAGAAGAGGCAACAGGAGGCCACGTCGCTCAACTGATTCTGGACCCAGCAGCCCACCTACTCGTTTGCTACAGTAGTGGAGCAGTCATGTAGAAACCTGCAGACGAGCTATTTAGGAAACTACTACTTCCAAGTCCCAGGCCCAAACTCACCAGCTCGTCTACGGGTTCTCTCGCGACTTTCCCATAGATGTCGGGAAGTGGCTGGGAGCCAACACTTCCCACATGTGACAAGAATGTTCCAGGATCCTGTCCTGGAGACATGTTGAGCCGTCTTGGCGGTCCTGAGGACCAGCCCAAAGAGGCAAAACTCATTGAGAAGTCATCGATGTTCGTATGGATTTAGCAGTCTCTGCTTTTGTGTGTCCGAGGCTAAGACTCGAGGAGGCACTCATGGATGCAAGCATTGCTTCAGCACAAAGTACTTTGATTTGCTGTTGCTCTCTCGCCTTTTCATTTAATTTTGGCCTCCGAGGCCTCATGATTGCCTGAAGATGGCGTTGGCAATTCGGTGGTCTCGCGAATTTGTGCGTTGATGGGTTGGTCGTTGCTGGCTTCAGTTGGGCAGTAGTGACTTGCGGCCAGAGGTGGGTCGAGTTAACCAGGACTGGCACCTACAATTATGACGGGGAGGACCCCTACAGGGCCAGGTCAAGGACCCTTTGTTTTTTTTTCACCGCGGGGCTCCCGCAAGAGCGATCGCAGGCCCTCGGACATTTCCCTGCAAGCCACCCGCGGGGCACCCGCAGAGCATCTGCACGGCCTCACCGAAAAAGCAAGAAGCATCTGCAAAGTTATGAAAAAGTAACTGCGGAACCACATGCAAAAACACAAAAAACAACTATTCATATGTCTTGCACAAAACACGTTCGCCTCAGCGTAGGAAATCCAAACGGGCGCGCCCCCGACGCGCCGACGATTGAGATGCATGTTATAGGAAGGGCCAGACGGGTAGATCTGTGAAGGCGCTGGGGGGCCTCATGGGGGGGTGGCGGTTAGACAGGGGCTGGGGGGCCTCATCGGGGGGCCTCATAAAGTGATTGCGCTGGGTGGCCTCATACGGGTGCTGGCGGATCTAGCTACAGATCGCATGCAGGACTCCTAAAGGCCTAGGCTGAGAATCTTGGGGCGTCCACGGTGGGGTGTTTAGGGCAGGGTGTCTTGGGGCGTTTAAGGGCCTACGACGAGTTCGCGATGTATCATACGTGCCAGCGCAGAGATATCAACGGCGACCGGAGCCGAAATCCATATGTGCGACAGGTTTGGGAAAAGAGTAAGACATCGGGGAGGAAGGGAACATGAGTTCAGGGAGAGGGGGGGATGGAGAAACCCAGAGATAAGAAAGGATGGGGGGGCAGAGTACATTATCGGTCTAGGAAGGAAAGGTCGCCAGAGACAAACCAAGAGGTGAGGAACAGCTACTTGACAGTCAGCCTTGATATATCAACCTTGACACTTACCATACAACGCATCTCGTTTACGCACGAAGCCGTTGTGGTTCACCCCTCGGCATTGTACATATCTCCCCCTACGCTTTGTACCTATACATATATATATGCACGTGCACACAGCAATATTGCTTGTGTCTGCCGTGATGTCAGGCGTGAGCGACACGTGGTTTGCGGCGTTGCGCGACGTTGGCAGCGACACGGCCGTCGGCGACGTGGACGAGACCTGGCTCTCAGCGCTGGGCGCCACGAGCGATGAAGCTGACGCTGGGCAGGAGCTGCCGCAGCCAAGTGGAGCCGACTGGTTGGCAGACGTGGATGCCCTCTCGCGCGACGACTGCCCTGTCGACGGCGACGTGGACGACAAGCCCGACCATGCAGGGGAGTTGGTCGCCGCAGAGGTGAAGAAGGATGTCTACTGGGCATCGCATGCTTGCAGGCACGTTCCCGACAATGACCTCGACGAATCAGCTCTCAAGGTAGCCACAGAACTGATGGATCACAACCCGCTTACAGGACGGATCACCGCCAACGCGCGCTATCTCGACGAGGACCGCCGCACCTACAGGGACACGCTGAAGATCATGGCAGTGTGTGCGTTTCAGGTCTTGGAGGCGTTTGAAATGCGAAGCTTCGCTGCGATTTAGATGTTTTTTTCTGGTGGGCGATCTCGGCCCGAGGCCGGGTGAAACCCATGGTAAACCTGATCGGGAGTCAGCGGTGATTTGTTTTCAGGCGCCGCCGCATGTCGAGCGCAACGTTTGGAGACACACTGAGGAACTACTGGTTAACTACGCTGGCTCTTCCAAGAGAGTGGAGCTTCCGTGCTACGTGGAGTACGCCAGCTACGACAGCACCGACTTTGTCTTGCAGAGTACGCAGATGGTGACCGAGAGGCTCGACGACGGACACTCCACTGTGGCCCACGGGGCCCCTCCTGGGCAAGAGCCCGATGGAATCGCCAGGGAACTTGAGGAGACAACGGTGGGCACCAAAAAGGTATTGCGGATGGACACGAACGTTTTGCTTTTGCTGAAGGTTGATGGTCGGTTTGCGATTCTCTGTGGGAGCATGCCATCGTGGCTCCAGGTGCGCGATAGGAACTCTGCAAAAAACTACAAGGCTGCCATTTCAGAATATTCGCTTGGGGCTTCAAATGCAGCTTCGTTCGCCAGGAGGCTTCGCGTTGTTTGCATTGGCGGGTGCACTGCAGATCTGAAGGCTGAACGCCATCTACTGTGCGATTGCGAAGGATGGGCATTGCTACACCTTCTGTGTCGGGTACACACAGTGGCTGGATTCCACACCAACGTTTACGACATGCACGCGGCAGATATATCGATGCTTGTAGCGACGACGCTTTCACTGAGGCTGGCTGGCCAGATGAGCTTGCCCCGGAAGGCTGCCGGGCGGATCATTCGACAGAAGTTGATGATTGTGCCAGGCGTAGGTCTAGATGCCACGGCAGTTGCGTTCAGAAACCTGGTGATGGATACATTATTGGACGCTTCTCCCCAGCGCGTGGCGCTGCGAATGCTGCTTGAACGGTGCGCGCCAGGGGATTGGAGAGATGTGAGTAATTTTATGTTCGTTGCAATGCCAGGCGAGACTCGAGCTGACGTCCTGTATCTCCTGTTCAAAGAGTTCGTGCCAACATTATTCCCCCACGCCCCGTACTTGTTCCATCGCCGCAGGTAGACTGGGGCAGACATCGCGTTTCGCGACGTCGGCCTGCCGATGAACATCCACGGCCTCTTCACGGCGTCCTAGACGAGCTGCCTGAACGTCGAGTACGGCGACGGGCATCCTGGCGACTACCCAGTCGCACAACCCGAGCTGCAGCTGGCGCCCTGGAAGTGCAGCCCTGGAAGCCTGGCGCCCTGCGCAACCCTGTCACCCTACGCAACCCTGGCGCCGCTGGAAGTGCAGCCCGGCGCGCCCGAGGATCGCGAGGGCGAAGGTCCAGCCGCCGATGCGAGGCCGCCCCAGGAGGGCAGCGGAGCACCCCAATCTGGCGCGCAGAAGGCTGATCACCCACGGAAGGCCTTCGCCGACCAGAGTGAAGCATACCGCGGCCAAGCGCGCGATTGGCTTGCCACTGAGCCGTCCATCCAGGTCCTGTTCTTCAGGGCGGCTTGGGGGCCAATCAAGAGGTTCCTGGGGATGGAATTGGAGATGGCAAGCGAGGAGTGGGAGATGAATCAGGACTGCGCCCTTCTCGCCTCAGACGGCGACGCGACGAATTTGGGTGGGAGTCAGTGGCCGATGATGAGCGCTGCGAGGCTAACATGGAGAACGAGTGCTTCAAGCACATTGAGAAGGTGACGAAGTCTCTGGAACTGGACTGCATGCCAGAAGAGTTCATGACGCTCGAGAGCCAGACGAAGCTGTGCAAGGTGCAAGGCGGTATCCAGAGAAGGGTGCTGCACTCATCAGTCTGGGGCCTCGATTGGACAGCAAGTCCCTTTCAAGTTGTGTTTGCGTTTCGATGATCAAGCGTTGGCCCCAGAACTCGTGGCATCGTGCAGGCCTAGTCGCGACAAGTTCAGCGATGACTTTACCACGTGCTACAAGGATAAGCCTGGCGGGCTAACGAGCGACCAGGCTTGAGCATCATCGTGATGGCCAACAAGACGGCGACTGTGAACTTGGAGACTCGGAACACGCAGACCAGACGGCAGGTGGAAGCTACCTCTTTGCAGTCCGCCAGGCCCAAGCTGCCCACCATCAGAGGCAAGTTCTGTCTGAGGAGGGCTTACACGAGAGAGTCTCGGATCCTGAGGCCAGCGGGGGTTTGCGAGCGGAGGGGCGGAGGCGCGGGCATCAAGATCAATGCGAGGCAATCTGGCATACAAAGTGGGGAGGCGGGGGGGGGGGGGGGCTTGGAGAGCATACGCCGCAGCTCGCGCCAAAGTCATAGGGAAGGTTGCGCTGCGAGCGGCAGCGGCAGCGTACCGAGCGCTCTGTCGAGACGAGTTTTAAGTGTACCAAATGGCAGGCGCACTCGGGGCATCTTTGTATCGAGAGGGCAAGAAGTCTTTCGGCACAGTATCGTCTGAACTCTCCAAGTTGCTGGACCGTCTGCAGACGAAGGAGAGGGCAGAGTCCATCTTGAATGCGAGTCACATGCTAGGGCGCCCTGCGGGCATCGACACGATCGCTATCCCCGTCGGCGAGGTCGCGAAGAATATCGGCGAACTCAGAGCAGATCACTACCTCTGCAGGCGCCTCAAGAAGCGCGCAGCCCACGACAAGGCCATGAGCTTATCCAGAGGGAGGGCTACCGCGGGTCCGAGCTACAGTAAGGTCGACAGCAGGGTGACGCTGCGACCGAGGCTTCAGCAAACTATTGGAACAAAGAATACTCAAGTACTTTGGGTTAGGGGTCAGCTTAGAGTTAGGGGTTCGGGGTTATCTCAGGTTCGAGGTCATATGATGGTTAGGGTTAGGGGTTATATCAGGGGTAGGTTCATGGGTTATCTTAGGGTTAGTGTTAAGGTTAGGGTCATTGGTTCTCTCACGGTTACGGTTAGAGTTAGGGTTAGGGCTAGTATACCCTGGAGCCCCCCTGCAACGCCCTCCATGCGCCCCCACATGACCCACCTCATCCTCGCCTTTCGCCTCCTCACCGTCCTACCGCATCCACGCGCCCCTCGCGGCTAGTCAACTTGCCCACTTGCAAGACGTATCTTCCACCCGTCTTCGCAATCATCCATCCCCCCTCGTCCTACCGCCCCCCCCCAAACAAAAAAAACGTCACCCCCCCTCTTCCCCGTGCTTTTCTTGCTCGTCCGTTCCCTCCCGCCTGCCGTCTGCCTCCCTTCCCCACCCTTTCCCTCGCCCCTCCTCCTCCCTCTATGCCTCATCCTCCCTCGGGCCGCGGGCTGGCGGGTTGTCCTGGGACGACGCCGACGTTATCGGCCAGCGGGCGCCGCCCCCGCCCCGAGGACGACGACGACGATGACGATCGACGATAGAGGAACACGATCGACGATCGACGACGACGACGATCGACGATCGACGATCGACGACGACGACGACGACGACGACGACTACGACGACGACGACGACGACGACGACGACGACGACGACGACGACGACGACGACGACGACGACGGCGGCGGCGGCGGAGACGGCGGCGGCGGCGACGGCGACGACGACTACGGCGACAAGGGTGATGACGACGACGACGACGACGAGTACCCAAACCTTAACCTCAAGACAACCCCTAATCCCTAAGCCCATGGGCCCAAGGTATACTAACCCTAACCCCAAGAAAACTTGGCCCCTAATCCTGAGGGCATGATGGGGAGGAGGGGGATGAGGATGAGGAGGAGGAGGAGGAACAGGAGAGAAAGAGGAGGAGGAAGAGGAGGAGGATGAGGAGGAGGGGGGGGGGGTGTTGGAGGATGGGGAGGAGGAGGAAGAGAGGGAACTGGGGGGGATGAGGAGGAGGAGGAGGAGGAGGAGGAGGAGGAAGAGGAGGAGGACGAGGAGGTCGCCGCTTGTGACTCGAAACACGGATGCGCCGTATGGCGCGAACAGCTCGGGTATAGCTGCCCGTGGTGGTGGTAGCGGAGAGGTAGTAACGGTAGTACGACCCCCCATGCGTTGTTGCGCTGGCAACGGCTGTATATTGCTAAGCGGCCTTCTTGGTAGCGGATCTTCTGCCTGAGCGGCGTGCCGTGGTACACTCGTCCTGCGATAATGATGTGATGCCGTGCGTGCGTGCGCATGCATGAAACTATGGTGTTGGCGCGCGAACGGCTCGCTATGGTGCGCCCAAGTGGACGTAGTCACAAAAAAACAAACACGCCGCGGAGGGGGAAAACATGCATATGGAAAAAACAAAGGGCTTGAGGAAAAAACAAGAACCCTGACATAGCTCTAGCGAATGCTCTGCGGATGCTCTGCGGGTGCTTTCGGACGGGCCTGCGGATGCTCCTGCGGGAGCCCCGCGGGGAAAAAATTAAAGGGTCCTTGATCTGGCCCTGTAGAAGCCCTCCCCGACATAAACCTACCACATACATCCCCCCGGGCGCCTCCCCTGGAGGCCTCCAGCAGGGCCCCTTGGGCCCCCTGGCCCCGCGCGACCCGCCAGGCCACCCGCAGGAAGCCAGGGCAAAATGCGCACAAAGCGCCCCGCCGCAGAGCGCTTCTTTCCCAATGCCGACCTCCGCCTGCTACAAGGGACGCCGGCTCCGCTGGGGAAACACCGAGCTGGAATCGGCGATGCATCGCCGATATGCCGGAGATCGGCACCAAGAGCGAATCCGCTCGTTCCTGGGCGAGCCGGGCTATCGGTCACCCAGCCGGCGCTGCATGGGCGACGGGGGGCCGATGCATCCCCCACTGCGCCTATCCTTCCCCAGCGTTGCCCCTGATAACGTCGACCTCCGCCAGCTACTCAAGCAGTGGCGAAGCGTCCTGGCTTGCCTATAGGCCCACCAAAGAATGTTCTAAGAACCGCTTGTGGTCTGCACGGAATGTGCTTAGAACAGTTCTGGCTGAGACTGTCTTTTCGCAACACACCGGACCGATGTTCTAAGAACAGCGTTTTGGTTATGAAAACCCAGTTTCGTGGAAGGCCTCTGGGAGTGCCGGCACGGTCGGTCCCTGCTCAAGCTGCACGCGGGCAAGACTGACCTCTGGTGCGCCGCTTGCCGCTCGCTGCGTGCGATACCACAGCAGCGGCCTGCGTGCTCGGGTTAGCCCGCCCCCCGCGGCCCCTTCCCTGGTCAAAGCCACGCACCGAAGGTCACTCCGGCGTATGCTGAGGTCGGGCGTGTCCTCCCAAAGGTGGGTTTTGGACGACAAGTTAAAAATAGCCCCAAGGAGCCCTCAAAGTAGTTCAAAATGGTCCAAACATCGTCCCCATATCATCTTTAGACTACTTGGAATATTCCTCCTGTACAGGGACATGCCCGACTTCAGCGTCTGCGTGTAACCAACTCCATGGGAAACTCGACCCCTTCCCCAGGGGCCGGCTCTCCAACCCGACCTGTTCTTTGACGGTCCTGGGGGCCCCGCGGGATGCCGCCGAGGTTCGAAAGAGACTGCTGTCGCGACCCGAGGGGGGCTCCGGGCATGGTCCCCGCCGCACCGGAAGGGTCCCGACCCCCTCCCCCAGAGATTGAAACGCCCTGCAGCAAAACGCCCTTCAGTGAAAGCCGCCAGGGCCACTCCACGGCTGCGCGCTGCATCAAATTCGGAGTACACCCGGGCGGACGTCCAAAATATGGCGAACGTATCTGGCAGAACACGTAGATTCGCTAACTTGTGGGGGACTGCACTGGCACATTGCTAATGCCAATGTGGGTCGCCCCCGTGTCGTGTCAAATGCCCAAACTCCTCTCGACTTCGCTGACCACATCCGACCTCGCGATTTTTCCGCGGCGTGGCTCCCAAGAGGTCTGGACCCCTTTCCTTGGGACGAACCTTTCATCCTGAGTCGCTTCTGGGCGGCCCTGGGCCGGGCCCAGCACTGGCCCCCGCAGACAGAACAAACATCGAAACAGTATGTCGCAGTTCTGGTCCAGACGCAATGATGAGATCTTTTTCCAGCCATTACTCTGGCCTCCAGCGGCCAATCGGGACGATCCCGGCAACCCAGGAACGCTCTCGACGGGGCGCAGCTGCTGGAAGGCACCCCGAGGCGAGAAGCCTCCTAGAACTGGCGAACACGTACGAGAACATGTCGAAAACGTGCTGTCCGAAAAAGGCGCGGGATGTCAAGGCAAGATCAATCAGCATCGAATCGGGAAATCGGATCGGATCGGAACGCGCGTCGCCGGCACGGAAGTGGAATCGAATCGGATCGGCTGCGCCGGGACGCACAACATCTCCGTGCAAGCATGGGGCCGATCGGGCCGTTTCGCATCGCCAGAATCATCGAAATCGAACCTGACAGGGTGAGCCGGAATCGACATTGAACCGGATCGATCGGATCGAAATGGACCCTGCAGGGTACGCGTCCTTGGGAGCCGCGCGCACATACACGAAGATATCTGGGCCCTCCCCTGGGGCCTTGCAAAAACGCCACAGGCCATAGCGAAAAATGCCCCCTGGGGCCGCGCAAGAACGCCACCAAAACGCCCCCTGGGGCTTCGCAACAACGCCACGCTCCGGCCTGCTCTCCGGGCGACAGGTGCGGAACAGACACCTGCACCGTGGTCGAGAAGTCATAGGGAAACGATGATGGCGGGACAGGTGACGCTGGTGCGGTTCCGGCCGGGCGCGGGTGACGGGAACAGTGGAGCGAGTAACAAAAAGAAGAAGACGACGGAAGAGCGAGGAGAGAAGAAGAAGAAGAAAAGGGGGGGGGGAAGGCAAGAGACGCAGGCACGAAGAGAAGAAGATTAAGCAGGAGAAGTGCGGCCTAAGATGACGCCGCCGGACTCAAGCCAGCGAAAATCCAGAAGCGCGTGGCCGACGAATGGCCGCGGCCTTCCTCAGAATCCTCTACTACTCGTCACGCCTCATCCTCCTCCTCCCCTCCTCCTCCTTCCTCCTTCCCCTCCTCCTCCTCCTCCTTCCTCCTCCTCCTCCTCCTCCTCCTCCTCCTCCTCCTCCTCCTCCTCCTCCTCCTTCCCAGTGCCCCTCCGCGGCCGTGGCGGGCGCCCCCTTCTTCGAGGGCGCGGCGGCCGCGTCTCCAGGAGCTCTCCTGCGCTGCGCCCAGCCGCCCAACCCCAGCGCTAGGTCGGGCCTGTGCCCCTGCAGGTGGATTGTGGACAACAACATCAAAAATACTCACAACAAAATCCAGAAGCATCCACAAAAGGTCAAACATACACTAAAACAGATTCCAAACGTATTCAAACACACCCAGAGAGTGCGCCAAAAAACTTCAAAATGGTGGAAAAACACATGCCCCGATTTTTACTTGACTGTGTCTGCATATTCCTCCTGTAGAGGGACACGTCCGACTTCGCCCCAGCGCGGCCGAGAGCGCGGCGGCAGGCACACGCCCCCCGCAGGAAGGGGAGGCGCCCACGGCCAGAGTCCGAGACATGCTTGGGTCGTGGAAAGATCACGAGGGGAGGAGGAGTAGGAGTAGGAGTAGGAGTAGGAGTAGGAGTAGGAGTAGGAGTAGGAGTAGGAGTAGGAGTCAAGCTAGCCAGCTCGAGCGAGTCAAGCATGGCATGCCCAGTCCCACCCGCCCTCCCACAACATAAGAAGCAAAGCTGGCACAACTGGGGGCCGATGTCACACCGGCCAGCCGGTTTGGTACAGCTGATGCGGCCGCGATGGCGGTTGCCGACGGGAACTGGCGAGCGCGTGTTGAATGCCGCGCGCGCATTGCCAGACGAGTCGAGAATGGCCCGGTACACCGCAGGAAGCCAGAGGTGGCCGGAGGAAGCCCGACGGTCTGACAGGACACCCCAAAGCATTTTTGTGAAAAAGCATTGGGTTTTTGATGTTTTTATGTTGAAATGCTTGCAAACACACGGTGTTCGGTAGGATTCTGACATGAACGCGCGAGTGTGCTCTTTGTGGTATTTTTTGCACAGGATTCGCGGCCTGGGTGCATGACAGAGCATCGCGAGTGCACCGCGCGATGACGTGAAATCGCTGGATTTGACCGAATTCTTATGATTCCTATGGTTTTCCTATGATTTCAGCAAGAGAGCCCGGGCGGGAAATTTGTACAATTTTTGTGAAAAAGCATTTGGTTTTTGATGTTTTTATGTTGAAATGCTTGCAAACACAAGGTGTTCGGTAGGATTCTGACATGAACGCGCGCGTGTGCTCTTTGTGGTATATTTTGCAATGGATTATCGCCGTGGACGACAAGACGTCCATGTCGAGAGGAAAAAATAAGAAACATGTTGATTTTTGTATTGTTTTTTACAGGTTAGGATGGGACCCCCCGGATGCGGCCCCTAATGGCCGGCCTGAGGGGGGAGTAGGAGTATATTCTAATAAGGAATAAGGATAGGAGTAGGAGTAGGAGTAGGAGTAGTAGCAGCAGCAGCAGCAGCAGCAGCAGCAGCAGTAGTAGTAGTAGTGTGAGTAGTCGTAGTCGTAGTCATCGCAAGTATTTGATTGGACTGTCTGAACTGTTTGTCCGAGCCGCGTGCATAAATACATTCTCTTCTCTAGGACCATATCTCTGTGCCTGCGCATAAGCTGCACGAGTGTGAGGAACTACGTGATGGCGATACTATATGGATGAACCAGATGATGCGAGAGGCCGGAGAGGAGTAGCAATGTAGAAACAAGGTCTCGATCCAGGATCGGCTCGATCTCGGTGCCCTCGTGCCCAGGTAAGGATGGGATGAGGGCGCTGCTCTGGGCTGTTACCCAATGTGCCCTGTGCACCCGGAGCTCGATGGGCAGCAGTTTGAGCCACGATGGCTACAGACGCCTCCTGTTCCGTTTCCGCGTAGTAGGAGTAGGAATGATTGGCTGGTTCCCCCGCAGATGTACAAACGAAGCTCTTGTAATGTTGGCGTACATATTCAAACCATAGGGCGTAAGGCATGTGGTAGTGAGAATGTGAAGACCAAGTCGCATGTTGATCTTGACGCGCTCGTTCCAAGATCTGATGAATGGCGAAAGGCCGTTGGCAACTCGAAGGCGGACGTTGTGACCAAAAACCGGAGCCCTCCGCCACAACGGGCCCGCCAGTGAGGAGACTGCAGCTGTCCTCGCCGAGAGGAAAGCTGTGCGAATTTACTTGATGTGTACTGCTGAAGCTGTGCTTGTTCTCCCGAACTCGACCTCCCCCGTCCCAGAGGCCGAGGCTGCAGCGCAGGCTGCTCGGGAGGGCAATTGTCCTGCTGCCCTATGCCTGCTCGGTCGACCTCCCTGTTGCAGGGGGAGCGTGCCGACCACGTGCAGCCCAGACCCTTGATGCCCCTCCGGCCCCTGGCCCTGCCTCCCCTCCGGCTCCGCTCCCCCCCCCCTCTCCCCATCAGTGGGCCTGGCAATCACGCTCCTCGCGCTGGAGGTGCGCAGGGTGTTTCGGGAAACGCCCGGGCCAGGAGCGTCCTGATGCTGCTCGTTGCCCACGTTTCCTTGACAGACTCTGCGATGTGCTTCGTAACCCCAAGGGTCACAAGCTGTACATTGCTGACTTCTCTGCCGTCGATGACAGAATTATCATCGCCTGTAGCGCCTGCGGAAGTTACACTTCCGATGGTCGGTCTGTACATTGACAGAGTGAATGTGATGTGGCATTCAAGTTCTATGGCACTAAGGCCTCTTGGAAGCGTGTTGGGGAGCTAAAGCATACCCCGTGCAAGCAGGGGCCGACCATGGTGCTGGAACTTGCCCTTGCATTGTGCTTGCGCCGAATGGTAGATAGGACAGGCGGGCGATTTTCAGTACGTGAATATACCCCCCCACCTTGTTGGTGGGGACGGTTCTTATCCCGATGCTTTTCCATGCTGGCCTGGTTTGTCTTGTCGCCCTGAAGCGTCCAATCTAAGTCCTCTTTCCCGTCCCCTCCCCTCTCCTCACCGTCGCCCCCCCTTTCCTCTTTCTCTCTCTTCCTCCTCCTCTCCTCCCTTCCCCCCTCTTTTACTTCCTCCTCCCTCTCCCTCGCCTCCCTTCCCCCACCTCCCCCCTGCGCCCCGCTTTCGACCTGCCCGCCAGGTCCCCGGGGCGTCCGGCAGCTTCCGGATGGCGCTCCTGCCAAAGGGCGGGGCGTCTTTCCTCGGGGCGGCGATGCGCGGCTCGGTGCAGGCCTCCTCGCCGCCGCCGCTACCCTACTGCTTGGACGGGGGCCAGGAGAACTCCGAAAAGGATGTGGTGATGGTGAGGGGGCGGAAGATGGCGGAGGATGGCGGAGGCGGGGGAGGAGGGGGAGGAGGAGGAGAAGGAGAAGGGGGAGGAGGAGGAGGAGGAGGAGGAGGAGAGGAGGAGGAGGAGGAGGACGAGGAGGAGAGGGGGAGGAGGAGGAGGAGAGAAGGAGGAGGAGGAGGAGGGGATGAGGAGGAAGAGGAAGAGGAGGAGGAGGAGGAGAGGAGGAGGGGTGGGGAGGAGGAGGGGAGGAGGAGGAGGAGGAGGAGGAGGAGGGGGAGGAGAGAGGAGGAGGAGGAGGAGGAGGAGGAGGAGGAGGAGGAGGAGGAGGAGGAGGAGGAGGAGGAGGAGGAGGAGGAAGAGGACGACGCCGTCTCGCTTGGCGCCGCCGCAGGCCGGGACGGCGCTGTGAACGCTGCCGCGGAAACCGACAAACACCAGCTATACTCAGCCGGGCAGGCGCCCTGGCTCCCTGACGCATGGTGCTGCTGGCGCTGGAAACGGGGGGCCGCCACGGCTGGGCAGCCTTGCGGCACCTCCGCAGCTTGGCCCGGGAACAGGCGGCGCTTCTGTCGCAGAGCTGCGATGGGGACGACGGCGCCTCCGAAACCCTCGCAGGGCACCTCGTGGCTCGGTGGGGCCGCGAGCTCAGCGTGGCACTGCAGCGTGCCACCGCCCAGCAGATGCGCTCCGCTCTAGGTAGGGGCGGACGGCGCCGGCTGGGTAGCTGAACTGCGCGCCGCCGCGGCGGCGTAGCAGCGCCGGGGCGTGTTGCAGTTGCTCGACATCATCGTGCTGCTTGTCTACCTTATCGTGGTGTTGTCGCCTGAGTTCGGGGGGTGAGGGCATGTGTTAGGGCCTTGACTTTGCTTCATGGTTGGATGGGGAAGAGGAAGAGGAAGAGGAGGAGGAAAAAGAGGAGGAGGAGGCGATGGAGGAGGAGGCGGACGAGGAGGAGGAGGAGGAGGAGGAGGAGGAGGAGGCGGAGAAGGAAGAGGAGGAGGAGGAGGAGGACTTTACCGCCATCGCAGGTGCGATGCTACATGAGACTGCCTACTCCCCTCCAGCCTTGCTAGCCTTGTGGCCAACCTTGGGTTGGAGCCCGCGAGTGAACCTGTCGAGGTATTCTCGGCGTGTCTTGGTCAGAGGCTGGACTCCGCACGGCTTGCCGCGACCACGTAGCCGATCGTGGGCAAAGAAGGTACAATCTTTACGCATCCCGACATGATGGGCCGTACCAAAGACCAAATTATGCGTGGAGCGGGCCCAACCTTGAGCGATGTGTAAAGACCGCCCTCGGGGGAGTTATAAATTCCACCATCGACGGCCTCAAGGGATCCACTTTCATTTTTAAGCCATGCGCGCCCAGCATCAATGATGCTAGAATATTTGCAAATCACACGCGCCTGTCCCCTCCTCACCAAGTTAGCTTCCTGCTCGAGTCTGGCTACGCGACAGCACTGACTTTCGTCGAGACCGTCGAACTTCGTCGTGCTGATTTAACTAACCAATTACGAATGCCTCCGGACAAACCTCATCTGGACTGAGGTGTGAAGAGACCTGGAGGACAATGGCGTCGGCGGCTGACCTGCGCTGAATACGCAGCAGCTCGCCAATATTCCCCCCAGATGTTGGCGTTCGGGCCCTCGGGCCATGCACGGGCCGACTGCCGCCAACCCCGACGAGCTCCGTCATTGTCCGAAACGTAGAAGACATCTCTGCTGAATGACAGATGACCGTCGCTAGACGCTGCTATTCGCCGCGAGGGGCCGTCTGCTGGGTCAGTGTGCCCCCGAGTGGTCCCAGCAAGTACGGTCCCAGAGTGGGAGGCGACAAACCCGTGAGAACAGCGATGCCCATTCCTATCCTCCTGAGGCGAGGGTCGCGCGCGTCGTCTCCGCCTGGCGCATCACCGACAGCGGCCAGAGTAGCGTCGCGCATGCCGTGGCCGGGGAAAAGGCCCCACAAGAACACCAGAGACGTTGCTGAAACTCCAAGCTTGTTCTGCGGGAGCGGTGACTGAAAGCCAAGCTGCTGGGATGATGCCCCTCGTCCCAAAGCATGGGGACATGTGCTGCTCAGCAATGGCTCGCGGCACCAAGCAATCAGAATCCTCGATCGCCTTGCCTCCGCCGTTGCAGCTGCGCAGTCGCGTGCGGTGCAGGGCTGAGTCGGCCCCATCACGACATGGGAAGCATTCGCTAGTGTCGACCATGCCTGCGTCGAACTTGCGTTCCTGATGACGCTTGCCGCCGACCGCGATGGCCAGCGTCCACTCGGATAACTGCCTGCCTTTGTAACCATGCAATATACTGTGCAAGAAGTGACGATAGCTAGCCATGTCAGCTTCCTCCTCCAGTCTTCCTCCGCAGTAGTGCCTTGCAGCGCCGCGCCACAGCCGTCGGTTGAGCGAGGCCTCTAACTCGTCCAAGAGGGGGGCCTCTTGATCCGATCCAGTGATGGCCGCAGAGGAAGAATTCCACGCGTGCCTGTCAACTGCGCTGTCATTCGCAGTGTCCCACTCGGCAGCTGAATTCGGGCTCCAACCCGCCTGAGGTGAATGAGCTATGGCTGCAGAGATCGGGCCACGAATGTGTCGCGGCCGATGCTGCTCGGGAAGGGTGGCCGACTGCTGGGCGGTGGGCGCCCATGCGCGATGGATGCCTGCGCGCAAGGATGGATCGGAAAGCAAAACCTGTAAATACTGCGCGAGACACTGATGCGGTGGAACCAGATCAGGATCTGCTGCAGGTAGCCGCAGGGAAAGGAGCGCGGTGCCGCATCGCACCCTCTTGGCTGAACTCGCCGCCGCTGCCGGGCGCCGCCGAGGACGGCCCGTCGCGCTCCCGAAGCAGCCGTGCGCTCGGTGACCGCGTACTGCTGCCGCCTGCGGGCCCGCCCTGATGATGATTTTCTTAACGTAACTCGAGCTGCAGATGAGCTACAGGGCTGTTCGGCACAGCAATCGGAAGGAAATCATCAGTAGCGCTAGTATCGAGTATCTAGATGTGTGCATCCGACAAGTCGTGGGGTACCTGCTGGGTGCTCTGTCGCACCTGCGCGCGACGTGTCGTGGTGGGCGCCCGCCTTGGCCGCCTGCCTGCGCGCCGAGTCTCGCGAGCCTGCCTGCGGCCGCTGCCCCGGCCCGCGCCAGGGTGTGCCGCCGGCGGAGCTCCCTTCGCACAAGTGCCATGCCTGGCCAACAAGTTTCAGGAGGGAAAAAAAAACACACAGACACAGTTAATCGTCGATTCCCCAGAAAATATGGGAAACTATGGGAAATGGGGGGAAGACAGAAACCCAGAAAATATAAGAAAATATGGGGAATCCTGTTATTAGTGTCTATCTATTTGTGTGTCCCAGGGCCCCTTCAAAGTTCACCGCGCGCTGGGCGTCGGCGCGGCGAGCGCGCGCGACGGCGCTCTTGGGCGAGATATCTCACGCGTGTGTGCGCGCTCCGACGGCCGCGTCAGCGATGCCCCATCGCCAGAGTTTCTCGCGCGACCTGCCGATGCCCCGCGGCGCGCGAAGACAGGTCGCCCGCCCGCAGCCGCTGGCGCAACTGGGGGTGCGCGACGGTCAGGTTCTGCAGGGCCCAGCAAGTCGTGCCTCGCGCCGGCCGCGCCCCGTTCTTCCACCCCTCCTCCTCCTCCTCCTCCTCCTCCTCCTCCTCCTCCTCCTCCCTCCTCCTCCTCCTCCTCCTCCTCCTCCTCCTCCTCCTCCTCCTCCTCCTCCTCCTCCTCCTCCTCCTCCTCCTCCCTCCGTTGGCTGCGAGAAAAGGCGCCGAGTGGAGCAACAATGCGTGGACAAAGACACAACGGAAGGTCCACTGCCAGGACTACTGGCGGGAGTCTCAGCCTCAATGCGCACTGGGCAAGAACGGGCCATTCGGCGCCGTCGCGCGCGTCGCGGATGCCAAGGGAGCGCCTGGCCATGAGGGGCGTTCAACTCGACGTGCAGCTCCTCCCGCAACGCTCACGAATGCCGCTCTCTACGCACTGTTGCCCGCGACGGCCGCGCCCCGCGCGGGCTCCTCGTCGCGAGCCCGCTGGCGCATCTGGCCCTCGCGGGCCATGCTCCATAGACGGCAGGACATGGCCGCGAGGCCAATGGCCCTTTTTTTTTTTTTTCCTTGTTCTTTTTTTTTTTTTTGTTCTGCTTTCTTTTTCTTTTTTTTATGTGTTGCTTTTTTTGGCTTCTTGTTTTTTTTTTTTTATTTTCTTCCTTTTATTTCTTTTTTATTCGTATTTCTTTTTTTTATTTTTGGTTTATTCCCTTTTGATTGTCGCCTCCCTTTCTTTACTTTTTTTTTTTTTTTTTTTTTTTCTTTTTTTGTCTCTTTTTTTTTTCCGCTTTTTTTTTCTTTTTTTCTCTCCGGACTGCTTCCCCAGCGGTCGACCCGCAACTACCATGACTTGCCGCGGCCAGCTGAGGCCATCTTCGACGATCGGGCCGGACGAAAGGGGGGGATTGGGAAAGGGGGGGTTACGAAATTTGCTGCATGCAGCTGGTTTCGGCCTCACCGAGGGGGCCATTCCTCGATGCATGGGCGCCTCCGGCGCCGGGAGGCGCCGGGAAAGTCAGCTACGTGAGCTGATTCTCAAACCCCCCCTGTGCTATGCCCCCCTTTCGCCCGACCCGAGACGAGCTCAAATACACCGCATAATTCCTCGTGCGCGCAGTGGGGTAGGCGCTCGAAGCCGACGGGGGCATTCCTGCCCGCGCCGGGCCCCGCTCTGGCCTTCGTGGCCCGCGCGCGGCTCGGCGCGGGCCGTCGACCGCGGGTGGCTCCGGCTGCTCCGCGCTCGCTCGGCCCCGGGTGTGCCTGCGCGCGGGCGTGGTGGCCTCGAAGGGCAAATGATTGAGAGCTCCACGACTTTCAGGAGGGAAAAAGCACACAGACGCAAGTCATCGTCGACCCCCCAGAAAGTATGGGAAAATATGGGAAGTGTGGGGGGGGAAGACAAACACCCAGAACATATGGGAAGATATGGGGAACTAATTCATGTGTGTGTATTTATTCGTGTGTCCTTGGGGCCCTTCACTTCTGCCTTTGGACCATTGGGCTGCCTTCCTGTCACCGCTGTCCACGGGGTGCGCCGAGCGCTCTGGGCCGTCGTGCAACTCGACGACGTCTGGGGCTGGAGTCTTGCTGCTTTTTTGAATACCACCAATCGAAGCTACCGATGCGATGCGATCCTGAAGCCCGCGCAGTCATGCCGAAGTCGCTCGTGTCTGCGCGCGCGTGGCACCGCGTTCAGACGCGTCTTCCAAAACTTCGAGGCGACTGGTGTCCAACTCGACCAGACCGCGCACCTCCGCAACCGTTTCTTCCCAACTGCCGAAGCAAGAACTGCCGAGTGCTGGGGCGTCTTCTGGCGCCGCGGCAACGAGCTTCGGCGCTGCTTCGGCCGAGGGCGCTACCTGAATCGCGCCGTTCTGCCCGGCGCGATGTCGGGCGATCTGGGCCAGCGTCGCGCGAAGGCTAGACCGCCAAGGGGCGACCCTATCGTTCGAAGGTTGCTCTCTGACGTGCGCCGCCTGCTTTGCTGGGGCGGCCGCCAGCTCGAAGTCCGACGCCCGTGACTGCCGAGGGGCGTCGACCTTGCGATGCGCGCTGATCACCTGCCCGACGGTGCCCGCCCGCGTCGCGCGGCGGCGACGGACCTGAAGTGCGTGCTGCCGGCCTGCAGCGAGAGCGATGGGCTCTCGGATGGCTGGCCAGATTGCTTCAATACGGCGCGAACCCCAAGCTTGAGCCGAGGCGGCTACGGGCCAAGAAGCAGCATGGATGGGGAACGAGGGCGCAGCGCGCGCAGCATCGAGAGAATTCGAGGGGCTCGACTCCCACGGGCCATGGCGAGGTTGGGCCCCTGTTTCTCCCGCGGTGACACCTCCTGCGACGCTATCCCGGGGGAGGTTACTCGTCTCGACTCGCTGCGCTCTGCCAGCTCCACCCCCGCCAGACCGAGACCTTGGAGGCGCGCTCCGACGTTTTTTTTTTTTGGGGGGGGGGGCGGGCATAACGGAGCCAGAGGGCCCCCTTCACCCTCGAGCTAGTATGGTTCGCATGTGGCCCCCTATCTATAGCGCGGACCTCGGTGACATATAGGATGCGCGAAGGGCTCGCGACCAAATAGTCGATGTGGGAGTTGCCTGACTAGGCGCGCCGCTGTAAATCGCGTCGGACTCGATGATGTGTCCGCCGATCTTCTTCAGGTGAGTCGACTGTGCCATTGATCGAACTCCAATGCTCCAGTCGCCCACTACGCACCAAGACAGACGAAGGCAACTAATGAAAGCTCCAAGTCGCGACAGACGCCCCGCGTTGTCGCCGCTGAAGCCAACTGAACAATGACCGTTGTGCAGAATAAGTACGAAAGAGAAGCCTTGCTGATGCTCCGTGACAGCCATGAAGCCGTCGAAGGACTCGGTGCCCGGCGTGCGCGGCCCAGGGCGATCAGGCGCCAGAGTTGCGAGACGATGTGCATGGCGATGCTTCCTTGCCAACAGAACCTCGCCGCCCTCGGCAGCGCGAGAATGAGTGGACTCCGAGCTGGCCCTGCCCGTGGGCCTGGCTCCGCTGCCCAAGAACTTCCAGTGGATCTGCGGCGCCCGTCGGGCCCGCTCCTCTCGAGTAGAGTAACGCCCGCCCCCTGCGCGTGCGTCTCTGCCGACCCCGCGACCCGGCGCTCGGCGAGCTGCTCCGCGACGGGCAGAAAACTCCCGGGCACGCTGGCCAAGCTGAGTGATGCAACTTTCAGGAGGGGGAAAAACGCACAGACACAATTAATCGTCGATTCCCTTAGAAAATGTGGGAAACTATTGGCCGACAGGGCGCCCGTCGACTGAGGGCCCGCTGCCGACTCCTTGCCGCCCTTGGGCTTGTAGATCTCGACGTGCCCGTTGCATGTCCTGCAGCGCCTGTCGCGGGCAGCCGCCAGCAAGACATTATTCCATTCGCTGGTGCCGCATCCTCCGCACTTGCTCCAGGCGCGGCACGCCATCTCTGGACACTTCTGCTGTGGTCGCACAGAAGTGGGGCTCGCCAAAATGGACCTGAACCACACTTGCTTCAGGAGGAATGACCGAGGAATGACCAATCGGGACCCTGTCCCGTCCTCGCGAGCCACTGGAGCGCAAGAGGAACACGAGCCTCCGCAGCACCAGGGCGGTGCTGCTCGGGTCGCAGGAGGAATGCGAGCCTCCGCGCCACCGAGCAGCAGGCGGACGCAGGAGGAACACGAGCCTCCGCATCCGCGTGAATTCGTCGCGCTGCGCCGGCTCGGCCGGCTTGGCTGCTGCCATGTTGCCTGTCGCAGAAGTATCCTCACTGGTTCGTCGCCGCCCCCGCGCGCGGTCGTCGGAGAGACCACTTGCGTCGCTTGCAGAAGGGCAAGAGATGGAGGATCAGGAGGAAGAGTGTGAGGACGGTGGTGCTGATGATGAGGTGGGAAGCGAAAACAATGTTCGACGCTGACGATGCATGCTGATGTCGAGGCATGCGAAAAACACATATTATCTGCGAGCGGGTAACCGAAGTCGTGAGTTGTTGCAAATTAGACATGCAAGGTCGACGGTGCAATTTCTGTGGTGTAAGCTCTGGGAAAGGGGAGGCAACGCATGTAGTGCAAACTATGTGTTGTAAGCTATGCGATGCAAGCCACCCAGCTGCCTGCGGCGAACTCCGCCACCGCGCCTGTGAAACGTAACATCATGTGGAGTGCCCAGGGAGCCTCCGCGGGCCAAGGAGTTTTTGGATGCATGTCGGAGTACCTTGGGATGTGTCTCGGGGTCTGTTGGAGGCCTCTTTTGGCGTCTTGGGGGCCTCCTGTCGACTCTTGGAGGGCTGTCGGGGCGCCGTGGGATCCTTGGAGGCCTCTTGGGCCGTCTTGGGGGCCCTCTTGGCTGCCTTTAGAGGCGCTTGGGGCGTCTTGGGTGCCTCCTGGGTGCCTCTTGGGACCTCCTGGGGGCCGCCTGGGGTGCCTCTTTGCGGCCTCTGAAAGGGCCTTCTGGGGGCGTACTGGGGGCTTTCTTGGGGCCTCTGCAGCGACCTTCGGGCTGGCGTGCTTTGATCCCTCGCGGGGGCCTTGCCTTGACATTCCTTGGGGGGCGTCGGCTCCTCATTGTTTCGTAGGTGATGCAATATTCGAACTTGACAAACTGTGCAACATGAGTGTTCTACGGTCCGCGCAGATTTTTTGGCTCTGCGCTGGGGCCTTTTGGCCCGCTCCGCGCGACAGGATGGGGCACAGCGCCGATCCAATACATTCGCGTGTTTTTGCTGGACACTCGAGCATATAAGGGCGAACAGTCTTAAAAGTGTTGTTGCTGTTGTTGTTGCTGCTGCTGCTGCTGTTGTTGTTGTTGTTGTTGTTGTTGTTGTTGTCGTCGTCGTCGTCGTCGTCGTCGTCGTCGTCGTCGTCGTCGTCGTTGTCGTTGATGTTGTTGTTGTTGTTGTTGTTGTTGTTGTTGTTGTTGTTGTTGTTGTAGTTGTAGTTGTAGTTGTTGTTGTTGTTGTTGTTGTTGTTGTTGTTGTTGTTGATGTTGTTGTTGTTGTTGTTGTTGTTGTTGTTGTTGTTGTTGTTGTTGCGGTTGTTGTTGTTGATGTTGTTGTTGTTGTTCTTGTTGTTGTTGTTGTTGTTGTTGTTGTTGTTGTTGTTGTTGTTGTTTGGCTTGCAACGGGGGGCTGCCCAGGCCCACTTCTATAGGAGCTTTCACCGGGGGGGCGCCCCGAGCAGTTGAGTAGACTTTGATGCCGCGTGGCTACAACCACCTGACATCATAAGATCGTATATGCACGATTTTCTGGGGGCGGTCGCGAGTATGGGCGGGTGGGTGGGTTGGCCCCACAAAGCATTGGAACAATCTCATCAGGCAAGAAAAAAGCATGCAATCACGCCTCTTTTCGTGCAGGCACAGTGGCGAATGTTGTGTAATCCATGTGCTGCAGTCGTTTGTGGCCTCAGCATTGCGTGACGCAATCAGTGTGGTGCACTTGGTGTGGTGTAGGCAGTGTGGAGCGCTGTTTAGTAAAGTTGTGTGGTGTAAATTCTTTAGTGCCAATGCTGTTGTGCAAACTCCATTGCGCAGCCTACGTGGCGCAGGCGCTGTGGTGCAGACTGTGCGGCCGCCCACGGGGCGCCCACGAACCGCCCTGCGTCGGCCAGGGGTGGGCACTCCGCGAGAGCTCGGCGCACGCAGCCAGCGCCCGGTGCGCCCACGAGGCGTCCACGACTGGCCACCAGCTGGGTACCAGGCCAGAGTTCGCCAAACCCATCCGATGCCTTGAGAGCGCAAGTGCGAGCCCCAACTGCAAGAGCCGCTTGGGCCCCAAGCAGTGCTGATCAGTATGATCATCCGTAAGGGCTTCGCCCCCATGCCGCTCGCCCCCTCTCTGAAAATGGGACTTGCCAGAGCTCTGCTGGGATGTCTGGACGCTGACGTGAAGCAATGTCGGGTCTTCACGCGAGGGCCAATCTTAATATACGAGGGTTTATGGCTTCGGTGGCTCGAATATTTAGTATAGTTTCGGGGACGCGATTCTATTATACAATTGTTGTCGCTTCGCGAATCCCCACCAGCCCATCCAGAAACGATGCCCAGAGGAATTGCCTCGATCAGAGAAGTGGGCAGCACACAGAGGAAGCCATTATGAGACATCTTGGGATATCTTGAGCCATCTTGGAGGTCATTTTGGGCTCTCCAGACGCTCTTGGAGTCATCTTAATCCGTGCCCCCCCCCAAGAGGCCTCCATGTGGCTAAAACCTGTGTAGAATCAATGATTAGGCATTCTCGCCGAGGCCTCTTGGAGCATCTTGGGTGCATCTGGGGGGGCTCTTGGGCCTCTTGGGGGTCTCTTGGGGGCCTCCGGGGGGCCTCTTGGGGGCCTCTTGGGGCCATTTTGGGGCCATCTTGGGACCTCTTGGGGCTTCCTGGGCGCTTCTTGGGGCCATCTGGGAGGGAGTCGATCAAACAAGAGGGGGGGGTGAATTAGCGCCCCCCCTCGGAAGCCCCTAAAATCGCCTCTTGGACCCCTCTTGGAACGCTCTTGGAGTGCTCTTGGGCGCTCTTGGGGCCGTATTGGGGCTCTTTTGGGGCTCTCTTGGGGCCCTCTTGGGCCATCTTGGAGCCATCTCCAGGCCTCGGATAGCCATCGGGAGCGAAAAGGCGAGAAAGCAAAAATCATTGATTTTCCTTAGGTTTTGGGACGATTTTGGCCTCTTCGGGGCCTCCTTGGGGAGCTGTTTGGCCACTTGGAGTTATCTTGGGGCCGTCTTTGGGCTTCTTGGAACCTTCTTAGGAGCCATCTCGAGCGATCTTGCGCTATCTTGAGCCATCTTGGAGCTCATCTTGGGTTCTCTGAGGCGCTCTTGGAGCCGTCTTGGGCCATCTGGGACGCTCTAACTACCCGCGGCCCCCCCGTCCAGGTCCAGGGGAGGGGGTAGGGGGAGGGGTAAACCCCTCCCCAAGGGGGAAGAGGGAGGGGTGGAAGAGGATCTGCTCTAGACCACCTACGCCCAGAGGGCTGGTGGGATTTACGAGGGTTTGTGGCCTCGGGGACGCAACTATTGCGTGCTTTCAGAGGGGTTAAGGCCTCGGGGGCGCAATCATTAGATCATTTACGAGGGTTTACGGCCTCGGGGACGCGACTATTGTAATTTGAAAGGGTTCGTGGCTTCGTGGACGCAAGTATGGTGTAATTTTCAAGGGTTTATGGACCTGGGATGCGAATGTTGTGTAATTCGAAGGTTTATGGTTTCGGGGGCGCGACTATCGTGTAATGTACTCGGGCTTATGGCTTCGGCGACGCAAGTGTTGTGTAAGTTACATAGGTTTGTGGCCTCGGGGACATAGCTTTCGCGTAACTTATGGGGGATTGTGGCTTCGGGGATGCGAATATTGTGTAATTTATTCAGGTTTATGGCCTCGGGGATGCGAATATGGCGTAATTTGCAAATGGATTATTGCCTCGGGGTCGCGAATATCAACTACGTTTACGTGTCCCACGCCCCCCCCACGAATTCCGAAAACCCTCCCAGGGCGTGGTAAAAACATGTTTGGAGCTCCCACTCCTCGCGCGGACAGCAACAATTAGCAGTAAGAAAGCAGAAAGCATGACTGTAACAGTGGAAACTGGAAACTGCAACTGGAACAGGGAGCTGCAATCCTCACCCTCGCAGCCTAGTGGCCCCGCAAGGGGCCAGCGGATTCGGATTGCCCCCCAAATGTGTAAGACTTGTAGTGCAAATTACAAACATGGACAGTCATCTGATGGTGGTGATTGTGATGGTGAAGAAGAGGAGTGTGATAAGGAAGGGGGGGAATCACATAAACAAGAGCGGGGGCGAGTAATCAAACAAAAATCATAACACCGGCAAATCCTGAGAGAACTCTGCGACGTTGCGGCCATTTCCAGAGGGCTCCTGATGGCTCACGAGGGCCGCAACAACCCGACCATAAGCTGTAAGTTCAAGACACACATGGCTTCGAACATGGGCATATTACATCCGACGATCCAAGAGTACGACATGCCGACTGGTTATCGATCCGACCCCAGCGAAAATGCAGTTTTGGGAATCAGCAGTCGGCACCACCATATCTGCGATGGGACCCACAAGATCCAACGTGTGGTGCGCGACGGAAGCTGCGCCACCCGAAGAAGCAGTGGTCTGATGACACCCGACAACATGCCAGGCCCAGGTGAGCTCCCGAATGGTTTCCAGACGTGTGGCCGGTTCTCGAACCACTTGCCGCAGTCAAGAGTTCCATGGGCGGTGCTGCCCTTGTCGACCTGCTCCCGAAAGAGCGAAGGCGTCGGGGTCTCACGGGCGGGCACCGCGTGCCGTGGCGTGCCCGTGCCGCGCCCGGTCTGTGCAGCAGGCAGACCCTCTGCCGCTCTTCCTCCTCC
>CAUYUJ010015897.1:297380-307250 GCA_963575745.1 Prorocentrum cordatum | reverse complement strand
TTTGTCTTTCGTGTTGCTCAACCTGTTATCCTGTACCTCACTGCCAAAACGAAAAACAAGACACAGCCGAAGTCCAGCAGAACAGCGTTTAGGCCCAGCCCTGAACCAGGGGAACCCCCCCGAGCCCGAGCGCACCATTCTTTTGGTCACAGGCTGCGCCAAGCCGCGGCGACGAAGGGCCCCCCAAAAGCCAACTGCCGCCGTCTCAACTCACCCCCCTCGGATACCCGGGACCAGGACGCACCAACCTGAAAGGGCAAAAGGGACACACTAGACACAGATGTCAGGAATTCCCCAGCATCTTCCAGACTCTCTGGATGCTCGTCCTCCCGTCCACTTCTTCTATGTTTCCATATGTTCCTGGGAGTCGACGTTCCGTTGTGTCTCTGTCTATCCCTCCTGGTAATCCGGGTCGACACAGATATCCGGAATTCCCAACATCTTCAATACTTTCTGGATGCTCGTCTTCCCGTCCACTTCCCATATGTTCCCAAAATGTTCCTGGGAATCGGCGCTTCGTTGTGTCTGTGTCTATCCCTCCTGGTAGCCCGGGTCGACACACAAACTCAGGTCGGCCGGGGCCCTGTCGCGAAGCCCAAGCGGCCGCCCAGCAGTTCCGCTCCCCGGGCATCGCTCGGCAACCTGCCGGCGAACGGTGCACGGTGAAGCCCTGGCTCGGAAAGGCCCGCACTGGCCATCGCTCGGACGTCCAATCCCTGTGCCTTGTTTTGGTTTCGTGTCTGGTTTTTTCGCCGAATGATAAAGGATGCTCCTCAATGGTCCTCGCCGAAGGAAACATGCACACGTCCGAGCGATGCCAGGCGCAGGGGACAGGACATCGTGCTACTATACAGTCCGAGCAGGCCTCTACCCAGATCACCGAACGCTCCCCCGAGCGGCGATATCTGGAGCTAATTCTCTCGCCGATCTTGCGCTGTCTGCCTCCAGCTCAACCGCTGCTGGGGTCCATTCGGCTACACTCGGGGATGGACAGACCCCCCTTTAGTAAAACGTGGTTCAGTGAAAACGACCTTGAGGCCCAAACCTGGCGGGCGCAAGCCTGGAAAATAACGGCCACGGCGCCCTCTCAAGAACCGAAAACGGACAATTCACTGATCGACGTGTCACTGTTGGGGGTCCTGTCCACCCCCGAAGGACAGACGAGGCCCATCGACATTGCAACGTAACAAGTGAAGTGACAACCAAAGATAGAACTTTCTTACGTCCCCGTAATGTCCGTGTCGGGGGGAGGGTTAGGGCACCAGTGTGGGGGTAATGGTACAGTCCAAAACCCTAATAAGGAGGGTTCTGTCAACCCCCGATACACGCAAGAGCGGCCCTGGGCAACACTGGCAGGCATCGGGGTTCCCAGCGTGCCCGCACCAGTTGAAGGGGCCCCAGGGCACACAAATAAATACACACAAACAGAATGATTCCCTATATTTCCCCATATTTTGTGGGTTTTCGTCTTCCCCCCCACTTCCAATATTTTCCCATATTTTCTGGGGAATCGGCAATTAATTGTGTCTGTATGTTTTTTCCCTTCCTGACTAGTGGCCACTACACTCCCTGGCTCAATCCAGACCCGGGTCAGTCACGCCTTGTAGGATCCTGCAAGCTCCTGCAAGCTCCTGCAGGATCCTGCACCCAAGCCCGGGTCGATGCAACCCTGGCCCTGCAGGATCCTGTAAGATCCGGCGCTATGACTGAACCCCGTTTGCACTGACCCAAGGATTGCAATCCTTCGAAGGGTTTTTTTTTGCAATCCTAGGTTTTTTTGCAATCCTGTGTCCTGAGCCCCGAATTGTTTGGCAATCCCTGCCGCCCGGCCAGCGGCGGAGGGAGCGGGCACGGCGACCCTCTCCGTCTTCTGCAGGGAGGCCTCCAGGGACTGCCGCATGGCCTCTACGACCTCGTCGGCGTGCCTGCCCCCGCCAGGGGCGCCCAGAGACGCGGCGGCCGCAGGCCCTCGAGGAGCGCTTGCAACACGGCTCCCACCTGTGGCGTGACCTCGCCGCGAGAGAAAATGCCCTGGAGATCGTTTTTTGGAGGTCGGAAAATGGTATGGTGTAAAGGGGTGTGGTGCTAATTGTAGGTAAAGGGGACTCTGGCAATGTTATTTGTCGCAGATAGCATCGCCATTTCCACGATTGGCACCATACCCCTTTATGCCACACCCCTTTCCGACCTCCAGACGTTTCTCACGTTTCGGCGAAACCCCGGGCTATCCGGTGGGGGTGGGGGGGAGGTGACGGCCGATCACCGAACCTGTTCGCTCTGGGCAGCCCCGCGCCTGCCCGCGCGCACCAGAGCTGCGTCGCCCCTTTTCGGACCGGCGCAGCCGACCAGGTCGGGCTATCCGGGCGGCAGGGGGGGAGGGCGGGCGGGCCCGAGAGCCCAGGTGCTGTCTGGACCCTTCAACAATATTCTGCTCTCCGCGCTCGAGCATCTCTCTGGTGAAAGAGCAGTACACGCCCAAACATGCCCAAACCTTGGGGGGGGGAATGGGGAAGGGCAAGGAGATGAAAGCGCTTTAGGTGTGTGTGTGTGTTAGTGAGGGTGTGAGTGTGAGTGTGAGAATGAGTGCAGGCGCGAGAGTGAGTGTGAGTGTGTGTTGTGTGAGTTGTGTATGTTGTGTGTTTTGTGTTGTGTGCTGTGTGTGCCCCATGTGTGTGGGTGTTGTGTGTTGTGTGTTGTGTATGTCGGGTCTTCCTTGTTGTGTGTGTTGTGTATTGTGTGTTGTGTGTGCTGTGTGTCGTGTGTTGTGTGTGTGGATGCGCGCGTCCGCGCGTGCGCGCGTGCGCGGGTGAGAGTGTGTGGTGTGTGCGTGTGTGGTTGTGTGGGTGTGTGCGTGTGGGTGTGTGTGCGTGTGTGAGTGTGTGTGTGTCTGTGTGTGGGTGTGTGGGTGTGTGGGTGTGTGAGTGTGTGGGTGTGTGGGTGTGTGGGTGGGTGTGTGTGCTTGGGTGTGTGGGTGTGTGGGTGTGATTGCGTGTGCGTGTGCGTGTGCGTGTGCGTGTGCGTGTGCACGTGCGTGTGCACGTGCGCGTGCTTGTGCGTGTGCGTGTGCGCGTGCGCGTGCGCGTGCGCGTGCGCGTGCGCGTGCGCGTGCGCGTGAGCGTGCGCGTGAGTGCGTGCGTGCGTGCGCGTGCGTGCGTGGCGGCCGTTCCCGGCCACGGCGAGCCTCGGCCACGAAGACGCTCCCCGACCTAGATCGCAGGAGCGAATGGCACGAAAACCTGAGTAATCGTGCTACCGTAAGGAGCGCTGACTAATGAACGATGGGGTTTGCCTGGCCACGGCGAGCCTCGGCCGCGAATGACGGCACGAAAACCAGCCAAAGCCCATCCAGCGCCCAAGCTGGTCCTGCGTTCAGCGTCTTGGCGATACAGCTATCGTGTTACCGTAAGGCCTCGCACTGGGACTCGGACCTGCCGATGCACGCCGACGGGGTTGCCGCAGGCGAGCGCAATGGCGCTGAGACGTGAACCGAGAGCGGCGCTATGAACTGTCAGGCAAGCGACGACAAGAAAGAGGTCGTACGCAAGGAGGCATAGCGACATCAGGCTGCGGCTTGCGCGGGCCGCCGGCGCTGCAAACCGCCTGGAGAGGAGGGCGCTTGCGCTGAAACTCACGCAGGAAGCTTGCGCGCGAGTGTCGACGCCGTCGACCCTGGTTGTCTCCCGTCGCTCAGGTGAGGCCACCTCAGGGATGGACAGACCCCCCTTTAGTAAAACGTGGTTCAGTGAAAACGACCTTGAGGCCCAAACCTGGCGGGCGCAAGCCTGGAAAATAACGGCCACGGCGCCCTCTCGAGAACCGAAAACGGACAATTCACTGATCGACGTGCCACTGTTGGGGGCTCTGTCCACCCCCGACCACCCACGCCGCCTGCAGCGGCAGGCAGCCGGAGCAGGAACGATATGGGGCCCTCCTGGCCACTGCGAAGGGTCACCTTTCCTTGGCGGCGCGCACAAGGGGGCAGGGGGAAGTGGGAACGCTTCTTAGAAGGCGCCAGCCCTACATCTATAGACAAGGCCCGCGCCTTCGAAGAAGCAGGGGTGCTTCTAAGAGGTCTTTCCCCCCTCCCCCTAGCCCCCTCCTGCGCGCAACCGCCTTGCGTTTGAAGCAGGGCAAGCTGAGTGAACGGCAGCTCAAAGATGAACCCTGGCAGGGCTGGACCTAAACGTTGTTTTTCGGTTTGGTTTCGTTTTGTCTTTCGTGTTGCTCAACCTGTTTTCCTGTACCTCACTGCCAAAACGAAAAACAAGACACAGCCGAAGTCCAGCAGAACAGCGTTTAGGCCCAGCCCTGAACCCGGGGAACCCCCCCGAGCCCGAGCGCACCATTCTTTTGGTCACAGGCTGCGCCAAGCCGCGGCGACGAAGGGCCCCCCGAAAGCCAACTGCCGCCGTCTCAACTCACCCCCCTCGGATACCCGGGACCAGGACGCACCAACCTGAAAGGGCAAAAGGGACACACAAGCAACTAGACACAGATGTCAGGAATTCCCCAGCATCTTCCAGACTCTCTGGATGCTCGTCCTCCCGTCCACTTCTCCTATGTTTCCAGATGTTCCTGGGAGTCGACGTTCCGTTGTGTCTCTGTCTATCCCTCCTGGTAATCCGGGTCGACACAGATATCCGGAATTCCCAACATCTTCCATACTTTCTGGATGCTCGTCTTCCCGTCCACTTCCCATATTTTCCCAAAATGTTCCTGGGAGTCGGCGCTTCGTTGTGTCTGTGTCTATCCCTCCTGGTAGCCCGGGTCGACACACAAACTCAGGTCGGCCGGGGCCCTGTCGCGAAGCCCAAGCGGCCGCCCAGCAGTTCCGCTCCCCGGGCATCGCTCGGCAACCTGCCGGCGAACGGTGCACGGTGAAGCCCTGGCTCGGAAAGGCCCGCACTGGCCATCGCTCGGACGTCCAATCCCTGTGCCTTTTTTTGGTTTCGTGTTCGGTTTTTTCGCCGAATGATAAAGGATGCTCCTCAATGGTCCTCGCCGAAGGAAACATGCACACGTCCGAGCGATGCCAGGCGCAGGGGACAGGACATCGTGCTACTATACAGTCCGAGCAGGCCTCTACCCAGATCACCGAACGCTCCCCCGAGCGGCGATATCTGGAGCTAATTCTCTCGCCGATCTTGCGCTGTCTGCCTCCAGCTCAACCGCTGCTGGGGTCCATTCGGCTACACTCGGGGATGGACAGACCCCCCTTTAGTAAAACGTGGTTCAGTGAAAACGACCTTGAGGCCCAAACCTGGCGGCGCAAGCCTGGAAAATAACGGCCACGGCGCCCTCTCGAGAACCGAAAACGGACAATTCACTGATCGACGTGCCACTGTTGGGGGCTCTGTCCACCCCCGACCACCCACGCCGCCTGCAGCGGCAGGCAGCCGGAGCAGGAACGATATGGGGCCCTCCTGGCCACTGCGAGCCCCGGGCCACGGAGAGGCTCTCCCCGACCCAGATCCGAGGAACGGCCCGCAAAACGCCAGAGCCGAGCCTGAGAGAGCCCGAGCCCCACACGGCCCTTGCTCTGGCGCCTCGAGTGCAACTGCCTGATCTCTGGGGACAGCGCCCCCCAAGAGCGGGCGGCCGCACGCCAGCTTCTCGGGGCGCCCGGCCTCCCGTCGCTGGAGCGTCGCTCTCCTCCACGTGAGCGGAGACGACACCTCAACGTCGGCGGCTAGGCAGAGTCGGCCGAAGAGCAGTGAGCGGAGACGACGGGCGAGGACTGGCTCAGGGCGAGAGCTGCCCGCCCGGTGGGCGACGGGCCCCCGAGGGCCGCCCGCCAGGCTCCACGCCGCTCCTGGGCGGGGTGCTGGGACCTCCTCCTCCTCCTCCTCCTCCTCCTCCTCCTCCTCCTCCTCCACCTCCTCTTCCTCCTCGTCCTCCTCCTCCTCTTCCCCCCCGATCGGCAGACGAGCACGCGACTGGGGGCCGAAGCACCCCCCCCCCCGGATTCGTGCCCCCTTCCCCCCCCCCCCCCCCCCGTGGCTTGCGAGCCATCGAGCTCGGCTCCCGGGCGGCCTTGCGGCACGACCCGGGCGACCCGGGGAGCGCCCGCGGCGGAGGGCAGCTGCCGGCAGGCGCCCCGAGGCCAGGAGAGGAGACAGGTGAGATCCAACGAGGACGCCCGAAACCTCAGCCCCCGGAGCCGATCCCCCCCCCGAGCCAGTCCACACCTTCGCCCCGCCCTCCAGAGGAGGCGCTGCACGAGCACCGCGGCATCGCGGCAGGCCGACCGGGGCCCGGGCCGCCGTCGTGCTGCATCGCGTTCGTGCTGGACCGATATTTGTGGGTGCCAGGGTTAGGTCGGGCATGTCCCCCTACAGTCGGATCTAGGCCAGAAGAACATCCTCCAAGAACATGAGACCCTCCAACAGCAAATGCATACAGTACATCCTAGGGTACCCTCTCCAGGATGCACAAAAACATCCAACAAACACTAAGAACACGAGGATACCCTTCCCGAACCGACGTCGATCTTATACCTCGGTCCGAATGTACAGGCGGATGATGGACGAAACATAGAAGATGCTCAAAGATGTTCAAGAACGGTCAGCAGATGCTCAAAGCATCGTCCCCAGACTGCTTTTTGCTGTCTTTGAAAACTCCTCCTGTAGGGGGACAGGCCCGTGCTGGGCCGAGATTTGTGGGCGCCAGGGCCCGGCAACGGGCGAGAAAGCCTGGTGGTAAAAACAATTCAAGGACAGCCCCCCCTGCGGGGACATCAAGCATCCACAACCACATCGAACACACATACACACATACACACGCACACACCCTGGAGGACACCTTGCGCCTGTCAACCATCGTCCAAAAAACGAAACCAGGGTAGTAGTGGTCGTGGTCGATATGCCGTCCGAGGACGGCCAGATCGACCACAACCACTACCAAAGAGTTCATGCCGAGGACGGTGGCCTCTTCCCCGAAGGGCTCTCCAGAAAAAATCACTCCTGGCCGTGCCCAGACCGCCACCCCCTGACTCACGCCTCTCCTCCCCGACGCCTGGCCGTGCTGCGACTCTGGCGGGACGTCAGCAGCGAGGGCGGCAGCAACGAGGGGCCGCCGCTCTGACCAGCGCCTGCGGGGTCGGGCTCCCCGGGCGGCGGCAGCGGCGCACGCCGGATACCATGCTTACACCCACTGGCAGGGACACGTGCCGCATCGGCGACGTCTCGGCTGTGCGGCGCGATCCTCCGACCCCATCTATGCGAACCCCAGCGGGGGTGTCCGATACCGAAGGTGGCTCAAGAGGACACCGGTATCGCTACAGAGCGGCAGTCGAGCCCCAAGAGGGGGCGGCCCTCCATAGCGGCCCCATGCGGGCCCCGCCCAACACAGGGAGCCCGAGACCTGGGTTCACACCGAAGTCTTCCAACCCAAGATGGCACCAACCGTCGATTCTCCTGAGTAACTGGGAGGCGGGGATAGGGTTCGGATTTGCCGCGTGTTCGGCGAATTCCAAAGCCTACCAACGCCGCTCATCAACTGCCTGAAGCGTTGATGAGCGAGTGTAGGGTTCGTAATTCCCCACCGGCCCAAGAATCTTGCGGAGCGTCTTGAACCCGTTTTTGCATCATTCCCGAGAAAGCCCCGCCCCCCCTTCCCTCCCCTCCTCCCTCACGATTCGCGCTGGCGCCGTGTGGGAATTAGCAATTCCTGAGCAATCCCAAGCGGCACTGGCTGGAATCGCGACGTGACCGACCCCCTCCCCCCGCCTCAAGTCACGCCCGTTATCGCCAAAGGCTATAACAACAAATTCTCGTTTGGGCATGCAAGAGGCGGGTCCCGAGGGAAACGGTTCCTGGGGGAAATAGGTCTTGGACCTGGGCGTTCCCCTGGGACCGGCTCTGCGTCGTGAGCCTGGAGCCTGCTTGTGGCTGTCCTGGGGGCATCTGACAGGCACGGGGAACTCGGAGACGGCGAAAAACCAACAGGACCCCTTTACCTCAGGACCCCTTTCTTTCACAAAATGTATTGGGTGTGGAGACCATCCCGCCGCTTCAGGCCTGTACGTGCCCACATCGAACGTTCCGAGAAGTCGTCAGACGCACGTCTTCAAAATCGGTGGGCGTACTCTCAAATCCCAAGGATGGAAATTGGAGACCCAAGACATGCGCGAATTCACGTCTCCAAACTCGAGGACGGGGAAAAGGAACAGGAAAAGCACACAGCAAGAGAGGAAGAGAGGGGAGAGAGAGGAAGAGAGAGAGAGAGAGATCAGGGAAGCGGGGAGCAAGAGGAGACGACAAGGATGCGGAGTCCGAGGCAGAAGCGAGGCAGGAGGCAGTGCGAAGCGAAGCGAAGCCAAGAGGACGAGAGAGTCGCCCGCGCTACCCGGAGAGCCCGCCCGTGACCGTCGCGGCGTGGCGCGGAGCCCGTGGCCTCGGAAGAGGCGGCGGGAGGGAACGCCAAAAATCGGGGATCTCCTGGCCCGGGTCAGTCCAGACCCGGGCCAGTCGGGCTGAGCAGAATCCTGCGGAGTCCCGCAAGATCCTGCAAGATCCTGCACCCAAACCCGGGCCAAGGCACCCCTGGCTCTGCAAGCTCTGGCGGGGCCCGGCGCTATGGCTGACCCCCGCTTGCCTGGACCACCGTCTCTGGGGCCCAGACCAGAGGCGGAGGAAGAAGCCCCAGCACGCAGGAACAAGGCCCCAGCCACCGACTCGCGATGCACAGGCGGCGACGGGAGTCCCAGCCGACGAGCTGAAGCAGTTGAAGCAACAAACAGAAGCTAGTCTGCCCAGAGGCAGGGCGCCTTGTCCTATGGCTCGGCACTGCATCTCTCCCCAGGGTGCACAGTCTCGAACAGCGGTCAATATCAAAAAAATTGAACTCAGGCTGGTAAGGGAGCGAAGCGATGATGATCCTCCAGGCCGCCAACTGACAGCAATCCTACAGTGCCACACGCATTGGAAATCGACCAGCTTGGAACAATCAAGAATTACATATTGATAGCAGGCTATACACCAAGCGTAGACAGCCTACACATGCCTTCTCCCTTCTCCCCATGTGCAAGAAAGTGGAGAGTGCATGCATCTGTACGCCTGCTCGCTCCCGAATTTGCGCGACCACCTGCATGCCCTCAACAACTGCGCAAGAATATGAACTGCCCGCAGGCCCGGGTGTCCCAGATGATCTGGACCGACGAGACGACCCCAATGATGCCAGGCGCGACATCTGTAAGTTGGACGAGAAGGAGGTGGCCGACGAGCAGGTAGGTGAGGAGGGGAGGGCGGCGCACCACTGGCAGGAGGGGGAGTAGGGAGGAGGAGGAGGAGGAGGAGGAGGAGGACTAAGAGAAGAGGAGGAGGAGGAGGAGGTGGAGGAGAAGAAGGATGAGAAGGAGGAGGAGGAGGAGGGAGAAGAAGAGAGAGAGAAGGAAAAGAGGAGGAGGAGGAGGAGGAGGAGGAGAGAGGAGTAAGAGTAGTACAGAGGAGAGGAGGAGGAGGAGGAGGAGGGGGAGAAGAAGGATGAGAAGGAGGAGGAGGAGGAGGAGGGGGAGAAGAAGGAGAAGGAGAAAGAGGAGGAGGAGGAGGAGGAGGAGGAGAGAGGAGTAAGAGTAGTACAGAGGAGGAGGAGGAGGAGGCTTTTTTTAATGGGGTGGGGCTTACACTGCGGAGCACAGCTCGACGCCACAGCCGCCGCACCCGGGGTGGGGATGGCGACGTCTGTAGACCTTCTTGCCATCAGTGCCGCCAGTGCCTCAGGAGGCGCAAGAGGAGATGAGCAAGAGGAGTACCTGGCGGAACCCGCTGTGCCCCCACGGGCCACTCTACTTACGCTGCGCACTTTGACCACCACACTCCACACGTGCGTCATGCCCATTGTGTTGGCCTCTATGGTCAAGTGAATGTCCTA
>CAUYUJ010015897.1:219880-292380 GCA_963575745.1 Prorocentrum cordatum | reverse complement strand
AAATCTGTCGAACGCCCTTGCGCGTATGCCAAAATCGTGTCCAAACAACCTACAAAAACACAAGGGTTCGCAAGAAGGATTTTCAACAAAAGCGTGCGCGCGCGCTCTTGCGTCGTCGTCGTCGTCGTCGTCGTCGCCGTCCTCCCTCCTCCCGCGTCGTCGTCGTCGTCGTCGCCTACGTCGTCCTCTGTCTTTCCTCGTGTTCGTCGTCGTCGTCCTCTTTGGCGTCGTGATCGTTTCCGTCGTTGTCGCCGTGGTCGTCCTTCCTCGTCCTCCCTCGTCGTCGTCGTCGTCCGTCGTCGGCGTCTCGTCGTCGTCACTCCTATTTCGTAGCCGTCGTCGTCGTCGTCGTCGTCGTCGTCGTCTTCCCTCCTCCCTCGTCGTTGTCGTCGTCGGCGTCGCCGACCTTCCTCCTTTTTCGTCGTTCGCGTCGTCGCCGTCCTCCCTCCTCCCTCGTCGTTGTCGTCGTTGTCGTCGTTGTCGCCGTCGTCGTCCTTCCTCCTCCCTCGTCGTCGTGTTCGTTGGCGTAGTCGTCGTCGTCTTCGTCGTCGTCGGCGTCGGCGTCGTTGTCGTCGTCGAAGTCGTCGGAGACGTCGTCGGTGTCGTCCCCTGAGGTTCCCTTGTAAAAAACACTATGCGGTGACATTTCTTGCTCTAACACAATATTTTTCACGAATCCCTTGCACAGAATGGGACGAAGTGCGCACGCGCGCGCCGTCGCGCGCGCATGCCGAAATCCTCCAAAAACCTTCGGTGCCAGAAGGATTTCGCAATCGAGTTTCCAAAAAACATGCAAAACACACAGGGTTTCGCAACACGGATTTGCTAAAAAAGCTTACGCGCGAGCTCTTGCGAAATCTTAACAAAACCATGGTGTTTTTCAAGATTTTGACAAAATGCTATGAAACGGATTAAACGGGATTCGCGCGCGCGCATGTCGAAATCTGTCGAATGCCCTGGCGCGTGTGCCGTCGCGAGGATCCTCCATAAAAATTGGGACGAAGTGCAGACGCGCGCGTCGTCGCGCGCGTATGCCGAAATCCTTCGAAAACCCTCGGTTCCGGAAGGATTTCAAAATCGTGTGTGTCCAAAAACCTACAAAAACAAAAGGTATCGCAATTCGGATTTTCAACAAAAGCGTGCGCGCGCGCTCTTGCGTCGCCGTCGGCGTCGTCGCCGTCCTCCCTCCTCCGTCGTCGTCGTGGGCGTCGTCGTTCTCTTTCCTCGTCGTCGTCGTCTTGGCGTCGTCGTCGTTTCCGTCGTCGTTGTCGTCGTGGTCGTCGTTTCCTCTTCCCTCGACGTCGTCGTCCGTCGTCGGCCTCTCGGCGTCGACACTCCTATTTCGTCGCCGTCGTCGTCGTCGTCGTCTTCCCTCCTCCCTCGTCGTTGTCGTCGTCGGCGTAGCCGTCATCCCTCCTTTTGCGTCGTTCGCGTCGTCGCCGTCCTCCCTCCTCCCTCGTCGTTGTCGTCGTTGTCGTCGCCGTCGTCCTCCCTCCTCCCTCGTCGTCGTCGTCTTCGTTGGCGGCGTCGTTGTCGTCGTCGTCGTCGTTGTCTTCGTCGTCGGCGTCGGCGTCTTCGTCGTCGGCGTCGTCGTCGTCGGCGTTGTCATCGTCGTCGTCGTCGGCGTCGATGTCGTCGTCGTCGTCGGTGTCGTCGTCGTCGTTGTCGTCGTCGAAGTCATTGGAGACGTCGCCGGTGTCGTCGTAGTCGGTATCGGCGGCGCCGTCGTCGTCGTTGTCGCTGTCGTCATCGGCGTCGGTGTCGTGGCCAAGTGCCATGTGGTACCTACCGTCACGGTCTTGTCTTAAGAAGTCTTGCGACCAAGTTGCGGGTGGGAGGGTGGGATGTTTGCACGAGCGGTGGAGAGGACAGCTTCAAGACGGTCAAAGTGACTTCTCCTTTCTAAAAACAGAAAGACTCTCCCCCCCCCCGGACTTATCGGTTCCCCCTGGGATGATATGATTTCATATATATATATATATATATATATATATATATATATATATTCTGCACACTCGTCCATCCTAAATATGAAATCGTACCATCCCAGCCAGGCCGGGTTCCCCCCACCCCGGGGGTTCCCTTGTAAAAAACACTATGCGGTGACATTTTTTGTTCTAACATAACACTTTTTCCCCCATTCCTTGCAAAAAACTGATACGAAGTGCACACGCGCGCGTCGTCGCGCGCGTATGCCGAAATCCTTCAAAAACCTGCGGTGCGGGAAGGACTTCGCAATCGAGTTTCCAAAAAACATACAAAAAACAACGGGGTTTCGCAACACAGAGTTGCTAAACAAGCTTCCGCGAAAGCTCTTGCGAAATCTTAACAAAACCATTGGTGTTTTTCAAGATTTTCACAACATGCTACCAAACGGCCTTCGCGCGCGCACATGTCGAAATCTGTCTAACGCCCTTGCGCGTGTGCCGTCGCGAGAATCCCCTGCAAAAAATGAAACGAAGTGCAGACGCGCGCGTCGTCGCGCGCGTATGCCGAAAACCTTCAAAACCCATCGGTTTCGGAAGGATTTCAAAATCGTGTGTCCAAACAACCTGCAAAAACACAAGGTTTCGCAACACGGATTTTCAACAAAAGCGTGCGCGCGCGCTCTTGCGTCGTCGTCGTCGTCGTCGCCGTCCTCTCTCCTCCCGCGTCGTTGTCGTCGTCGTCGCCTACGTCGTCCTCTGTCTTTCCTCGTGTTCGTCGTCGTCCTCTTTGGCGTCGTAGTCGTTTCCGTCGTCGTTATCGCCGTGGTCGTCCTTCCTCCTCCTCCCTCGTCGTCGTCGTCGTCCGTCGTCGGCGTCTCGTCGTCGTCCCTTCTATTTCGTCGCCGTCGTCGTCGTCGTCGTCGTTGTCGTCGTCGTCTTCCCTCCTCCCTCGTCGTTGCCGTCGTCGGCGTCGCCGTCCTTCCTCCTTCTTCGTCGTTCGCGTCGTCGCCGTCCTCCCTCCTCCCTCGTCGTTGTCGTCGTTGTCGCCGTCGTCGTCCGCCCTCCTTCCTCGTTGTCTTTGTTGGCGACGTCGTCGTCGTCTTCGTCGTCGTCGGCGTCGTCGTCGTTGTCGTCTTCGTCGTCGTCGACGTCGGCGTCGTCGTCGCCGCCGTCGTCGTCGTCGTCGTCGGCGTCGTTGACGTCGTCGTCGTCGTCGGTGTCGTCGTTATCGTCGTCATCGGCGTCGTCATCGTCGTCGTCGTTGTCATCGTCATCGTCGTCGGCGTCGTCGTCGTCGGTGTCGTCGTCGTCGTCGTTGTCGGCGTCGTCGAAGTCGTTGGAGACGTCGTCTGTGTCGTCGTACTCGTTGTCGGCGTCGTCGTCGTTGTCGCTATCGTCGTCGGCGTCGCTGTCGTTGCCAAGTGCCATTTTGTACCCACCGTCACGGTCTTAAGAGATTTTGCAAACCAAGTTGCGGGTGGGTGGGTGGGATGTTTGCGCGAGCAGTGGAGTGGACAACTCACTGCGAACAGAAATTAGTTGCACCACATAGATTGCATCGCTTACATTGCACCACCCATATAGGCAGAAAAGGATGTTCGGGGCCTACACAGGCTGTGATAGATGTCGGTATACATATACATACATTACACACAGATGTGCATATACTGGCGCTGGCCGTTGCCACACGAAGCGGAAGAAGAGGAGGAGAGGAAGCGGAGGAGGGAGAGAAGGGTAAGAAAGAGGGAAGGAGAGGGAGGGAGGAGGGCAAGAAAGAGAGAGAGAGAGAGAGAAAAAAAAAAAAAAAAAAAAAAAAAAAAGAGAGAGAGAGAGAGAAACAAAGAGAGAGAGAGAGAGAGCGAGAGAGAAATACCATCCGTGAGCCCCAGCTCGTGGACTCGGACACACGCCAACGTGGTACGCATCCGTGGACCTGGCGCGCGCGGACGCCGAGCCCACCGGCCGGGGAAAAAGCACGCCCCGAGACATGCGGCCAACGCCGCCCGAGGTGGCGACGGAGCGCGCCGGCCCCGTGCGGAGACGGGACCCGCCGCTCGTCCGCGAGCTCCTCGGTGGGCGCCGGGCGGGCCGGGAGATCGGTGGGCAGGGGCCTCGCTCCCCACCGCCCTCAAGAACGACAACGACGACAGCGAAGGCGACGGCGGCAAGCCAGACGGCGGCGGCGGCAAAGACGACGGCGACGACCACGACGTCCAAGACGACGGCGACGGCGACGACGACGACGACGCCGACGCCGACAGCGTCGACGACGACGATGCAGCGGCGGCGGCGGCGGCGACGTCCTGGAGCTGCATGACCTCCTGTAGGGAGCAGAAATGCAGTCAGGTCAGCGCTGGGCTTTCAGGGGAATTGCTTGACTGCCACTATTATCGGGGATGGACAGAACCCCCTCTAGTAAAACGTGTTTTAGTAAAAACGACTTCGGGCCCAAACCTGCCGGGCTCAAGCCTGGAAAATGACGGCCGCGGTGCCCTCTCGAGCACTAAAGACGGACAATTCACTAATCGACGTGTCAGAGTCGGGGGCTTCTGCACACCCCCGATATTACCGCCCGAGCACTGACCTGGAGCCCATCCTTCCATTATTCGTTATAGACCCCGCCCCCCCCCCGGCCCTCCCCTGGACACGCCCCGATTCGCCCAAATGCCGTTCTGGCAGGAACCATCCTTGGATATTCCCGGACGGCGCCAGCGCGGATCGTGACGCGACCAGCCCTCCCCCCCATTCCCCCCCCCCCGCTCCCCGGGTCACCCCCGTCATCGCCAGGGGATGGCAACGTGGTCCCCTGACCCAATCGGCCGTGGAGCTGTCCCCTCTGGGCAGAAGGCCCCCAAGCGCCTCCGAAGAGACCCCACGAAACATCCCCTCGCACCGCCCGCGAGGCCTCCGCAGCACGGCTTTCGGACCAGTCCTCTGCAGAACTGCCCCCTCGGGGCCGCGGTGCGTCCGGCCACGGCTCCGGCCTCCCAGACATCACCTCAAGGGGTCTTAGCCAGCCCGAGGGCGCGGTGGACAAACCTCTGTTTAGTAAACCTCCCCTTAGTGAAAACAGCCTGGGACCGAATTCGACGGACCTGGACCCGCAAAAATGACGGCCGCGACGCCCTCTCGCGAACCGAAAACGGCCAATTCCTTAATCGACGTGTCAGGGCAGGAGGTACATCCACCTCCGACAGACCCCCGTTTGGTCCAGCATCCTGGCCGCCCCCAAGGCGCCCCTCGGAGCCCCGACGCCTCCAGCCGGGAAAGGTGCACGCGGGTCGGAAGAAGCAGGTGGAGACGTGAGTTAGGAGGCAACTACTGGCAGGTTTTCGCTGGAGGGAGTAAGGAGGATTAAGCCCCATTGGGAGGCTGTTACGACAAAGTGGGCCTCGGATTGAGCGGGATTAAGTCGGATTAAACGGGATTAAGCGGGATTTAAGCCGGATGAGCCGGGATTAAGCCGGATTAAGCCGGACTTTGGACCAGGGCAAAATTAGAATTTCACCTCCCAGAGGTTGCATCCGAACGTGAGGTAGGAAGTCGGACAAGGAGGATTGGGCTCGGGCCCGCCCAAAGTAGAACAGTAGGCAGCAGAAACATATCGGCGATGGGCCCCCGATGACGCTCCTGGGCCTGAACGGGCCATCGGGTCCCCATCAGCGATCAGTGGGCGCTTGGGGGTAAATGCGTTCCCGCCCTGAGCCTGTGCCCCCTGGCGTCGCCCCCTGGCGTCGCCCCCCCGCGTTCAGGTCCGACTTCCCGCTGGCCGTTCGAGACGATCCAGGAATTCCCAGAACGCTCTCGGCGAAGCACAACTGACGGAAACACCCGAAAACCTCCCCTTCCTGACGCGCCTGGGGCTCCCCTCGGGGTCCCCAAACAGATGTTTGTTTGGGCGCCAGAGATGGACACGGGCAAATAGGCGTAATGCCCAGCAGCGAACGTTGTCCAAAATCCAAAATCAACAGCGACCGCTGTTTGGCAGGCGCCCTTCTGACTCAAATGGACACCGTCCGCGGGGACTGTGACAACGAGTTCACTGGGGTCCGATATGGTCCGAAGTAATCCCATGGAACCCAATTGAGCCCGATCGATGGTCCGATGGAGTCCGCTGACCCCCCTCCTTCGGCGTACCCACTCGAAGAAACGCAAACATGGATTGACGACGCGTGGATCTGCCGCGAGTCCCGTCTCCGCACAGAATCGGCGCGCTCCTTCGCCAAACCGGGCGGCACTCTCCTCACGCTTCGTGGAGCGCCACTCCCTAGCCGTGGCTTTGGCGCCCACGCGCCAGATACACGCATCCCTGGTCCGTGCTAGCGCGCGCCAGAGTCACCGGAGCAGGAGCTGCCACCCGGCCAGACGGTGACAACCTACCAGACCACCCCAACCCAACCCAAAGACCCGAATTTGATCCGAATTTCGGGTTGGGGGGGAGTACGGGTTCCATGTGTTTTCGCAACGTTCCCCGACCCCCCCCCACTGGAAATTGAGGGCAAGTTGAAGCCTTCGGGTTGGGTTGGGGTGGTTTGGTGGGTGGTGAGACAGGAAGGGGGTCCCCGGGTCTGGTGCGGAATCTCCCTACTCGAGAGAAGCCCCGATCGCACCCTCAGCCTTGATCTGGAAAGGGCTTCCCTGCTCTCCAAGAGTGCTCACACCTGCACCCTCCCAGGAAGATCGGAGGCCAGGCTGGAGGCGGCCTGGGGGTCCGAACTGGTTGGGACCCCAGAAAGTAAGGGGCCCTGGGACACACCAAATTCGCCGGCCCAACGGGCCAGGGCGTGCTAAGATCTCCGGTAACTGGTTAACAGTATTAACAGTATTTCTAGTTCGCGCGCGCGGGGCGGCCCCTGGGGGTCCCCCGGCGAAAAGTACCCCGACCAACGCCCGACCGCCGCCCGACCGCCGCCCGACCGCCGCCCGACCAAGTCTACTCAGAGATGGTTTTCCTTCTGGGTGCGGCCTCTCAGGCTCCCCAGAGCGCGCTCAGAGTGCCCCAAGAGGCCCCCAAGACTGCCCAAGAGGCCCCCGAGACGCCCAAAGAGCGCTCGAAGACGCCGAAGATGACCCCAAGACGGCCCAAAAGGCCCCCAAGACAGCCCAAGAGGCCTCCAAGACGCCCCAAGAGCCTTCCAAGAGGCCTCCGAAGAGAGCCCCAAGAGGCCAAAATCGTTGATTTTCATTTCGTTGATTTTCATTGGTTTTTTATGTTTTTTGTGTTCTGGCTTTTTCGGCTTCCGGACGCTCCAAGACGGCCCAAGAGGCCCCCAAGACCGCTCCAAGACGGCCCACGAGGCTCCAAAGACGGCCCCGGAACGGCCCAGGAGGGCCCCCAAGACGGCCCAAGTGCCGCCCAAGACGGACCAAGAGGCCCCAAGACGGGCCCAAGAGGGGCTCAAGAGGGGAACCGAGAACTGAAAAATCTAGCCCTCCGCCTCAGAAGGCGCCCAGGAGGCCCCAAAAAGGCCCCAAGAGGAGGCCCCCAAGACGCCCCAAGAGGCGCCCAAGAGGCCCAAAAGAGGCCCCAAGAGGCCCCAAAACGGCCCCCAAAACTCGGCTAGCCCACAACGGTGCGACAATATGGGCCGGCGGAATGAGCGAAGCGATTAAATAAATACACACAAATCCCAGGATTCCGAATATTTCGCAATATTTTCTGAAGTTTCGTTTTCCCACCCATTGTCCATATTTTCCCATAGGTTCCTGGGAATCGACTTGTAAGTGTGTCTGTGTATTTTTCCCCCTCCAGAATCTGTCAAGAGGGGGGGATGGTGCCACATCCGCTCGAAATCAATCCCTGGACCCCTCCTAGGGTCCATCTGGTGCAGTTTGGCATCCCGGATCCGTTCGTCACTGCCCTGGGGACCGAACGCGGCCCCTGGAGGCCGAGAGAGAGAGAGACAAGAGGACAAAGCTTCCCGAACCCACGGCCCAGAGCCTGCTCGCCCCTCCTGCTGCCCAGAACCACGGCTGGGCCACCTCGGGCACCCGGACGGGCTCAAGGGCCAGGCGCCTGGCTGGAGGGTCCCTTGGCAGGCCCAGAGATTGACGCCAACACTAGAATCGGCGGTGTGCCTCCACCGAGGGAAGAAGATCCCGATCTCGGTGATGGTGGTAGTATTCTGGCTTCAAAGGTGACCGAAAGATTGCCACCAACACCGAAATCTAGGATCATCTTCCCCATGTGGAGGCAACCCCCTGTGTTGGTGCTGGTGCCAATTTCTGGGCCTCCAATCCCCCTGGAGCGCTGTAAGCGGAAGGCCTGCGCGCGTGCTCGACCGTTCCGAACTTACCGAGGCTCTGGGGGAGACCCCCCGGCACGTCCCCGCGAGGCGCGGCGAGCGACCGGGTCCTCCTCCTCATCCTCCTCCTCCTCCTCCTTCTCCTCCTGCTCCTTCCTCCTCCTCCTCCTCCTCCTCCTCCTGCTCCTTCCTCCTCCTCCTCCTCCTCCTCATCATCCTCCTGCTCCTCTTCCTCCTCCTCTTCTTCTTTCGCTTCGTTTTTCTTCTGAATCGAATTATGCTTATTATTATTCGTAGTTGTATTAGTATCATTCGTATTATCCCCATGATCATTAGTATTCTGAATATGGTCGTAAGTATTAGTATGATCATTGTTCTTAATCATATTACTAGTCTTATTCGCCTTAGTACGATTAGTATTATCAGTATGTTTCTTAGTATTAGTATTATTCGTATCACTCGTATTATCAGTATTATTTGTATGTTTTGTTATCATTATTCTTCGTATTAGTATTAATAGTAATCTCCGTATTATCAGTGTTATGATTATTATTATTCCTCCTCCTCCTCCTTCTCCTCCTCCTCTTCTTCTCCTCCACCTCTTGTTCCTCCTCCTCCTCCTCCGCTTTGTCCTCCTGCTCCTCCTCCTCCTGCTCCTCCTCCTCCTCCACCTCATCCTCCTCTTCTTCCTCCTCCTCCACCTCCTGCTCCTGCTCCTCCTCCTCTGCCTCCTCCTCTTCTTATTGTTCATAGTATTATGTGTATATGTATTACTTGTGTTCTTAATGTTCTTCTTATTAATCGTATTCGTCGTGTTAGGTCTCTTCCGATTACTACGGGTAGCGATCGTCTTCGCATTTGCATTATTAGTATTCCTATTCGCACTATTACTATTCGTAATATTACTACGTCTACGCTTAGTAGTATTGCCAGTGTTGCTAGTATGATTCTTAGTATTACTAACAATACTAATATGATGCGTCTTATTATTCTTCTTCGCAGCTCATTAGCAGTACTCGTATTAGTATTCGCATTAGTAGTATCCGTATTCGTCTTAGCAGTCTTTGTGTTAGCATGGTTTTTATTGTGCTGCGTAGTGGTACCATTAGTATTATCGCTAGGTTTATTATTCTATGTTATCATATGTTATTGGTCGTATTAGTACGGTTCGTACTGGTATTCGTAGGATCCGTCTTCGTGTGCGTAGTAGTTTCCTTATTATGATTGGCATTATCATGTGTAGTAGAATTATACGCATTGCAGTAGTACTGTGGTTAGTATTCGTTTCCTTGGTATATTACGAGTAGTCGTATTATCCTTCGTCTTCTTATTAGTACTAAGATTCCAACTATGCTTCTTATAGGTATTATCCTGAGTCATATTATTAATGATATTATTATGGTCCGACTTAATCGTCATGTTATTATTCGGTTGTGTCTTCTTGCTTGAATAGATTCCCCCTTCGCATGCTCATTCTTGTTATGATTAGTGTAATCGTTCGTCGTCTTCGTGTTCCGCCTCCTCCTCCTCCTGCTCCACCTCCTCCTCCTCCTCCTCCTCCTCCTCCCCTCGAAGAGGAGGGACAGCAGGGATGGGGACGGAAGGGAACTTTGAATTGGTCCCTCGGCCATTCCCGCCCCCCCCTCCCGGAGTGCAGCCTTCATCATTGTCCCTCGCACCCTCTTTCGGTTTTCCTCGCACCGGTTTTGCGTTCCTCGCACACTTTGAGTCTTTCCCTCCAGGGGGGTAGGGCGTGCAACCCTTTTAGTCGGTTTCCCCAGGGGGCGGGGGGAGGCAGTCGACCCCAGGGCGAGGAGCGGGGCCGACGAGGACTCGGAGCCCAAGAGGCCGGCATGGAGGCGCCGGACAGGCGACGGGGTTTCTAGCTGCGTCCAGCCGTGGAGACGAGATCCCCAAAAGACTCGCAAAGACCTCCGAAGCAGCGGCCTCGTCGTCGCACAGTCGTCCTCGTCGTTGTCGTCGCCGTAGTCATCGTCATCGTTGTTGTCGTGGTCGTGGTCGTGGTCGTGGCTGTCCAGATCAGGAGCATACTATCATCACCATCCTTCCATCATCAACACAATCATCTGTAGCATGCGATCATCACCACCACAACACTCATCATCATCAGCATCATCATCATCATCATCATCATCATCATCATCAGCAGCAGCAGCATCATAATCTACGCGCCCACCTTAGCTACTAGACTGGGTCCGAGGGACCAAAAGCATTGTTTTTTGCTGGTTGGAGTGAACGTAAGGTTTAAGGTGAGAGAGAGCGGGTTTCCATAGGGAACAACATTGGGGCGGCTGGAGCCGCTCTCCCCCAAGGAGGGATGCATCCCCTTGACGGGAGGCCGACCGACCGAGGGGCGATGCATCCCTCTGGCCGATCCCCCCCCTTGTAACAGAGGGGAAATGCCTCCCTCATGCGCGACCAACCACGGAGGGGAGATGCATCCCTCATGCGCGAAGTGTCGCGCTCGAGGCTTCGTCGCTTCGCTTACCCTCTTGGCCCCCCCCCAGCTTGCTGAATGCAAACCCAGGGCGGGAGGGTGGGAAAAATCAAATCGCAAGGTGAGCGCGGCCACCGCGGCCCGTCGCCCCCCCTTCCTCGCAGCCCCTCGGCGCGGGCAGCGAAGGGGGGGGGCGCCCCCCCCCTCTCTTCGCCCCTGCGCCCCGAGCTGCATGCGCGGGCGACGTTTCCAAGGTGTCCGCGCGCGTACATATGAAGCACTCACCCATGCCTGCCCGGGCCTAAAGTGCACCCATAATCTACGCGCCCACCTTAGCTACTAGACTGGGTCCGAGGGACCAAAAGCATTGTTTTTTGCTGGTTGGAGTGAACGTAAGGTTTAAGGTGAGAGAGAGCGGGTTTCCATAGGGAACAACATTGGGGCGGCTGGAGCCGCTCTCCCCCAAGGAGGGATGCATCCCCTTGACGGGAGGCCGACCGACCGAGGGGCGATGCATCCCTCTGGCCGATCCCCCCAACGCTGCTCACCCCCACGCCCCGCTCGCTCACCCAACGCTGTTCACTTACCGAGCAACACAATGTATAACGGCGCGTCGCAGCCACACGTGGGGGCTACCCGCGGGCGAAGCGCCATGCGCTCTCCAAGCTGCCCGTCCAAATACGACTGTCCACGCCGATTCGCTTTGCTGGAAATCGATGTCGCCTCACAAACGCGTCACTTCCTAGCTGCCTCGAAATCCCGTCCGACCAATTGGTCCCCGAAGGCGTGAATTCCCACCACGTGGTGATCGAACGGCGGCTCGCCAAGAAATTAGTGAAAGCAATCGACCGATCCAGCGCGGCCGGCACCGCGCAGCCCTTGACGTACGAATGCAGAGAGCTGGTATTGTCTATGAAATACAGCACGCGGCGGTTTGCCAGCCGCTTAGCGTGGCGCTGGTAGATGATGGGCGGCATCGCGCCCTCACACAGCGCGATGGGCTGGCCGCCCTGCCTCAAGCGCTCCTCACAGTAGCCCCACATGCCCAGCAGAGCCCCGTCAAAAACGCAGAAGCCAGCTTGCCGATAGCCGTCGGCGCAATCTAACAACACGTACCCCCCTGTCGGCCACGCGTAATTGTCAGCGCGCGCGTCAGAAGCAATGAGAATCAAAGGCTCGCTTCTCGGCGCGATCTCGGCCACGCGGCTCGGCATGTCTTGCAGAATTATATAAAAGAAATCGAGGGCGCGCACCAGGCAGTTGCTCAGGGTCCAAGGCGGCTGATCTGTGTACTGCCGTTGCCTCAGAGCCCCCATGCCTGCTTTGCCCACGCCGTGCCACGCCGCTCTGGCGATGAAGTTGAGGAGGCCTCTCAACTTGCTGGCGTCTCTGGGCGTGAGCCTGCCCTCGCTGCGCCTCGCCGCAATGAACGTCTTCGCCTTTTCGACGAGAGTGTCGCGCGCCCTGAAAGATATGACATTCGAGTCCAGCGAAGGGCCGAAGGTGTGCACGACGCCCAGAAAATCGCCGGACGGGCTCATCCTCCTCGTCTTCGAGGGAGCCACAGGCGTGCCCAACTCCGCGCAAAGGCACTGTGCGGCCTCCTGACCAGCGCCCCCAGCTGATTCAAAATCAGTAATATTCGCGTCGTCCACATACATGGCAAGCAACAGCGACAACACGCGGCGCTGCACTGCCTGCAGGAATCCTCCCCATCGCGCGAACTGCATGACTGACGCGGAGAAACCGAAAAGCAACGCCCACGCCACCTGGAACCTCCATTCTCCCGTGACAGGATCGCGGACCGCCACGACGTTCAAGCGCAAGTGATCTGGGTGCACAGGGACTGAGCGATAGGCCGACGGCAAATCTTCGCCCCCCGACACGAGCCTCTCGCGGGCCACGTCGGCACCAGCGTCCGCACACGCTTGCCGGACCACCCTCGCATCGATGACAGGCTGGAATGGCGTACACATTCTTTGCCGCTCACAAAATGCCGTCGCTTCGTTCTGCCTACCCCGACGCCCGTCGTCGATTCTCCTCCTTTTTCCAGAAGGCTGAATATGGCAAAACGCAGGAATCGGCGCCCACTGCCCCGCGCCGAACTCCGCATCAATGTCCGACTTGCTTCGCAGCGGTGCCGCCCAGCCTTTCTTGCACTCTTCCTCGCAGCTATCCCAGAGAAATTGGCCCTCCTCACTCGCGCGCTGGCGATCCAGTTCCGCCAGCAAGACTTTGGACTCTCCAAGCAGCGAGTGCACGGGCATGGGAGCTTCATACTCGGATGGTTCAAAAGCACCCGTATTCTCCATTACGCCAGTGATGCCAAAGCCGGTGACAAAGCGCAACGCCAGCTTTTGGTCTGGCCACCGCGCGAGCACCACCAGCACGGCAATGAGTCCGGCGTGAATATGCCCCGCCACGGCGCGCACAGTCGGACTCTGCCACTTCAAGAGCTCCGCCGTGAGGGGCTTGCACCGGCGACTAAGCTCTTGCAGCGCGTGCATGCTGCGCAACCGAAACTCCCTCAAGTCGCGCAGCTCTGCGGCGGTGGACTCCGCCGCAAATTTCAAGTCATGCGGAGCAGCAACGTCCTCATCGAACGGTAACTTCCCCCGCTTCGCGAAATCAACCGCGGCGCGGAAATGCTCTTCCTCATCCCGGCTGTGGCCCAGGAGAGGCGGCAACGCGTGCTTGGCCGAGAGCGCCCCGGCCTGTCGCCCCGCCGCGGCTTCCAGCATGGCAGACGTGCCCTGGCCTGCCGTGCTGCCAACTGGTCCAGCGATGCTGCGCTCGTCTAGCCACTTTGCGAAATCCACGAACGGCGACTGATTGACTAGATCTTCCAATGACGGAAAACAAAACTGCTCAGCCATTCCCTGGGGAACATGCTGACGACGCACTGCCGCAATTGGCGCTGCGACCACATCACGGGGAAGTGCCTCGATACCCGCGGCGCCTGCGCAAACGAAGACGCGCCGTCGCTCGGCGCCCCGCGCTGATGCGCTCGCGCCTGCGGTGCCGACACATCGGACTCCTGCTCGCCCGATGACTGCGCTGATTGCGCCTGGCCGAGAACGCGCGCTTGCTGCGCGCGGAAACCTGGCTGGGCGCTGGGTGCGCCCGCCTGCGCTGGCGCAAAGAAGCCGTGCTCCGCTGGACAGGCAACGTGCCCCCCTGCCTCGGCGCTGTCCTCCGCCCTGGCGGGGCCCCTTCAATACTGCGACAACGCGCCCTGCTCCGGGATCGGCGCCTTGCGGCACACGGCGGCGCAGTGATTCCTCATGCCGCAGACGCGGCCGCTCTTGCTCACGATCATGGAGCATGCGTGCTCCAGATTCTTCGGGCAGGGCTCCGGGCACGACCCCCGATTGAAATTCTTGCACAGCTCCTTTCCGTTCTTGAGGTGGGTCGCCAAACCGGTGCTCGATCCCTTCTGCGCGCCCTTGGGGTTGCGCTGCCCGCGCCCTGCACCCGCGCCCCCCTGCTGCGCCGCAGGTGGCGGCGGGGCGCCCCGCGGGGCTCCGCGCGCGAAGTCCGCGGCAGGCCGCGCGTCGGGGGCTGGTGCGAAGCCGCGTGCGGGGATCTCCCACATGTGCTCCCTCCTTTCGAAGACATCCTTGATGATCTTTCCCAGCGACATGGACGTGCGGCGATGCCTGCACGCCGGTGGAACGTTCGCGACACTAGCCCCTCGCAGCTCGCGGATCGCGGCGCGCCTGTCAACCCACTGCTGTCGCTCCTCCTCATCCCGCTGTTGCAGCCACTGGAGGGCCTGACTCAGGGGAAGGATGGTGGCACACTGTGCGAGCCTCCTGTGGTAGGCGAGCACGACATCCAGCGGCACCTGACGCGCGACGGACCGCCGGTTGCCGCGCGCGATGCACCGCGTTCGCGCCTCGACGTAATCCGCGCTGTCGCGATCCATTGCCTCTGGTTCCGCTGGCTGCGGATCCAACTGGACGACGCCTGCACGCGCCGCGCGCGCTGGAAACGCCAGCGTCGCGATGCACAGCGCGCTGTTGCGCCTGCACGCGCGTACGCCAGCATCAGTGTGTGATGCAAATTGACATACGTTGCCACGTCTCTGCGCGGTTCCGTGTCGAATTCGTTCGCTTGCTCCCCTGTGACGAGGACTAGCCCCTCCGCAATGCGCTGCCGCTTCCTCGTCATGGTCAGCTGATGCGTCAACGTCTTCACGCGGAAAACCGAATGCACCTGCGGACGCGCGCGCGAACGACCGCGCGGAGACGCGCGCAGCGCGCACAACGCCAACGCGTGCCTGCAGCAAACGCCGCGACAGCTCCTTTGAGATTCTGCTCACCAAGTGATCGCACGGCTCAGTCTTGACCCCGAACCCCAGGCGATACCTCGCGTAAAACTTGGCGCGGATGTCTTTCAGGTCACTGTTGGGCAGGAGCGCATCGAGGTCATCATCCTCGACGCCACGCTTCTTCCGCGTGTCGGAGATCGTTTCGGCCTGCCTCGCCGCGGTCCAGGCCTGGCGCAGCCGCGACGCTTGAATCCCTGGGAAAGAAAGGCCCTCGATCTTTTCGATTACCTTGGTTTCGACTTCCTGCTCCGACGTGAAGAAGTGTGTGAAATCATCCATGCTCTCGAGGCCCGCGACTGACACCAAGTGGGTGGCCACCTTGGGGTCCAACCGGAACGCGTTGCACAAAAGCGTAAACAGCTGTTCCGCGGCCTCGCGGCCTCCCGACACAGACGGCAGCTGCAACGCCTGCCCGCCGATCGAAAGCGCCATCGCGCACGTGAGGACAAGTCGCAACGCCTCGCGCCCTCAAGATCGCTGGCACGTCTGCTCGCGCGCTGAAAGCAACGGCTTGCGCATGGCGTGCGCTGGCGTTATTGCGCGCTGCAACATGCGCTCACAAACTGCTGATGCAGCAAAATGCGCGGACATGGCCACGCCGCACCGCTTGTGCGCTCATACTGCGCTTGCGCGGCCCCAGCGCAGGCTGCTGATGCAGCACCCGCGCACGCACGACAACTCTACGATTTCCGCTCGCGTGGGTCGCGCTGGTGCAATATACGCGCGAAAAGCGACCGCGCGGACATGGCCGCGCTGCAATGCTAGTGCGTACGGCCCTGCGCCCGCGCGGCTATCGCAAGCACGGCATCCCGGGCCGCCAGTACCGACGGCTGGCACGCCGCATGTTCCAGCTCATGGGCTGCTCGGGCCAGGAACGCCGCGCGATTCTGGCACCTGCGGCATACCAGATCACCGTCGGTCAATCTTCCGACCCACGTGGGGGAAGCCAACGTGACGTCGCACGCGTTCGTCAGCTGCTTCCCGTTGACTAAGACAGAAGTCTTCTCCGCCTTTCGTCGCTTGCGTGATCTGATATGCGGAGAGCCGCTGACTTCAATGGCGACGTGATGACGCTCATTCGTGACAATCCAGCCTAGCTCGGCGGGAATGCCGATCGTTGCCCCGTCGCAAACCTTGGGCAAAGCGCACAAGCGACGCGCGCGCTCGCCATGCAACGGCGCTGGCGAGAAGACCGCTGCTGATGCGGGGTTCAGTCTGGCTGGCTGCGACGGTGGCGCTGGGTGCGCCTGCACAGCGACCGAACGCTTTGCTCGCATGACGCGGCTTCGGGCGCTATTTGCGCCGGCCTGCGGGGCGCCCGCTACCGTGTCTCCCACGGCCGATGATGGCGCGGAGTGCGCCTGAACGAAACGGCGGCGCTGCACATGCGCACATTACGCTCCCCCCCGGCGCTGCGTGCGCCTGCACCGCTGTTGTTGCTGCAGCGGGCTGCACATACGCCCGCGACGGTGACGCTGCCTGCGCCTGCGCGGTAAAGAAGCGCTCCGCGCACGACGACCCCTGGCGCTGCGTGCGCCCGCCTGCGCTGATGCTGCTGCAACAACGTCGCCCCCAAGGGCTGACGTTGGCGCTGCATGCGCTCGCGCTGCTGCTGCAGCTGCCTGCACATACGCCCGCGACGGTGACGCTGCCTGCGCCTGCGCGGCAAAGAAACGCTCCGCGCGAATTACAAAGCCCCTGGCGCCGCACGCGCCCGCCTGCGCTGCTGCTGCAACAACATCGCCCCCAAGGGGTGACGTTGGCGCTGCCTGCGCCTGCGCTGCTGCTGCCGCAGGGGCAGCTCCAACCGCTGGCGCCGCTGCTCCCGCAAGCTCCCCGGCACTCGGCTGCGCTGCCGGCTTTGCCCGCTCGACGGGCAACGCTGCGGATGACTGGCTGTCTCTTTCCTTATCGCTGCCGATCTCGCCTTCCTCTAGCGCGCGTTTACCAGCGATCCCGCGCAGGCGCTGCGCCCGCCGCGGCCGCTGCGGCGGCTGGGCAGCGCGGCGGCCCCGGCTGCGGAACTGTCGCCTCAGCGCTGCGCTCTGCTCCCCGTAATTGGACGCGGTGAACGCGCCAAACCGCCGGCGCGCCAGCTCTTTCTTTACCGCCGGCGGCAGAAACTTCGCGGGCTCGGGCGCGCCCTGTGCCGCCAGCAGCTGCATCGCGCGGCGCCGCGCGCCCGCTGCGACCTCCTGCGCGGCTGGCGTATCCCACCAAGCTTTGACCCCTTCGAATCGCAGGGGGGCTGGCAAGCTGGCCACGGCCTCGTGAAACACTTCGTGCATGTACAGACGGACGAAACCCTGCTGCTCACGTCTGGTTCCAGCGTATCGCAACGGCATCATGTTCGGGGCGCCGGTGCTTCCGCCACCATCGCGGGGCGTCCAGCCCCCGCCAACAACGCGCTCTGTCCACGGAAGCTGCACGCTTTCCGCCAACGTCGGCATGAAACGCCTCAGGCTGTACGACGTGATCAGTTTCCTCTCGAGCGGTGAATTCAGACAAAGGCCGATCTCAGACTGCAGAAACTTTGAGAAGTGCGCGAGACGCCAGAGCTGCCCCGTATCCTCGTGCGCCGCGAGGCCCCTTGGCAGGGGGGCGCCTTCGCCGGCAGCCCCTGCGCGCTTATGCCACGCGTCCCAGAGCACATCCGCTGCGCAACGCGGCTCCGCGGTCCGCACCAGGCACCAATCGAAACATCCGCCGCGCTTTCCGCGGTAACATCTGAACCAGGCCAGCGCTCTCGTCCTTTCAATCGGGTACGACCGTGACAAATGCTGGAATCTCAGCCACCCGTGGCACAGCGCGATCGCTGCAGCGGCGGGAACCTCGAGCCAACCGCGCTGCGCTGCCTGTGCGGCAAGTATCTGATGCAGGAACGATACCATGCACGGCCCGAGCACGGTCGCTTGCCGCAACTCTCCCCCCGCTTTGCTCGCGGGCCGCGCGTCTGGCTTCATCGCGTCTTCGAGCGCGAACGGCGCACCGAGATACTTCTGCAGCCACTTCAACCGATTCCACACGCGCACCCCGGAGGCTTGTTCACCGCACATATGACATATGAACTCGTCCACCATCAGTGTGCTGCCAGCAGCCTCCGCGCAGAGGGGCTCGAGCTGCCGTGCTCGGGCCCACGCCTCCCATCTCGCCCAGACGCGCAGCGCGTCCCGGACCCCCGCGCTCGCGAAGCGCGCCAGCCTCTTCGCCGCCGCGGACCCGGGTCCGCACAAGCGCTGCGCCTGGCCCTCGGGGATCCCCCGCGCCAAGCCGTGCGCTGGGCCCCAGGACGCGGACAGCTGCACCGCTGCCCCGGCCGCGCTGGCGCGCTGCGCGGCGTCCGCCTCCTCTGTGCCGGAGGCGCTCGCCGCCGCGCGCTGCACGCCGCGCCCCCCTCTTGGCGGGCGCAAGCCAGGGAGGACCATCGCCAGCGCGCGTGGCGGAGCGTCCGCCTTGCGCGCGGGCGGCGCTGACTGCGCCTCGCGGGCCACCCTGTGCCACGCTGCCACTCGCGGATGCCCCGCGAGCTGCCGAGCTCGCCGCCACGCCTCCTCCTGTCCCGAGGCCGCGGCTGCCTCCACCGTGGTAAAGAAAAATGCCAGGTCGTCGACGTCCTCGATGCCTACCTCCCTGACGAAACACCAGAAGCGAGCGCGCGCGTCGACCGGCAACGTACTCCCTATGGCGGCCAATCCACATTCGCCTGCCATCGCCACCGCCAAGCAAATGGATGCGAAGCGCAAAAGACAGCAGAGAAACCCGAGAAAAATCAAATCGCAAGGTGAGCGCGGCCACCGCGGCCCGTCGCCCCCCCTTCCTCGCAGCCCCTCGGCGCGGGCAGCGAAGGGGGGGGGCGCCCCCCCCCTCTCTTCGCCCCTGCGCCCCGAGCTGCATGCGCGGGCGACGTTTCCAAGGTGTCCGCGCGCGTACATTATGAAGCACTCACCCATGCCTGCCCGGGCCTAAAGTGCACCCATCATCATCGTCATCATCATCATCATCATCATCATCATCATCATCATCATCATCATCATCATCATCATCATCATCATCATCATCATCATCATCATCATCATCATCATCATCATCATCATCATCATCATCATCATCATCATCATCATCATCATCATCATCACAAGCAGCATCACAATCAGCATCGCCATCACCATCACCATCTCCATATCCATCATAAACATCATCAGCATCATCATCGCCATCAGCATCATCATCCTCGTCGTCGTCATCGTCATCATCATCATTATCATCATCAGCAGCATCATTATCATCATCATCACCACCATTATCATCATCAGCATCATCATCATCGTCATCATCATCACCATCAGCATCAGCATCATCAGCATCATCAGCAGCAGCATCATCACAAGCATCATCATCAGCAGCAGCATCATCACAACCATCAGTGTCATCATCAACATCATCATCAGCATCATCATCAACCTCATCCTCATCCTCATCCTCATCCTCATCATCATCATCAGCATCATCATCATCATCATCATCATCATCATCATCATCATCATCATCATCATCATCATCATCATCATCATCATCATCATCATCATCATCATCGTCATCAAAATCATCAACGTCATCAGAATAATCCGATTCCTCATCATCCTTCCCGTCCTCCTCCGCCTCCCCCTCCTCCTCTTCATGTCTCCTCCTCCTCCTCCCTCCCCTCCCTCCTCCTCCTCCTCCCTCCTCTCCTCCTCCTCCTCCTCCTCCTCCTCCTCCTCCTCCTCCTCCTCCTCCTCCTCCTCCTCCTCCTCCTCCTCGTCCTCCCCCAGCATCCCCGTCAGGACCCCGGCGAGGACCAGGCTCCCCGCCCTTGACGACGGGGCCCCAAAGGCGACGCCCCGACGCCGCACCCTCCCCCGGATCCCCCCCTGCGGGGTCCCTCGCGGCGTCGCGGGAGTAGAAAATATCGAAGTTGCCCGGCCTGCCCGGCAAATGATGATAATGATGAGGAGGAGGCGGAGGAGGAGGAGGAGGAGGAGGACGAGGAGGAGGAGGAGGAGGAGGAGCTGATTATAGGTAGACGAAGAATGACATAAAAACTTGGACGTCCGCGCGGATCTCTCGGATACGCGCTGGACCCCCCTGGCGGCGCCTCCAGCGCCGCTCCTGACGCGCTCCACGCGCCAGGGACGGGGGTCCAGCGCCGATCCGAGAAATCCTTGCGGACCTCCGAGTTTTTATGTTTATGTGATTCTGAGCTCCTCTATAATCAGCCCGTCGCGCGTCTGAGCAACTCCCTCCTGGCTCATCCTTCCTCTGTCTCCTCTTCCTCTCCCGAGTCGAACTTCTAGCTCTGACAATAATTTCACGACAGAAGATGTCGAAATTGCCGGGCCTGCCAAGAAGGGTAACCATTTGAAGAGCCAACGCAATCATGCTCTGTCATGACAGTCTGGGGCCAATAGCGACCTAACACATGCGTAAAACAACTGGAATTGCCTGAAGGCCAAACCTCATTTGGCGAGCCAATACGCGAAACAGCGGCCGTTGAAGGTAGACATCGTGCGGGACTACGGGAACGTATCAGGGCTGTCCTGCGAACGTGGCCGAAACTGGGACCCAAAATCACGTGCCCGCACTCGGTGAACCACTACGTGAACTCGCAACCGAAACATGATCAGTGTCGCGCCAATCGGACTGCCCCATCCCAGCGCTGCCGTTGAAGAGGTAGTACCAGGCTTGTGCACAAAGGGCGAATGAGCACAGAGTGCACATCGCTAAAAAAGGCGGCGCGCGCAGTGTATATCTGTCATAAACCCTCCCGAGCCACTTCGTCGCGCATGCGAGCCTGCCACTCCTGCTCCTCTTCCTCCCCTTCTTGCCCCGCCTCCTCCACCTCCTCCTCCACAACTGACTTTCTGACTACCTACCAGACCACCCCAACCCAACCCGAAGACCCGAATCTGGCCCGCATTTCGAGTAGGGGGGGGTACGGGCACCATGTGTTCTTACAATGTTCACCGACCACCCCCCCACTGGAAATGGAGGGCAATTTGAAGCCTTCGGGTTGGGTTGGGGTGGTTCGGTGGGTGGTGACTTCCTGGGTCTGACGTTACTCTTCACGACGGGCTCTGGAGGCATGCATTCGTCTCGCTCCCACCGCGTGACACTTCCTGTCCAGGGGGCCCGACCGTCCGCGCCGAGAGGGGGCATGGCGCTGCGCATGCAGTTTCGCGCCGCGCAGTCAGCGGCTCGGACTCGCGCGCATCTGCACGAAGCCATCTGGGTCCTGACCCATGGGGCTTCGCAGAAACGCCACAAGACAACGTAAAGTGTAGCATGGTCCTGCCAGTTCTCCGGGCGAAAGGTCTTGAAACACACACACACACACACACACACACACACACATCTGTTTTATATATATATATAACAGATGTGTAAATATACAGCGTGTGGGCCGCCGTTTGCCACTAAGTGGTGGACAGACTTAACACAGTATAGTGGACATGCTCCTGGCCCCGAAGGGCGGCTGGAGAAGGCAGAGCTGCAGACCAGCTAGATACCAGACGGACGAGCGGGACGCAACTCCGTCCTTCTCTTGCGAGAAGTGTTCGGGCAGTGGCTGGACGGGCCGAAATGATGCGTTCGCACTAGGAGAATTGAGAAGGTTCGGCCAGACGGAAGGAGAGCTTAGGCGCGAGGGAGAGGAGGAGGCGGAGGAGGAGGGGGAGCTGAGGTGAAGGGAACCTCGTCGGAGGGCATGGGGGAGTGAGGATCGGGATGGGAGGTGGAGGGGATGAGATGGAGGGGGGCTTCTCGAGGACGTGGAGGGGATGAGGATGGGAATGGATGGGATGAGGTTGGGGGGATAAGGATGGGATAGGAAGAGGCGGAGAAGGAGGAGGAAGAGGAGAAAAAGGACGGGGAGGACGAGAAGGAGGGGAAGGAGGAGGAGGAGGAGGAGGAGGAGGAGAAGGCCGAGGAGGAGGAGGAGAAGGAGGAGGAGGAGGAGGACGAGGAGGAGGAATGCGAGGACGAGGAGAAGGAGGATGAGGAGGGGGGGGAGGAGGAGGAGAACAAGGAGGATGAACTCATGTAGGCCTACCACGATATGTTCTTGGAACAAAGCCCTGTGCATCAAAGTAAGGCTGTCCCAGCAAAAGAAAGTCCTAGGAGCATCTCGTGCAAACCACGAATGGTTCTTAGAACATTCCTTGGTGGGCCACGAGCCCACTTATATATGAGTAACACCCGTGACCGGTCCCGCCCCCACCTTCCCACGCCACGGTTCGCGCCAGCGCCGTCTGGGAACTGGCCATTCTGAAACACTTCCAGACAGCGCTGGCGCGAACCGTGACGTGACCAGCCCACCCCCATCCCTCATTCCCCCCCCCATGGTCACGCGCGCTACCGCCAGGGAATCGAGAACTGTCCATGCAGGCGAATCAGGACGCTTCGCCACTCCATGACGTCCTCCTCATCCTCGCCTGCCTACCCCTGTCCCAGATCCCAGGCACGCAACCCTTCCTCATTCACATGAGTTCTCCTTCTCATTCCAATCCTTCTCCTTGCTATGATCATCCTTCTCATCCTCCATGTCCTCCTCCTCCTCCTGCTCCTGCTCCTCCTCCTCCTCCTCCTCCTCCTCCTCCTCCTCCTCCTCCTGCTCCTCCCTCCTCCCTCCTCCTCCTCCTCCTCCCTCCTCCTCCTCCTCCTCCCTCCTCCTCCTCCTCCTCTCCTCCTCCTCCTCCTCCTCCCTCCTCCTCCTCCTCCTCCTCCTCCTCCTCCTCCTCCTCCTCCTCCTCCTCCTCCTCCTCCTCCTCTCCTTACCCTCCTCATACCCTCCTCATCCTCGCCTACCGAGCCGTGCCCCGCCCGTCTCATCCTACAGCCCTGGCGTCCCGCCTTCGGGGACGAAGCGCCCCTGACAACGTTCTCTTGAGGCAGCCGCCAAAAGGTGGCTTGACTACGCTTGGACAGATTCCTGGATTAGGGGAACAAAAAGTGTCAGAAATATAAAAACTCAGAGGTCCGCGCGGATTTCTCAGATCGGCGCTGGACCCCCCTCCCTGGCGCGCGGAGCGCGCCAGGGGCGGCGCCGGAGGCGCCGCCAGGGGGGTCCAGCGCCGATCCGAGAAATCCGCGCGGAGCTCCGAGTTGTTATGTTTATGTCACTTTTTGTTCCCCTAGAACCGCTCGATCGGCCCAGGGCAGGTCCCGAAACAGAGCACGGCCATGTGAGCGTTTTCTTCTTCTTGGCATCGGTGAACCGATCACCATTCCCATCTCCATCCCCTTCGAGACCCCCACCAGATTGCCACCCCAGTTGGGGATACACCCCTCGAAACCCGAGGAGAACCACCTATATCCCCATCTGGGAGCGGGCCGCGTCGACACCCTTGAAGGCCATGTCGACACCGTGCGAGCGGGGCGCGGCCAGCGAGAGTGGCCAAGGATGGACCGAGGAGGCGAGGGTGCAGGGGTAGCCTTAGGAAGGTTGCCCATCCTCACTCTGCGGGCTGACTGTGCCCATCGGTCGGAAGAAGCAGGTAGAAACATGAAGTACGAAGGCGATGAAAAAAGGTTGGGTGTCCGCCCGCCCCCCAAAGAGGACGGAACAGGTGAAGCCACTCGATCATTGAAGTAGGAAGGCGCCTGAAGTAGACTGGAATCTGGGAACCCAAAGACATCGGCGGTGGACAAATCTCCCTTTAGTAAACCTCCCCTTAATGAAAACGGCCTGGGACCGAAACCGACGGACCTGGACCCGCAAAAACGACGGCCGCGACGCCCTCTCGCGAACCAAAGACGGCCACTTCCTTAACTCGACGTGTCAGGGTAGGAGGTCTGTCCACCCCCGAAAACACCCATCTCTAACGACAAATGGGCCACGGAGGGGTCGGAGAGAGAGGTGCACCCTCCGCGCGCGCTCGGGCCTCCCAGGGTCGGAGTTCGGGGCCCCCCTCCCTGCAGCCCTCGATCCTCCCGCGTTTACAGCCCCCCAGAGAGTTTACTCGACGGCGCGCCCGGGGGGAGCGAGAAGGAGCAGGCCTTCTCGGAAGGCGGCGGGGCTCTCCAGGAGAGCCACCACGCCTTCGGACAGGTGCTCTGTGCCTTCGGGGAGGCCTTCGAAACTCAGGAGGCCCGAGGACCTCCGAGCCTTCTGCGCGAAGGTCAGCCCGCCCGTCTCCCCCCCCGTTCACCGCCCCCCCTCACGAAACGCCCGGCACTTCTGCCCACGCGCCTTTCGCGCCCGTCCGCATACCCGGCTCGTGCGCGCGCCCGCCTGCCACCCGAGGCCTGGAATTGAGTCGGGCCTGACCTCCTGCAGGGGGATTTTTGGACGAAGAATAAAAAAGAAAGAATCCAAAAATCCACCACAATGGTATTGAAAAATAACACCAAGATCATCCCCCGACGAATGTTGGACTATCTTTGGATGCTCCTCCCGTGGAGGGACAGGCCCGACTCAAAACTGCAGGGCCGCGCCAGCAGGGCACCAGCCCCCCCGAACTGCTGCTGCACGGGCGAGCAACCGAAAACACTCGGCGGTGGACAAATCTCCCTTTAGTAGACCTCCCCTTAGTGAAAACGGCTTGGGACCGAAACCGACGGACCTGGACCCGCAAAAATGACGGCCGCGACGCCCTCTCGCGAACCAAAGACGGCCAATTCCTTAACTCGACGTGTCAGGGTAGGAGGTCTGTCCACCCCCGAGCAACCAAGAACACACTGGGGCCCTGGCGCACGACGGCGCGGCGATACCTCGCACGGTGGCCTGCGCGGCAGCAGGGCGCCCTCCCTGCTGCCCGGCGCGCACGGCCTCTGCGCGAACGGCCGCGCAGCACGACCAGGAGGAGGAGGAGGAGGAGGAGGAGGAGGAGGAAGAGGAGGAGGAGGAGGAGGAGGAGGGGGAGGAGGAGGAGGGGGAGGGGTCGCTCGGACGTCCATTCCCTGTGCATGTTTCGGTTTCGTGCTCCTCTGCTGAACGCTCCAGGGTGCTCCTCGCTCGTCCTCGCCGAGACAGCATGCCCGCGCCCGAGCAACCCAGGCTACTGTGTCGTTCAGATGACCACCCACACCCAGCGGGGTGGACACTCGATCGCTGTGCAGATCCGGCTGCCGAGCACGCTTGTTGGGATGAGAGGAAGAGGCTGGCGCGAGCAGAATTAGCGCGAACATGAGGATGCGCTGGACAGAGCGAGGAAGCGGGGAAATAGAACGGATGGATGGCCGCCTGCTAAGACGAGTTCGTCTGAGACTAGCGTTGGAACATATGATTCAGCGCGTGCGTTAAAAACGGGTTGTCACCATTGGCCACAACCATCGGGGGAAACAGGAGGAAGATGAGGGGTGAGGCCGGCTCACGGAGGCGGATCGCGCCCACACAGGCCGCTACCAGACAGGCTGGCTCTGGAGGAAGGCGAGAGGTTGGCCCACAAACAAGTCCTTTCACTCCGAATAGGACCTGCGCGCCGCGTCGCTAACAAACCTTTCGCGCACGATTCATCCCTAAAGTGCTGCTGATGCACCACGCCGTCAACTGTTAGTGGTATCCAGGGTGCTCAGAACAAGCTGTATATGAGGTAGCGCTGTTCACTGCACGCCGCAGAAAATACCTCCCTTTGAGGCCGCGGCGCAACTCATATATATATATATATATATATAAGTAAACATATATGTGTGTACATATATATAATATATACATATATACACATATACATATATACATATATACATCTATACATGTACTACATGCAGGACCTGTCCTGTAAAGAAACAGCTCGCTGGAGGCCCTGAGTGGAACACGGTACTGCTTGCTCGTGCAAGTTTGAATGATATCCCCGAACATCCGCCGAACACGCCAGAGCAGACTGTAGACATGCTCACGCAACAACCGGACCCTGCACGTGTCGAAAAAGCTCCACACACGCCGAATCTTGGAGGCTTGGGTTGCCACACAACTAGAAGCTGACCGAGAAATACAGCCTCCGCTCGGGCGGGCCAGGGCCGTCTCGGGAAGGGTGCCATGTCGTAGACCCAGCCATCGCGCCGTTCGCGTTACGGTGTTCCGACCTACTTTAGCCTTGACCACCAGGAAGGATTTCGAGCACCAAGCAAGTACCGAAGCTGGAGGGTTTTCACACGTCGGGCCCTGCGAGGCCATACTCGCTCGACACTGCTTCGATACTTTCCTGGATGCAGAAAAATGATTTCTGGGATGCGGCCCAAGTACGACGGGAACAACTCAGGGATGGACAGAACCCTCTCTAGTAAAACGTGGTTTAGTGAAAACGACGTCGGGCCCAAACCTGGCGGGCGCAAGCCTGGAAAATTACGGTCGCGGCGCCCTCGCGAGAACCGAAAACGGGCAATTCACTAATCGACGTGTCAGGGTGGGGGTTCTGCCCACCCCCAACAGCAGAACGTTAGCTGCAGGGGGGCAGACTTCCTTTGACGTCCTCGCCACGAGGCCGTGAAGAGCACAGGGGGCCCGCGGTTCAGGGCCGTGGAACGAAGGGGACGCCTACCGCAAGAGAGCCGCTGCGATGGCTCGGTGAGAGGCCACGGACGCTGCCGGCCCCGTCTGCCACCTTCCGGCGCGGGCCGGCAGAGTACGGAGGTCTGCCATGGACGGCTCGGAAGGGGGATCTCTGTCCTTCCCTCTCTCTCTCTCTCTCTCTCTGCTGCGACTCCGACAGGCTCTTGCCGTCCTCTGAGGTGGCCGGAGCCTTGTGCAGCAGAAGTCGCGCCTTCTCCCGAGCCAGCAGATGAGGGAGGTGCCAGCATGGGAGCCCCAGGCAAGGTGCGAGCCCAACCGAAAAGATACGTCAACGGCCGTTTCAACCACTACCCCATGCAAGGAGTTCGCGAGGGCAGGCAAACGGCGGCATTGAGTTCATAGGCGACGCGGAGTGATGTGCGCCCATATAGCAAGTCTACGTGGTTTTGAAACATAGACAGAGCAGATAACTGGTCCTCTTGGTGCGAAACATGAGTGAATGCGCTGCAAACTCCTCGGATCTCATTACGTAGAAACGTTAGCAATCGTCACAATCCCCAGTCGGACGCTGGTGGATGTCATCTCCCGACCTGGCCTTTGTAGAGCAGATCCATGGCAAACAGAAGTCGTGCATCGTTGACATCTGTTTTACAGCATGTGCAAGAAAGGGACGCCCTTTTCCAAGGAGGTAGGTTCGAGCAAGCGATAAGGCCCAGAGGCTCACTAGTGCTGTTCGGACTCGCGGTCCATCTGGACGACCTGTGGGACAGCAGCTCCATCCGGACAACGTGGGGTAACCATTTCCGATTCGGTCATGTTCATATTATCTGGGTGCCTTCACATATGGTTGTGCCCGGCTTGGGGCAGCAGAGGATCAACTCGGCGCAAATACCTTGCATGTGCAATTTGACCTGGCGACGCGAGGATTTGAAATTGCGTTCGCACCACGAATCTACACAGAAGTACGCATGCGCACGCGAAGGGGCTGGGAGGAAGGATCCGATGAAGAACACGAAGCAACAAACACCCATGCACCCGCAGAAACAACGTCAGAGCCAGGTTCCATTGGTGCACATGGCGTTGACCAAGAGAAAACAGAGCGCGTGCGCTTCCCGCGAGCGAGGCAAACTTTGGAATACGAGCCCTGCCACGTCAACAACAAGACGGCGACGTAAACTGGTCACCCAAAGAGACCAGCACAAGGTTAAGCTAGCGGCTGTCATGGGCGAGACGTCCAGGACGGCGCATAGTTTGAGCAAAAGACATAAACTGTCGAATGTCCGCGCGGATGTCTTGGGTCGGCGCTGGACCCCACCCTCCTCCAGCCCCTGCCAAGATTCCCACGAGGGATAAGCGGGTACTGAGTCCCAGGGCTGTGCCCGGGACTGTTTTTTGACCCTGAATCATTTTCCGACGGTCCTGGGGCCAGAGATGGCCCCCCAGAGATGTTGACGCAAAGCCTGTCCCTCTGGACCCGTCCTTCTGGACTCTGGACCCCATTTCTTCATGGCGCCACCCATCGCCAGAACATCAGATGTCCACCGGTCCAGGACGGTTTCTGGAACAATGGCAACTCTCCCAGGATGCGCTCTCACCAGCAATCCAAAGCTTATCCTGCCGTGGCGACGAGGGCACTGCAGAGGGCTGAAAAAACAAGAAAACAGAAACAACAAAAGAAACACAAAAAAACAGAACAAACAGAACATACACAAAAAAAAAGAAACAACAACAAACAGTTTTATTTGTTTATATACATAATGGAAAGTGCATCGGCATCGGCATCGGTATTCTTGCTCACGCGTTGAAGCCCAGTCTGCGTAAATCATGATCCCTGGTCCCCCCGGGGCACTCCTGCTAGTTTTTCGAGCTGCGGTTCCAGCCGTGGCGACGAGAACCTCCAGACACGCCCAAGACCATCCGAAGCGATGACGTCGTCGCCGTGATCTGCGGAAGACAGGGCAGGAGATGGAAGGCCTTGCTGCCGCCCCACTGGCCATCGCTCGGACGTCCATTCCCTGTGTTTGTTTCGGTTTCGTGCGTGGCTTCATCGCCACATGATCAAGGATGCTCCTCAATGGTCCTCGCCGAAGGAAAAATGCACGCGTCCGAGCGATGCCAGGCCCAGGCCCTGACCCTGGAGGCCCCACAGAGGCCCCGCGGAAACCCGAGAGGAGAGCTCGACAGACCCCTCCCCTTGACCTCCGATGGTCAAGCAAACCTTCACATTTGGAGGAGGAAGAGCACACGGCCTCCAAGAGAGAGAGAGAGAGAGAACGAAGAGCAGACAAGGCGAGAGACGAGGGCAAGAACGAGAGGGAAGAAAGAGAGTCCGATGCTCAGCAGCGGCTACCCAGGCCGACGTTGCACCCCTTGGAGGCGACCGTCTCGCCTCGCAGAACTACGCAACCTCGCACGGATATGCCTGTACGTGGCACACTCCCCAAGCACGCCACGAGCTTTCATCGTGTGGTAAACGTGATGTACAGTATCAATGAAAAGAGCACAGGCGAGCAGCTGCGAGTCAGAGAGCGGGATGAGAGGATAGAAGGACAAGCGCTCGACGGCCGAGGCACGGCAGAACAGGGGAGGCAGGGCGGGCAGCAAGCGGACAAGACTAGAAAGACAGGGGCACTCGAGGATATGGATGATATCGTCGCCTCCGAGGGCATAGCCACAGAGACGGCAGCAGGCAGTAGGGCCTGGGAAGCGGCGAGAGGTGCACCAGGCGTTGCAGACTGCCTTGGCAACGCATGCGAGCACGAAAGGAGGGGCAAGCTTGGACAGGCGACGGAAGCACATGCTAAGAGCATCAATGTCGGCCTCGCTGGCCGAGGGTGTGAAAAATCTGATTCTGGCAGTGAGAGTAGAGCGGCAAGATTTGCTCGCTCGGCGTTGCAACAGAAGATCAGTTTTTCGCTGCAGCTGCCTATCGCCGAATTGAGGGGCCTGCGGGATCTCAGAGATGCGCTTCCAATTTTTCCTGAGCTGCTACATCATGGACTGGTGGGACATTTCAGGCGAGCGCATGACCAGAAGCGACTCTCTGCGCCCACCCTCCTCCTCCATCAGATTGCAATAGGTGTGGAAGGCACCCGAGGTAAGAGCCACACGGTACATCGCGGCGGCACTTGCAGAGCACAGGCCTCGAGTTTGAATCGCAAAGCCTAGGTCGGTGAGAGACGTCATCATCTGATCGGTGAACGCGTTGCGGGGCCCTCTCACCAGGATCTGCAAGGCTTCTCTTTCGGCAGCGAAGGCTTCTTTAGACGGCGGGAGGAGCTGCATCGCGTGCCCCAGGACGGGGGAGGCCCTCAAGTTGCACTGCCCCACGGATTTGACGAGCCCGAGGTCCAGGGAGCGAATAAGCCAGGCGCGTTCCCGAAGTTTCCGAGCAGGTGCAATCCAGGAGAATGCGTGGCCCCCAGGTCCAAGAACCAGCCCGAGATAAACAGCCCGCGCGCAGATCTCGAACTGCTTGCTCAGAATGCCTGCTTCTCTCACGCATGCGAGCACGCATTCTTCACCCCGGAACTCAAAAGGCGCAACTTTCGTCTTCTTGACGTTTAAACATAGGCCATCAGCACGCGCAGCGAGACGAAAGACTTGGAGAACGAGGAAGAGACAGGCGTAGATGTCCTGTGCGACGAGGCCAGTATCATCTGCAAACACCGCAAAACAAGCTTCATCCCTGGGCAACCTTGACATCATTATACGAATAAACAAGTCGAAAACGAGACGGAAGATCGAACCACTCAGAGGACAGCCCTCTTTCACCCCACGGAGAACTCGGAAAAAAGCTTGTCGCGGGCCGCACAGCAAGATTTGCACTTTGATGTCTCGGTAGAGCTCTGCAATCGCGTGCAACATATCTTCGGGAAAGCCCATGGCCTTCAAAATAATGAATATGAATACGTGCAGCACCGACGGGAACGCGGCGCGAATGTCGAAAAAGGTGCATCCCGTCTTGTCTGCACCTAGCTGGCACCACCAAGAGACAGCTCGAGTTTCCAACTCGAGAATATTGGACAGCATATCGCGTCCAGCGATAGAGCCACGCTGGCGGTCGTGACATATGTCTTGACATATGCGACTGACAGGGCGATTGATGGCGAGGGCGATGATTTTGTTGTCTGCGTTGCTAAGGCAGAGGGGGCGGGTGTCTTCGGGGAGACGCCGAGCACTTTCGTCGTCAGTTTCACGGGTACCGTTAGGAAGGAAGACGCCCAGGGAGTGATTGAAGCCATCAGGGGGCTCTCCGAAATTGACGACGTCGACGTAAAGCTCATAAAGCATCTGGATTGCCGCTGGACCCGCACGAGTCCAAGCCGAGCATGGCAGCCCATCTAGGCATGCACCTGTGTCATGCAGCCGGCGCAGCATTTCTTCACGTTCGGGCTGCTCGAGTTTCCAGAACACGACCCTACGCACTGGCTGGATGAACGGCTTGATCCGCTCCACGGCGGCCTCGTCGACCGCGACAAGCGCGTGGACGGACCCCCCAGTGCTTGGCAAGCCTCTCCGCGGCAACATTCGGGCACGTTTCGCACCGGCCCGAGCTGTCCAGGATGCCCGCCAAGGGGATCTGGCGGATGTTGGTGCCCCACACCGAGTAGCACTGCATCACGCTCTGTTTCTTGGCGAGCTTATAGGCGGGAGGAAGCGAACCTGGATCGATCTCAGCAACGTCATCATCGATGAGAGCCGTGGAGATGGAGCCGAGGAAAGCGTGGATGCCCGCCCCGTCAAGCCAGGCGCAGTCAGTCGCGTTCACGCATTTGGCGAGCGCAGGGAAGACACGGAGTGCAAGCACGATTTTGGGGATGTTACCAGCGGCCTTGCCCCAGACGACCGCGAGAGCCCACGAGACCTTTTCAGCGGGGGGGGCGGCTTCACGCTGGCAGGCCGCACCCATAACGCGCCGCGCGGCAGCACGAAAGACATCTTTAAATTCGAGCGCACGTTGATAAACATCCCGAGAGGGACTGGCTTCACCTATGTCCTCGATCACTTCAGCCACATGTTGAGGGTAGAGCGGGCCCCTCGCGACCCATCGCGGAATCCTCGGGACCCCGGGGGTCTTGGCAGACACCCGGATAACAGCGACGGGGACGTGGTCCGAGGGGTTCTTGGGGCCCAGGGCAGAACCGATCGTGAAACTCCGAGGGTTCAGCTCCAGGATGCGAGCGGAAAACAGATTCATGTAGATACGGTCGTTTCTTCCCAAGGATTTCTGGTCTCCCATGCGGCCGAGGCGCGTGTACTGCATCTGCTGGACTTCCGCCAGGCTGCCCAGAACAGCTTGAAAGCGGCGGGCGAGCGGCGAGTCAGCGCGGCGGACGGTTCCTGAAAGGTCGCCCCTGCCCTCGCCGACGGGCTGGATGTTGAAATCCCATAGCAAAAATGAGGAGCATACAATGGGCACATCATAACACTCTTTATTTTGTTCAGGGTCCGCCGCTTTGGAGGTTCGGGAATGTCGGGACCTCGGAGAGTAAGACTGCGCAGCCTGCCCGCGACCAGCTCTGAGTGGTCGAAACTCTCGAAGTGTTTGCAAAGAGACGGGGAGATGAAGATAGCATTGCCGCCAGCGGAGGAGGAGGAACAGAAAGTACCGTACGCTCGAGCGCCTTCGCGCTCACGTAGAAAAATGTCGAGATCTTCCTGCTGTCCATGGCATTCATGGAGGCAAACGATGTCGAATTGTTTCAGCAACCTGTCGAGTAGTTTCACAGTGCGTGTTTGACGAGTGCGATCAGCATACGCAGAGGCAAACAGTGTGTGAGCGTTCCAAGTAAACATGGATAGTCTTTCAATTATTCGAAATGGATAGCAGGAAATAGCAGACGGTGGGGTGCGCGAAATGCCCGGGGACGGCGAAACCGATCGCGACGAGCTGGAAGACGAGGAAGAGCAGGAAGAAGAGGACGAGCACGCCGAACACGAAAGAGGACGAGGGGAGGAGAGGAGGACAGGCGCTGAGGCAGCTGCAGCCGTGCACGTGCAAAAATGGGCGCTGGCCCCCCTCGCGTCCAGCTCACGCGGTGTGTCTGTTTCCTAGCGCTTGATGGACTTGGCGATGCCCGTGGCGTTCGCCACGTCGGCCTCGGCGAACCCGACCTTCTTGAGCGCTGCCAGGTCGGGGGCGATGACCACGTTGTTGGAGGCGCCCTCGGTGATGACAACGCACAGGTCTTGAACAGCTTCACCGTCGATGAAGAAGAGAATGCCTCGGAACCCGTTGGACCCGAGTTTCATATTGTCGGTCCATGTGCTCTTGCCTTTCATGAAGGTGATCGTGGACTGCCAAAACGAGCCGAGGATCTTATTGCGCGAGCGCACATCATGAGGAGCATCAAAACACGCACGCAAGCAGAGCTGCTCGTTCGTGACGGGGTCGGCGTACATCAGCATCATCATTTGAGGGTTGTCGCGCGAGCGCTGGACGAACTCGCTGGCCTGGTCGACCGAGCTGAACTTCATCGAGAAGCTCCTGTTCAGGTTGCAAGCTTTGATCTGTACCAAGTTCCGCTCGTGCGTGGGCATAGTGGTCAGGACGGAGTTGGCGAACTGCGACATGGAGGAGACGAGCATCTTGCGCGTGAGCCCTCCGATCCATACCTGTGTACGATCGCAATCAGCGTCAGCACGTCCCAAGGAATAGCCGTCGCTGCTGGCTCCCGTAGAGCCTGTCGAGCCCGTGCCGACACGGCTCCTCCTGCTCCTGTCGGAGTTCGCGGAGGCGGATGCAGACTGCATCCTCGCGGTCGAGGATTCGAGCTGAAGTAAACGAGCTTCCAGCTGCTGGTCCAGGCCCGTGTGCTGCGCTTTGTGGAGGGCAGCCATCGCATTCTTGTTAGCCTCGTCGATCTGCTGTTGCATCTCAACAAACTTGGCGTCGTGGGCCTGCAGCGTGGTCTTGGTCTCGGCGATGCCTCCAACAGCGGCCTTCACGTGACCAATGTCGGCGGTCACGCTCGTCATCTGAGCGAGCAGCTGGACGAGTTGTGCCTCCATCGAACTCATGCGCGTGGCCGCAAGCAGCCGTGAAAACTGGAGGGCGGGGAAAAGCTGAACGAAAGCTGGAGGGTGCTCCTCCACTAGCTCACCGCCACAAATGGAAGCCAGGATGCAGACCCTTGTGTCGCGGGCCGAGTCTGCAAAAAGGCGCGGACCACAGCACCACCTTGAGCCAAAATGGCTGGAGCCAAAATTGCTACAGAAGGAAAAGGAGGAGGAGGAAAAGGAGGAGGAGAAGGAGAAAGAGGAGGAGGAGGAGGAGGAGGCAATCGGTATTGGCAAGTACCCACTTTTGCTCCACCCGCCAGTGACGGCATCCACAGCTGCGTCCCTGCCCCCCCCCTTTCCCAAGCGGAGCCTCCAGAGCAGGGAGGCCACAGAGTGGCCCTCCTTGTCGTTGGGCGCCTCCGAAGCCGATCGCGGTGGCATTACCCTCCTCCGCCTTCTCCTCCACTGCCTCCTCATTATCAGCATGATCATCACCACCATCATCACCTAAACCATCATAATCAACATCATCATCATCATCATCATCATCATCATCATCATCATCATCATCATCATCATCATCATCATCATCATCATCATCATCATAATCATCATCATCTTCATCATCTTCATATCATCATCATCATCATCATCATCATCATCATCATCATCATCATCACCATCATCATCCTCATCCTCATCATCATCATCATCAACATCATCATCAGCAGCAGCAGCATCGTTATCCTCATCATCATCGTCATCATCATCATCAGCATCATCATCGTCATCATCATCATCATCATCATCATCATCATCTGCAGCAGCATCATCGTCATCAGCATCATCATCATCAGCATCATCAGTATCGTCATCATCATCATCGTCATCATCATCAACATCATCATCAGCAGCAGCACCGTCAACATCATCAACATCATCAGTGCAAGCGGCTTCCGCAGCATCAGCACCACATCCAAATCAGCATCATCAACAACACCATAATCAAAGAACTCATCACAATGATCACCATCATCATCATCCTCATCATCACCATCATCAGCATCATCATCATTAGCAGCATCATCATCGTAGTCATCATCATGATCGTCATCATCATCGTCATCATCATCGTCATGATCATCATCGTCATCATGAGCATCAGCATCATCCTCATCATCATCATCATCCTCGTCATCATCATCATCATCATCATCATCCTCATCAGCGTCCGTATCAGCATCATCGTCAGCATCAGCAGCATCATCATCATCGTCGTCGTCATCATTATCACCACCAACACAACAACAACAACGACAACGACAACGACAACCACAACAACAACAACACGCTGAGCACGGCCCTCCCGCCGCCCTGCATTGGGCAGCCCCCCCTTCCCCGCAGCAGCATCATCATCATCATCAGCAGCAGCAGCATCGTCATCCTCATCATCAGCAGCACCATCATCATCAGAATCAGCAACATCATCAACATCATCAGTGCAAGCGGCTTCCGCAGTATCAGCACCACATACAAATCAGCAACATCAACAACACCATAATCAAACACCTCATCACAGTCATCATCACCATCATCATCATCACCATCATCAGCAGCATTAGCAGCATCATCATCATCGTCGTCATCATCATCAGCAGCATCATCATCATCGTCATCATCATCGTCATGAGCATCATCATCGTCATCATGAGCATCAGCATCATCCTCATCATCATCCTCGTCATCATCATCATCATCATCATCATCATCATCATCATTATCATCATTATCATTACCATTATCATTATCATCATCCTCATCCTCATCAGCGTCCGTATCAGTATCATCATCATCAGCATCAGCATCAGCAGCATCATCATCGCCGTCGTCATCATCATCATCACCACCACCACCACCACCACCAGCAGCAGCAGCAACAGCAACAACAACAACAACGACAACAGCAGCAACAACAACAACCACAACGACAACAACAACAACAACAACAACAACAACAACAACAACAACAACAACAACAACAACAACAACAACAACAACAACAATCATTTTACCCGAACGCTCAGTGTTCTCACCAGTGCCAGGGTTTTCATGCGACGCGAGACAATACCCCCACTTCGTGGGGGGGCAGTTCAAGCTCTACCAAATATCCAAACGACTCTTCGCGACCACCCAAACCCAGCTTCCCGCCCTATGACGTTGGGACACTTCACTTCGTGGCGTGCGGACGACCGTGGCTACTACACTGGCGTGGGGTACACACCCACAGAACTTGGTCACTTATTCGGGGCGCGCGTGTGCCCAGCATCCTGCAATTGTGACATACAATACATGACACAGACAGACAGAGAGAGAGACAGAGAGCAGACAGAGAGAGAGACAGAGAGAGCGGAGTTGGTCACATTTTTGGGGCAAGTTCCTGAGATCGTCGTGTTTTTTGTTGGTCTTGCGCGCGCGAATGTCCACTTTACTTTTTTTTGCAAGGGATGTTGAAATTTGATTATGTAAGAACAAGAAAAAGTAGCTCGCGCGAGCTTATGTAACATAAATGTTGAAAAACCATTGGTTTTGTGGGAGTCGGACAGCGCGCGCGGGATGAAATTTGGACATTTTTTTTTGAAAAACCATTGGCTTTTTGATGTTTTTATGTTGAAATCGTTACGAAACCTAAGGTTCTGGAAGGATTTCGTCTTGCGCGCGCGAATGTCCACTTTACCTTATTTTTTGCAAGGGATTATTGAAATTTGATTATGTTAGAACAAGAAAAAGTAGCTCGCGCGAGCTCATGTAACATAAATGTTGAAAAACCATTGGTTTTGTGGGATTCGGACAGCGCGCGCGGAAGGACATTTTGACAATTTTTTCTTAAAAAACCATTGGGTTTTTGATGTTTTTATGTTAAAATCGCTACGAAACCTAAGGTTTTGGAAGGATTTCGTCTTGCGCGCACGAATGTCCACTTTACCTTATTTTTTGCAAGGGATTCTTGCAATTTGATTACATTTGAACAAGAAATTTCATTTTATAGTGTTTTTTGCAAGGGAAAGCGGGGGGGAACAAAACAACCGGATCCGGACACAATCGTTTTGCCTGAGACTTCCTCACGAAAATGATGAAAATGTAGCTGCGGCCTAGGCGCGGCGGGGGGGCCGTGCACCAGGGGTCCCAACAATAATTATTCTTAAGAAGAAATAATGTTCAACAACACGCTGAGCACGGCCCTCCCGCCGCCCTGCATGGGGCAGACCCCCCTTCCCCGCAGCAGGAAGGGGCCGAGCTGCACTGCCACGGCCACGGTGACGGCGGCGTCGACGACGGCGACGGCCGCGGCCACGGCGGCGGAGGTGACGACGGCGACAGCCGCGGCCGCGTGGACCTAGGCCTTCGACGGCATGCCTCTTCCAGAGCCCGCCTCCCGAGAGGTCTGGACCCCGTCGTCCCCTGGACCGGCTCTCCTCCCGAGCCGCTGTTCTCTACGGTCCCCGGGGGCCGGCGAGGGCCCCCGGAGGCCGAGAAACACCAAAAGCGCCGCCCATCGTGGTCTGTGGAACACCGCGGAGAGGTCTGGGAAGTCGGGGGCAGCGACAAGGATGGCCCTGCTCATGGGGGGGGGCGAACATCGCCCTGGAGATTCGGCGATGCATCGCCGATAGATCGGCAATGGGCCCACGATGGCGCATCCCCGCGCTACTGGGCGGGGTGGGGCTAGAAGGCCCCATTCTCGGCGATCGATGAGCGATTGGGGGTCGATTTATCCCCATGAGCCTACCCCCCCAACGTTGCCCCTGGTGGTCTGCGGGCCATACCTCGGCTCTCCGGCGGCCCTTCGGGATGATCCGAGGCCCCCCGGGAAGCCCTCGGCGAGGCGCAGCTGCTGAAGGCGTGCCGAGGCTGGAAGACCACCGAGAATCGACGGCAACGTCCGAGAAGCTCCGGCTTGCGCAAAACGAGGAGGTCTGGGGAAGGTGGCGGCGAGGCGCAGCTGTTGAAGGCATGCCGAGGCTGGAAAACCGCCGAGCACCGACGATAACGTCAAAAAATCTCCCCGACCAGCCATAACTGGGGGAGCTGTGGTCCTTACCCCCCTGGGGGAACCCATCGCATCGACGATCTCTCGAGAGGGGTGTCGAAATCGATGGGTCCCCCAGGGGGGTAAGGACCACAGCTCCCCCAGTTGTGGCTGGCCTGCCTCCGACTTGAGCAACACGAGGAGGTCTGGGGAAGGCGGCAGCAACCGCGGCGGCTGCACACCCGGCAGCGGCGGCGGCGCGTGGCCGCCCGCCACGGGTGGGGCTGCGGGGCGGCGCATCGTAGCGGTGGCTGCTCCCGGACTCATCCACCTTCGGCCGCGCTTCCGGAGCTGTCCTCCTCCTTCTCCACCTACTGCCCTCTTCAGCCTCCTCCACACTCCACCTCCTCCCCCTCCTCCTTAGCCTCCTCATCGTCCTCCTGCTGCTCCTCATCCTCCTATTCTGACTCCATCTCCTCATCCTCCCCCTCCGGCTCCAGCTCCTCCTCCTCCTCCTGCTTCTCTTGTTCCTCATCCTCATCCTCATCGACTTCCTGCTTCTCCTTCTCCTCCTCCTAATGGCCCTCCTCGTCCTACTCAAGCCCTCCTCCTCATTCGCCTCCTGCGCCTCCTCCTCCTCCTCCTGCAACTGTCTGTCCTCCTCCTCCTCCTCCTCCTCCTCCTCCTACTCCTCCTCCTCCTTCTCCTCTTCCTCCTCCTCCTCCTCCTCCTCCTCCTCCTCCCCCTCGCTGGTGTCGTCCTCATCATCTGCCTCCTGCTCCTCCGCCTCCTCCTCCTCCTCCTCACTCCTCTTCCCACCTCGTCTTCGTCGTTGGTGGCCCCGTCTGCTAACATAGATTCCTTGTCAAGGTGCCTCAGTGACAATGCGCGATCATTCCCATCGCGGTCGAGGTACGCGCTTGTTCTGCACGAAAGTGTACTATTTGCTGACGCCACCGTGCAAGACAGGCATTTGCTGCCAACGCGAACTGCTGCCGAGACGAAGGGGCTTCATTCGATTGCGGCGGTAAACTCTGGCAAAGGCCCGTTGTGTCGTGCGCGTCGTCAGCTGGTGGTACGCCTGGGGTTCCGTCAGCCAGTGGTCAAACTGAACTTCATCAGCTAGTTCATCGATTGGCATTCTCGACTGGTGGTCCGTGCGTCAAAAATCTCTCCTCGATGTCCTGACTCCCTAAGTTCCCGGTTCCGCCTTCGGGGCCACACATGCCAGCCGCTGAAGCGGTGACAGTGGTTACCAGGCTGGCGGCTGTCTATGCATCGGGCGGTCCTGGCACACAGACCGGGTCTGGCTCTAGACCTAGTCTTCTTCACCCTTGCGACCCGAGCCTTGAGCTCAGTGTGATCAGGCGTCAGCAGCAAGGAGCAGGCGCTTCACCGTGCATGGCCGATGATGCTGCTTCTGACCTGAGCACCTGGTCGACGCATAATTGCATGTTCACTGCAATGCTGAGACTGGTTGGCAATGTCGAAGACAAGTACTGGCCCGTATTGTGCTTCTGGTCGGTATTCTGAGTTGGTGCCGAGTGGCACAGATGTCGGTGATGTTCGGGCGCGTGTAGGACAATACGTACCCTCTGTAAACAACTCCTTGTTGAACACGCGATTCATCATACTAATCGTATCGCATGCCCTCCGCATTAACAACTCGACGAATGTTAGGCGCACCAACCAGCTAGCTGCATGGCCGCTTCGCTGGTGCCTTCCCCACACTGGTGCAAGGCTATGATTGATGCATCGCCCGCGCTGTTCGTCCGAGTCGTAATCATCTTGACATCCTCGGCGCCAATGTCTTCGCACAAATCGCAGCGTGCCATGAAGCAGTGAATAGAGTATCCGCAAGACCATTCGAGTCTTCTCTGTCACGTGTTGCACGTGCTCTCCAAAGCGATGCCCAAGGCGGCTCAGGCGGGGCCCAAGAGAGGGCCCAGGAGGGCCTCAAAGTGACTCGAGAGGCTTCCGAGACGGCGCCAACGTGGCCCAACGGGCACCAAGGAGGACCAGGAGAGCCACAGTGTGGCCCCGAAGGCCACGAGAGCGCCCCGAGGGGCGCTGACAACAGCGTCCGAACGAGACCGACGGGCCAAGAGCGCCCGAAGACGGCACGAGAGAACACCAAGATAACGGCCACGGGAGCCCCAGTGCCCTCAAGAGGGCCCAAGTGGACTGGCAAGAACCTCAGGACGGCCCCGGGACGGCTCCGCCCCAGTGATGCCCGGTAGCCCAAACGGTGTTTTCGCTCGACATTTCCACCACACAAGTATGTTCAAAGGCAGGCGCAGAGCTGACTCGCCGCCTAGGAGGAGGAGGAGGAGGAGGAGGAGGAGGAGAAGGAGGGATGATGATGATGATGATGATGATGATGATGATGGAGATGATGATGATGATGATGATGATGATGATGATGATGATGATGATGATGATGATGATGATGATGATGATGATGATGATGATGATGATGATGATGATGATGATGATGATGATGATGATGATGATGATGATGATGATGATGATGATGATGATGATGATGATGATGATGATGATGATGATGATGATGATGATGATGATGATGATGATGATGATGATGATGATGATGATGATGATGATGATGATGATGATGATGATGATGATGATGATGATGATGATGATGATGATGATGATGAGTAGAGGGAGGAAGAGGAGGAGGAGGAGGAGACGGAGACCGAGAACCACGACAACGACGGTGGCGGCGGCGGCGAGAAAAATCACCAAAAGGAGGACAAGCCTGACGAGGAGGAGGAGGAGGAGGAGGAGGAAGAGGAGGAGGCAAGGGGGCACTCCCCCCGCCTGGATGATCTCCAGCCGGAGCCCGAAGGCCATGGGGGCCTCGGCGACGGCGCCGTGCCGGACGAAGGGGGGCGGAGCAGGCAGGCGGAGGGGAGCACTCTTCTTGGGCCTGCGGACGCACGCGCGCAGGCGTCGGTGGAGCCAACGGCGGGGCGCACCGAAGCGAGCTGAGGCACGAAGGCACGGAAGGACCAGGTGGGGCGGAAGAGGAGGAGGCTGGTCAGAACGAGCGGTTGCTTACGGGAAGGCCGAGGTCGTGCAGCCACGTGGGGAGTGGAGAGGGGCACGCGGGTGAGGAAGGATGAAGGGGAGGAGGCGCAGAAAGCTCGACATTCAAGCGGAGATGGACGAAGGGAGAGAGGAGCACGCAAGAGGAGAATAAGCACGCAAGTGGAGGGGGAGGAACACGCAAGTGGAGAAGAACGACAGGGAAGAGGCTCAGAGGTTGGCATCCAAACACCGCCACAAGCAGGAGGGGGAGGGGGTCCTCCTCCTCCTCCTCCTCCTCCTCCTCCTCCTCCTCCTCCTCCCCCTCCCCCTCCTCCTCCTCGTCCTCCTCCTCCTCCTCCTCCTTCTCCTCTTCGTCCTCCTCCACCTCCTTCCCCCCTCCAACTTGTGGTAGTGGTGGTGGAAAACACGCCCCTCACTCAACGCACGTGCCCTGCCGACCACATCGGGCCATCTCTGACGGGCGCTGTCCCAAAGCTCCTGCCACCGTGCAGGCGGGGCACGCGCCGGTCTTCGGTGGCAACTCGCGGGAGCCTGCCACGTCGTCTTGAAGGCTCCTGCAGATCAACACCAACCCACGCTGAGCTACGCCAATCGAAGCTCAATCGGCGCTCTCTCATCGACTGCCAAGCGCTAGCGCACGCTGACGCACTCAAAAGACAAACATCCAACGACGTACAAGGCTTCCATGAGCTGCTACCGAACCTATGTAAACTGAGCCGTGGATCCCCGGGCTCCTCCTGGTGCGCTCTGACACGGACTCTGAGGGGGACCTGACCCTGGAGACGAGGACCCCAGAAGGCGAAGACCATTGAGGGCATCGGTGTCTGTTCTTCCTCTGACCGATTGCTCGTCGCTACGTTGGCCACACCCCGCCGCATCACCACATCGTGCGGCCCTCTTAATCAAGAACACCCTCGGGCATGTCGAGGCGGGAGCCAGAGCCAGCACGTAGTCGTCCGCCTCCACGCCGTCCTTCAGGATCCTCTGCTGGACGAACTCCTGGCCGGACGGCCAGAAGCAAGGCAGACGTCAACAACGCCGTTGCCATCACATTCGGAGGTTTCGGGGTTGCGTCTGAAAATCCTCCTCTCCACAGCCGGACGCGGCTCGGAAAGCTGGCCAGGACGGACCCTTGGAGAAGCCCAGGGGCAAATCCTGAGCGGATGCTAATCCTGTGTAATCGCACGCGCTGGGTCACACACCGGGCTTCGGACCAGCAAATCCGATGCGCTGTAGGCCCATCCTGGGAGAAGCCAGCCACATTCCTGCACGGTGGTCCACGTTGGCGTTGGGGAGGTGGAGGCCTCTCAAATGAAGCTTGAGAAGATTCGGTCGAAGGATCGCGCGGCATTACCAAGGCAAAGACGTCGGCGCGGAGAAAACCTAGCTCCGCGCAAAGCTGCATCGCCGATGCATCGGCGATGAAGCCCGACCCCATGTGGGAGGCCTGGAGATCGTGCAAGGTGGATCATTCTGGCGCTGGGGGTGACCCTCCGATTGCTTGGTGCAGCCTCCCCGAGAACTCCAGCCGTGCCACGGGCGTTGGGGGCCATGACATCCGAGGAGATGTCATGGCCCTTGCCATGGTATTCCCATACCCCTACTGGAGGCTTGGAAATGGGCACCAACACCAACACAGGAGGTTAATCCCACCGGGGGAAGATGATCCATCACCGAGATCGGGATGATTTTCCCTCCCTGGAGGCACACCATCGATATTGGTGTTGGGGAACCTCTAGGACTCCGACCCTAGGCATCACTCCTCTCTTGGCCGCCCCCGAGTGATAGAGCGTTGGGGGTTGCCTCGCAGCTGTCAGGCGCAGCCACCCCGAGAACTCTGGCCATGCCACAACAGCAGGTGCGCGGGGTCCTCGCATGACCGCGTGAACAGACGAGCACGCCGCGCACACCCGCGCGCACAAGCAGGCATGCGGGGAGAGAGGCTCCGATGTGGAAGCAGAAGACAATACTAGTACTATGCGCCCTCCTTGGGCGCACGCGTGCGAAGCGAACATATACCACAAATCTGTTATAGCATGTCGATACACAAGCGGCATGACCGCCATGGCCAGAAAGCGCCCGCTTTCGAGCATAAACGAAAATGGCGAAGCGCGCGCGCCACCCCCGTGGGCCGACGCACACATAGTATGATGATGTTTGGGTGATGCTGGGCAGAGGACAAAAACCTGGCACCCGCCGACGTGACTCTTTCGGTCCGCGGTCCGAAGAAAGCCCCGTGGGGGTTCGCGCCAGGTCCACTTCTGATGGTCCCGGGGCCCGATACCAACCCACAAAAAAACATGTTTTCCCTATCTAGGCTCTGCCTAGAGGGTTCTTACTTTGTTTGCTTAAAGGGGCCGGGCAGTGTAAAACGCCCCGGGCGGTTCCCCCAGTCCCCGCCCCGCGGTTCCCCCAGTCCCCGCCCCGCGGTTCCCCCAGTCCCCGCCCCGCGATTCCCCCGCGGTTCACCCAGCTTAGTTTAGCTAAGCTTAGCATAGCTTAGCTTAGCTTAGCTTACCTCATCTTAACTCAGCTTAGTTTAGTTTAGCTTAGCTTAGTTGTGCCTAGCCTAGCCTAGCTTAGCTTATCTCATCTTAGCTTAGCTTAGCTTAGCTTAGCTTAGTTTAGTTTAGTTTTGCCTAGCCTAGCCTAGCTTAGCTTAGCTTAGTTTAGCTTAGCTTATCTCATATTAGCTTAGCTTAGTTTAGTCTAGCTTAGCTGAGCTTGGCTTGGCTTGGCTTAGTTTAGCTGAGCTTAGCCTAGCCTAACCTAGCTTAGCTTAGCTTAGCTTAGTTTAGCATAGCTTAGGTTATCTTAGCTTAGCTTAGCGCAGCGCAGCATAGCGCAGCGCAGCATTAGCACAGCATGGCATATCATAGCCAAGCATAGCATAGCATAGCATAGCATAGCATACCATACCATAGCATAGTGCAGCATAGCATAGCATAGCATAGCATAGCTTTAGCTTAGCTTTAGCTCAGTTTTAGCTTAGATGTGGCTTAGCGTTAGCTTAGCTTTAGCTTAGCGTTAGCTTAGATTTAGCTTAGATGTAGTTTAGCTTTAGCTTAGCTGTAGCTTAGCTGTACCTTAGTTGTAGCTTAGAATTACCTTAGCTTTAGCTTAGCTTTACCTTAGATTTACCTTAGCTGTAGCTTAGATGTAGCTTAGCTTTAGCTTAGCTTTAGCTCAGATTTAGCTTAGCGCTAGCTTTGCTTTAGCTTAGCGTTAGTTTTGTTTTAGCTTAGCTTTAGCTTAGCTTTAGCTTAGCTTTAGCTTAGGTTTAGCTTAGATTTAGCTTAGCTTTACTGTTACTACTAATGCTGCTTTCCTAGGGGCTCCAACTCCTAGGTAGGGTCGCACTGGGATGATTACTTTCTATCATAACCCCCTTGACTGGCCCAGCGACCCACCCCACCCCCTCCCCCCACCATGGTCACGATTCACAGCTGGCGCCGTCTGGGAATTAGCCATCCCTGGGCATTCCGAGACGGCGCCGGCGCAAATCGCGACGTGGCTGGACCCCTCATCCTCTCCCTCCCTGGTCACGCCCGTCATCACCAGGGGATAAAAAAGCTGTCCCCAAAGGGACGAGTCAGGGAAAGCCCGACGGTTGGAAAAAATCGTCGAAGATCTGAGCTATAACAGACCTCCCGACGCGACGCCGTAGTTCGGGGAGGCAGAAAGGGGCAGCTGCCAGAAGCACTCCGCCAGTCCGGCCGGATCTGCTTCTTGCAGACAGGCGAGCTCCGTAGGGCGAGTGCGAAGGTCAGAGGTACCCATAGGGGGCCACAAGCGAACCCTACCCCTACCCTCCACGAGTTCTGCGGGGGAGGGTGGGGTTCGCTTCGCTCGGGAGCTTCCGAACGAAGCGAACCCCACCCTCCCCCTCAGAAATCGTGGGGGGCAGGGGTAGGGTTCGCATGTGGCCCCCTAACCCAGAAATCCGAGGCGCCGAAGGAACTGGACAGGCCAACCAAGGGCCGTTTTTCGACCCTCAGGGGGCCGTCAACGGGCCGCGGGACTGTCAACAGACGACCCAGCAGACAGAGCTGGCCCCGGGGACGCGCTCCAGACCACCAGGGATCCACGCATCGGGAAAAAAATCGAGCGCCGGATGCCTCGAGGGGCGACGACAGGGGGGGACTGGTGCAGAAGGCGAGCCTCGACCAGGAAGAGGCAGTACATCGCCGACAGGTCAGCGATAGGCCCCCCCTGTGTCGAATCCTCACGTTCCTGGCAAGCGCGACCGCCCTGGAATCTCCGAAGAATCTTCCCGCGAATTCCCACGAATCTCCGATCTCCAGACAATGTCCTCGCGAATATCCTACCAGTCTTCGCGCCTTCAAAACATCCTGGCGAATCTCCAAAAAAACTTCTCGCCCCCACCCTAAAAAAAACTGCGCATCTCCAAAACATCTTTGCGCCTTAGAAATCTCCAACGAAATCTTCGCCAGAGCTTTTCTGGAGGCGTGCCGGAGATGTTCCAAAGACTTTCCGGGGATTCCTGCACGCCAAAGATTTTCTTGAGATTTGCAAAATTGTTCCGATTACTTTTCTGAGATTGCCGCACGCCAGAGATTTTGCGGAGATTCCCGCGGAGATTTGCAAATCCTGGAGATTTTCCGGAAATCCCCTTGAGATTGTAGAGCCCAGAGATTTTCTGGGAATTCTGCGGATGCCCAAACACAATTAGGAGATTACCTAAAAAAAGTCCATAAATCTAAAACAACTCCCGCGTCGCCAGTTTCCCCGCTACGGAGGAGTGTCTCGAAATAACCCCCCCCCCCCCCGGCCACCACCACCACCAAAGACACGCACGCACACACACACACACACACACACACACACACACACACACACCGACGATGACCACCACCACCCCCAGCTGGGAATTTCGAGAAATTCCTACATCGTGGGTTCTAGCTTGCGGAGAAGTCTCTCAAAATTTCGTCCGCTCCCACCCTCCGCGGGGAATTTCGAGAAACTCCTGGACAATCAGCCACTATGATGCGGAAGAATTTCTCGGAATTGCGGCCGCTCCCCTCCCGCTCGCCCCCGAAACAAAAAGGAGTTCCTCGAAATTCTCGGTCCCACCTTCCCCCAAACTCCGCGCCGCCCGCCCCCACGGCGAATTCGACGAAACTCCCCCGTCGTCAATTTCCAGGCTGTGGGGGAGCTTCTCGAAGTTGCGGCCGACCCGCGCCCCACCCTTCACCCCCCGCTGGGCGCTTCGAGAAACTCCAGGGTCATCAATTTCCAAGCTGCCAAAAGATTTTCTTGAAATTGCGGCCCTCCACCACCACCCACCCACCCACGCCCACACCCACACCCACACCCACCCACCCACCCACCCACAAGCACACACACACACACTCACGACCCCCCAGCGGAGAATTCCGAGAAACTCCCGCGTCGTCCACTTCCAGTCTGCGCGGGAGTGTCTTGAAATTGCGCCCGCCACACCCACCTCCACCAGCATGTTGAAAAAAAAAAAAAAAAAAAAAAAAAAAAAAAAAAAAAAAAACTCCATCGCCAATCTAGGAGTTTCTCGAAATTGCCGCCTCTCCCCCTCCGCCACCGAAGACGCACACACACACACACACACACACACACACAACACGACCTGTCGCCCCACCGGGTCTTGCGACCATGTCCCGCGTCGTTAATTCCCATGCAGAATGTGTTGAAAGTGCGTCCCCGCTCCGCCCCCAAGGGAAGCTCGAGAAACCCCCGCGCCGTCAGCTTCAGGGATGCGGAGGAATTTTTCGAAATTGCCCCCTCAACCACCCACCACGCACACACACACACACACACACTTTCTCTCTCTCTCTCTCTCTCTCTCTCACACACATACAGACATAGTCACACACACACACACACGCGTGACACACACACACACACACACACACACACACACACACACAGACACGCACCGACCGCGGGGGATCCTTAGAAACTCCCGCGTCGTAAATTCCAAGGCCGCGCAAGAGTTTCCCGAAATTGCGCCCGCCCCTCCCGCCCACAGCAGGGGATTTCGAGAAACTCCCGCGACGTCACTTTAGAATTTCTCGCAAATCCCCCCTCCCAATTTCCCTGCCAGCACACACCACATACACACACACACATCCACTTGTTGCGTCGGCGGCTGGGCAGAGGGCGACTGCACCGGCGAAATGGCAAGCAAGGGACACGCTGCATGCAAATTGAAGCCGCAAAACACGGAGAAGGAGGAGCCCCGGCGCGACAGGGGGGAGAGGAAGCAGGGCCACTCAGAGCTGCCGGCTGCGGCGGGGGGAGCGCCGAGGGGGGACCAGCGCCGGCACTGAGCTGCACTGAACTGCACTGAGCTGAAGCTGAGGGGAAGCAGCACTGAGCTGCAACAGGTGATGGAGAAACACAACAGGTGATGGAGAAACACAACGTAGCAGTATCCTGACCCAGTGAACCAAGGCACGGTCCAAGGATGGGCCAGTGCGCCGAGACCTGCGGGCCTACGAGGCGCGGGCAAAAAGAGGAGGAAGGCGGGCAAGCACGATGCTGGCAGCGGCGCGAGGAGCGCCGGAGGGGGAGCATCGCCGGCACGGGCTGTACGGAACTGCGCTGAGCTGAAGCTGGGGAGGGCAGCCAGGAGCTGCAGCTGGTGGTGAAGAGAAGACGAAGCGTAGTCCAACCCAGTGGACCGAGCAGTCCAGGGATGAACCGGTGCGCGGAGGCCTGCGGGCCTGCGAGGCACGGGCGAGGATTAGCAGAAGTCCATTGCGGACGGCTGAAGCGGGTGCCGCGCGGCACAGGACAGTAGCAGAGGAAGGGCAGCCAAGGGGGGCGGTGCCGCATACACATACCCACACATACCCACACTCACACACACAAGCACACACACACACACCGCCCGCCCATGGAGAATCCCGAAAAACTCATGATTCGTCACTTTCTTAACTGCACAAGAGTGCCGAAACCGCGCCCCCTCTCCCTTCCCCAATCCCCAGCGGAGAAAGTTCGAGAAGCTCCAGCGTCACATACTTCCATACAGCGGAAGGATTTCTCCATATTGCTCCCCTCCCCCCTCCCCACCCCGCCACCACGCACCACGCGCGTACTTTTTCTAACAAGCGCAAAGGGAGCCCTGTGGCGAGGAAAGCAAGCAGAGGGGGGAGGGAAGGGGTGGGGCAGAGGGGACAGTCGCTGCACCGAATTAGCTCGGCGCCTCCAGCGCGCTCGCGCGTGCTGCATGGCGGGCGCGCAAGGCAGCGCAGCCACTCCGACCTCGCGTCGGACCGCGTCCAGGGATGCAACAGGCAACATCAACAAGATTCAATAGTGTTTGCCTCTGTCCTCTTGGGGTCCCCTTGGGCCGTCGCGGGGGCCTCTTGGGCACCACTGAGGCAATATCAGGCCCTATTGGGCGCTCTTGCACCGTCGAGTGGCCCTATTGGACCTCTCAAGCCTCTCTCTTGGTCCGTCTTCGGGGAATGCTGAGCCATCTTGGCGGGGCAGTCCTGGAGCCCTCTTGGACCGCCTTGGCGCCCTCGTTGGCCGTCTGGTGGCCCGTTGGGGGGCATCTTGGGCCGTCGTGGGGCGACCTGCGGACCCTCCGAGGCCGTCTCGGGCGGTGAAAACAATCAGAACCACAAGTCGTGAGTTGCAGCACCTGGTGCTTTGGGGGGCTCTGTATGAAAGTGACATGTGGTAGCCTGGTGGGCCGTCTTGGGGATCGTAATGGGGAGGTCCTCGCGGGGGTCCTCTTGGGGCCCATCGGGCAGTGTTGGCGGCACCGTGGGCCATCTTGAGGCTCAGATGGCCCTCTTGGAGCGCACTTAACTGACCACAGTGGGGCTATACGAAACCATCGTGGGAAACTCGGGCCTCTTGACCACTCCCGGGGCCCACTTGGGCCGTTTTGGGAGGCGCGAGCGCGCGCGTTATCCACAATGTGTTTCCCTTCCAACAGAACGACATGACTCGTACTTCGCTCTTCCCGTCACTTGCCTAGCACTAAGGCGCAATGCGTTGCCGAAGTCACTAAGCAAACACTAGCTGGCGTGTCCCGTCTTAACGCCATCACGGAACACCCGTGGAGCCTCCATTGCTTTCGAAATCTTCCCCCTCATAATCCTCAGCGTCTTACCTATGCAGGAACAGCATATCGAGAGAGCAGTCGCGAACAAGCAAACAAGCCGTACGCTTAATTACGACTTCTTTTTCTTCGCATTCTTATTCGTAGTATTACCATTATTATTATACGTTTCATGGCCCTCATTTCCACCCACCAAAGATCCCCCTATAGTATCCTCCTCCTTTTCCCTTATGAATAAGTTCTCCCTGTCGCACCCCGAGGCCAATGTTAGGGCGGGCCAGGCGTTTCGCCTGAGATTCCCTCACCGTTTATGGCCCTGAAGCTTAAGAGTTGACAAAGTTTCACAGGTGGAGGGCGGGTGGTTTTCAGTAGCGCGCATTCGTTTTTTGACTTGAAAGAGTTTCACGGATTGAGGCCGGGGGGGTTCAAAATGTGGTTCTCGCATTAGCGCCGCGGACATTCGCTTTAAACACTTGCAAGAGTTGCACGGATTGAGGGCGGGTCGTTTTCCAAATGTGGATCTCGCTTCAGCGCCGCGCATATTCGTTTTAAACATTTGCAAGAGCATCACGGGTTGAGGGCGGCTCCTTTTCAAAATGTGGCTCTCAACTTTGCGCCTCGCACCTTCGTTTTTGACATGTACAAGAGTTTCACGGATTCCCATGTACAGCGTACCAGAAACTGTGTTGTGGAAGGATTCAGGATTATGAGGGCACAACAGAGATGTTGATTCGCGGTGTTCAAGTCCCAGGAGTGGCGCTTTGGCACGATTCAAGATCGTCAAGACGCAACAGTCAGGTTTATCCGTAGCGTTGGAATCCCGAGAACAATGTTTTGGCATGCTTCAGGGTCTTCAAACAGTTGTCTTCCAACGCGGCAGGTCCCTCAGTGGTAATGAACCGTTGTATGGGGCCTATGAAAAAGAGCTTAGAGGGAGGGTTTAGTCTAACATCGTTGGTGACTCTTGGGTTTTCGCTGGTCCTCCTCCTCCTCCCCCTCCTCCTCCCCATCCTCCTCCTTCGCCTGCTCGACCTCCTGGTCCAACATGGAAATCCTCCTCCTCTTCCTCACCCTCCTCCGCATCCTCCTGCTCCTCTTCCTCCTCCTCCTCCTCCTTCTCGTCGACTCCTGCAATTTTTGTCGGCAGAGACGCTTCTCTCACTAGCTCTCTCTCTCTCTCTCTTTCTCTTTCTCGTTCTCGTTCTCGTTCTCTCTCTCGCTCTCTCTCTCTCTCTCTCTCTCGCCACTTGGGGGGGGCACGCCGCTTGGCAGCCTCTTGGGGCTCCCTGGGCGCCTCTCCGGGGCCTCTGAAGGACCCTGGGGCGCGCCTTGGGGCTCACTAACGCCTCCGCGGGACCCTTCGAAGCACATCGGGGGCCTCAGGGTGCCGTCTTGGGGTGACCCAGCTCCCTGAGGCCCCTTCGTCTTCCTCCCCACGGCCCCCTTCCGAGGTCATCTGAGAGCCCCCTTGGGGCGTCTGAGGAGCCTCTTCGGCCGTTTTGGAGCCCCGTTTCGGCCGTCTTGAAGCAATCTTGGAGTCATTCTGGGCCGTCTTGGGGGGGTCTGGGAAGCCCCTGGGGCCGTCCTGGGCTGTCGGGAGACCGAAAAGCGAAAACGTTCAAATCCTTCTAACGCAAAATGAATCTCAACGAGGTTGGCCTCTTCAGGCTATACTGGGGTGTCACGCTGAGCCCTCGTAGGGTGCCTTGGAAGCCGCTTAGGAAATCTTGGGACCATCGTGGGCTGTCTTGGAGCGATCTTGGGTAGTCTTGGGGCCTCTTGGACCATCTGGAGGGTCTCTTGAACCTTATCTGTGGAATCTTGGACGCCAACTCAGACCCAACGCGGGTCCAGATTAGCCCGCTTGGGCGGTCTGAGAGAGCCACGCGTAACCTTCGATCCTTTACGTGGCCAGGTCTTGGGTACATTGAAGAAAGAGATCGTCACCTCCCAGCTTGCAACAACACGTGGCAGGCTGCAGCGAAAGTGACGAATGGTGGAAAGCAAGGGAAGGGCGTGCCGAGCCAAGCATGCCAACGCATGCGTGCCAGGTGCGCGCCTCGCAGTATTGAACCAGAAATACACCAGAGAAACGAGCACAGGAACAAGAACAATAATATGCCCCCCCTCCCTGGGAAAGTGCTGCAACTTTTGCAGGTCGTGTCGTGCAGACTTCCCTGGGGGCAGGTGTTAATCCTGGGTCCGTTTCTGACGGTCCCGGGGCCCGACACAGCCCCCTGACGCCAAAACAATTACAAAACAAGGCGACGATGACACAAGAATCTACGGTAAAGGCTGCAATGTTTTCCCGAGGCAGTGCAGTAACAATGAGAAGAAGACGAATGGCAAAACTGAGAAGAAGACGTCAGGAGTGCACATCTGGAGGTAAAAAAAAAAACTGCACAAACATAGACTTCCGAAACTCCGCGCAGAACTCCTGGATCGGCGCCAAATGCCCCTTCCCTGGCGCGCGGAGCGCGCCGGGGCAGCGCCAGAGGCGCCGCCTGCGAAGCCCAGCGCCGATCCAAGAAATCCGCGCCCAGAAATGAGTTCGAGCAGCTGGGGAACTATCGAAACAGTGTCTGCCCGACCCGCTGGCGACGTGTCGGGCGCGCCTCGCCCCCCAGGGCCCGGGCACGCGAAAAAGCCTGAAGCGTCGGTGGCTTCGTGGAGCTCGAACGCCTTCTTGGTGGTCAAGGCTGAAGTCGGTTGGAACCTCACACACTGATTTGAAGGGGAACTGGGACACACAAACAAATACACACGAATAAAAGGCTTCCCCATCTTTTCCCATACTTTCTGGGTCTCTGTCTTCCCCCCCACTTCCCATAAGTTCCCATCTTTTCTGGGGAATCGAGGACTAACTGTGCCTGTGTGTTCTATTCCTCTCCTGAACCATCGCAAACTCGGAGGCGGGCCAGCGTGCGGGAGACGGGCAGGGGCACCTTTGGCCTCCCGCGAGCCGGGCGCGCGCCCCGCCCCGACCGCCGAGCCCCAGTCGGCTGCACGCAGGAGTGACCTCTGGTGCGCGGCTTTTGGGGGGCCGCGGGGGGCCCAAACACAGGCGCGCAAGGCGCTGCTGGCGCAAGGCGCGGGATCGGGATAACTCGAAATCTCTGAGAATCGGCGGGCTTGGAGGATGTATTGGGCGCCGCGGCCGCTCCAGAGCGTTCCGAAACGCTCTGAGAGCGCTCCCAGAACGCTCTGGAGCGAGTTATCCCGATCCTAGCCCTGTTTTAGAACCCCAGGACGTGGGCGCGCCGCGCCAGCCCAGCTCGCATACCGTCGGGGCGTTGACCTAAGGAACCCGAAGTAAGGAGCGAGGCCCCTTTTCTCCAGAAGTTCAACTTCGACTTCCCACCGAAAATCCAAAGGAAAAAAAGGGGGCAAAACGTGAAAGAATGAAGGAACACGGAGCCCCTCCCCAACGAAAAGGGTTCCTTACTCAGAGCCCCGACTGTAAGGCCGCGCCAAGGTCCGCCCATGGGGAGGAGCACTGTTGACTTGGGGGCTGGACAGGAACGCATTCAGCGTAACGTCCTCCAGTGTAAGCGCCATGTCTGGCGGGGGCTTTACACATGCACGCGGCACCAAGCTTTGCATGCACCCCTGGGGGTAGCTAGTCGACGTCGGGACACAACGCAGTGTATCCGACGTAACACGCGTCGATCGGGACCTGCAGAAAAGGTCTGCTTCAAAAAAAAAAGTTTCGCACGTGTGTGGTTTGTTTGTTTGTCATTGTTTACACCCCTTAAAAACTCCTGCATATATGGCCAGGGTGGCGCGCTCGCCACGGCCCGGAAATCCGCCGATCCGGCGTGTGAGTTTCAAGGAGTCTCAGCTACAGCCTCGAGGCTGAGCTTCAGCCTCTGGGGGGGTCGCCGGGGTGGCTCTGCCGGGGAAGGGGGGGTGGGGGGGGGGGGGGGGGGTGCGAGTTTCCGGCGAACCCCGGGGCCGCTCCGGGGGAGTGGAAGATAGGGGGGGGGGGGGCGCCATGCTCCGCTTTTTCCGGCGCTTTGGAGGAGGGGGGGGGCCCAAGAGACCCCCAAGGGGTTCCAAGAGGGCCCCGAGTCGCCGAAAAATCGCTCCAAGACGCCCGAGATGGCCTCCAGACGGCCCAAGGTGTCTCCAAGACGCCCCAAGAAGCTTCCAAGAGGCCTCCCAAGAGGGCCCCAAGAGGCCAGAATCGTTGATTTTCATTGGTTTTCTCAGGGTTTTTAGCGTTCTTGCCTTTTCGGGCGTCCGACGCTCGAAGACGGCCCAAGAGGCCCCCAAGTCCGTCCCAAGACGGCCCACGATGCTTCCAACACGGCCCAAGAGAGCCCCAAGACGGCCCAAGAGGGCCCCAAGACGGCCCAAGAGGGCCTCTGGACAGCCCAAGAAGGCCCCAAGAGAGCCCCAAGAGGGGCCCAAGAGGGGGACCACGAACCGAAAGAACCGAGCTTTCCGCCCCAAGAGGCCCCCAGGAGGCCCCAAGAGACCCCCAAGGGGCCCCAAGAAGCCCACAAGAGGCCCAAAAGAGGTTCCAAGAGGCCCCAAAACAGCTCCCCAGAGGCCTCCAGACTGCCTCCGGCAGGCCCCCGGTTTCTTCCGCGGCACCGCCCAGGGCGCCACCGGCAGGATGTCCTCCGTCTCATCGTTTTCCTTCAAGTTATCGCCTCTTCCTCATTCTCCTCCTCCTCCTCTGCGACCTCACTCCTATCCCTCAACGATCGCGTCACCGAGTGCCTCTTCTTTGAAACATCCTCGCTCTTCAAACGCACATCCATACACACATGCATACATACCTACATTTAAACACATTTGCATACATAGAAAAACAATCTTCCAGACATACATACTTACATTCACACACATACACACATATTATCATACACACATACAAACATACATACAAACTAAATACATACATACGCGCACAAGCATACATACATACATACGTACCTACACACAGGCACACATGATCAATGCATGCATACATGCATGCACGCGTACATACACACACATATATCGTGAAACTCACCGCGTGCTCGAAACTTGAGAGAGACCGCGGGAAGTCGAGAGAAGCCGCGGAACGAGGCCTCTACTACTACTACCACTACTACCACAACCACTACTACTACTACTACTACCACTACTACTACTACTACTACTACTACTACTGCTACTACTACTACTACTACTACTACTACTAATACTACTACTAGTACTACAGGAGCGTTTCCCAACTAGTATGTGTGTGTGGGTGATGCTGTGTGCGCATGTCTGCGGCGCAGGTTAAGTGGTGTGACTGTGTGTGTGCGTTTGAGTGTGCGCCCATAATTTCTGCGTCTGGAGAATAACCCCGAGCGACCCGGATCGGCGGCACTGGCCGAAGGCCACTACAATACGACGGAAGGGCAAACGTAGGGGCAAGTGGCATGCGGCAGCCCCCGCACCACGGGCCGACGAGCGTGAAAAGCGAACAACTCATATAAGGCGAAGTGGCAAGAGAAGATTTGAAGGCAAATAAATCAAAGCCAAGATTCCACCCCAGCCAGTCATTAACATAAGACGCACTGTGGCGAATCTGAATGTGTAACCAGTTTGGGGGCATATCTGGAGCAGGCAAAGGGCGACTACGATTTGGGTGCACACCCGCTGGGGGCTCCTCAACACACAACACACTTTTTTGAATTGCCGCAAAGCACCAAATCATGCACAGTGGTAAACATTTTCTGGAGCGCGTATTGCCGAACACATGGATCTCAACTGGTCCTGACCTCAACTGTCCGCCAAAGAGGCACCCAAATATATCCCGGAACAGGGGAACTCCGTAGCGGGCGGCAGCTCGTGCCGTCCGAAAACAATTCTTTGCTTGGTACCTCGCTCGTACATGGACAAATCGTCGAGGGCGCGCCGCTGGATCTCCCAAAAAAGGGGGGGGGTCCCAATCCCCCCCCCCTTTCCTCGATCCGTCGTCGGGGACCCCCCCCGTTCCCCGATCCGTCGTCGGGAAACCCTCCCGCCCCCCTCCCCCCCTTTCCTGGTCCGTCGTCGGGAACCCCCCCCTCCCCCCCTTTCAAAAGGCGGCGGGTCCGAACCCCCCCCCCTCCCCCCCTTTGGCCGCCCCTCCCTCCCCCCCCCTCCTTTCGCCACGCCGCCCCCTGACTCCGGAACCCGACCCCTGCCACCCCTACCCTCAGTCTTCACCCTAACCCAAACCCCTAATCCTAACCCCAACCACTAACCCCAGCCCCAAAGAGTACTCACTACTCATTACTCACTACCCACTACTAACTACTCGCAATTCGCTACTCACTTCTCACCACCCCCTACTCACTACTCACGACTCACAACTCCCCACCAACTACTCACTACCCACCACCCACTTCTCGCTACTCACTACTCCCTACTCACTACTCTCTCGTCCCTACTCACTACGCACTACTCGCTCCTCACTACCCACTACTCAAGACTCACTACTCACCAATCACTACACACTACTCCCCAGTCACGACTCACTAATCACTACTCATTACCCACTACCCACTCCACTACTCACTACTCACTACTCATTGCCCACAAATTACTACTCACTACCCACTACTCGCTACTCGCTACTCCCTACTCCCCACAAAATACTGACTACACAGTACTCAGTACTCACTACTCACTACTCCCTTACTCGCTACTCAATACTCACTACTCACTCCCCGCTACTCAATATACTCACTACTCACTACTCACTACTCCCTACTCCCTACTTACTAGTCACTACATTGTCCCTAGTCACTAGCCACTAGTCACTAGTCACTACTCACTACCCACTACCCATTACTCACTACTCACTACCCACTATTCGCTACCCGCTTCTTACTACTCACTGCTCACTAATCCCTACTCCCTACTCCCTACTCACTACTGACTACTCACTACTCGCTACTCCCTAATGATGACTCACTAATGAGTACCCACTACTCACTTGCGACTACTCTCTACTCACTACTCACTACTCACTACTCACAACGCCATACTCGCTCCTCACTACTCACTACTCGCTACCCCCTACTCGCTACTCACTACGCACTACCCACTGCCACTACCCACTACTCTCTATTCATATCTACTCACTACTCACTACTCACTACGCACTATTTATTCACTACTCACTACTCACTATTCACTACTCACTACTCACTACTCAATACTCGCTACTCTCTCCTCTCTACTCACTACCCACTACTCACTACTCACTACTCACTACTCACCACTCACTACTCACTGCGCACTGCGCACTACCCACTACTCACTACTCACTAATCACTACTCCCCACCCACTACTCACTACCCATTACTCACTACCCACTACTCATTACTGCCTACTCCCTACTCAGTACTCACTACTCGCTACTCCCTACTCACTACTCACTACTCACTACTCGCTACTCACTACTCAATTATCAGTACACACTACTCACTATTCACTACTCACTACTCCCCACTCCCTACTTTCCACTCCCTACTCGCCACTCACTACACACTACTCACTACCCAATACTCACTACACACTACGCACGAACTCGCTACTCACTACTCACTACTCCCTACCCCCAACTCCGCACTCCCTACACACCTTCTCCGGCGCAGAAAGGAGAAGCGAGAGAGGCCCTTCCTCCCTGGCTCCCTTTCCGGCGCAAAAGGAGGAAGGGGGGGGGGGGGGAGGGGAGGGGTTTGGACCCCCACCCCCCTCTTCAAGGAGGAGGGGGGAGGGGGGCTTCGGACCCCCCCCCCCCTTAGGGTGGGTAGGGGGGACGGGGGGGGTCGAAAATCTCACCACCCCTTGAAGGGGGGGGGAGGGGGGGGGGTTATGCGAGCACGCCCCCCCCTATGTGCATTCAGGGCGATCCACTGGCGCGCTTCCCAAATCGCCCCCGTTGACATATGTAGAAAAGGCATGCACGATGCTCATGTGTTCCTATTTTGATCACGTTCACGTCGCCTCGTCGCATCTTCTCTCGCAACCCAACCCGACAAACCTAGATGCTCCTGCCTTGCCCTACTCCTCTCCAGCTCGCAAAAACAATGACGGCACGAAGGTCGTTTTTTGACTCGATGCTTCAGTCAGCACCGAAATCTGTGAAAACAATTTAGTCCCCCCACCCCTTGGGGTCACGGCGCGTGAAATTCCCCCCCTAAACAATAACCTCCCCGGGAGCCCAGCCCGGCCGGGTTGGGAGGGAGAGGAGAAAAAAGCCGGCCGCGCCCTCGGAGCTTCAAGGGGCCCCAAAACGGGCCAAGAAGCCCCCAGAAGGCCCACCGAACTGCCCCAGAGGGCTACGAGCCGCCGAAGGATCGATCCAAGACGCCCAGGATTGCCTCCAGACGCCCCCACAGGCCCCCAAGACGCCCCAAGAAGCCACCGAGAGGCGTCACAAGAGGCCCTCCAAAATAAAAAACCGGCCCGCCCCCCCTAGGAAAAGCGCATTTGTTTAGCACATTCGCCACTCGGGCTTTCACGAGGCCCACAACGGCCCAAGAAGCCTTCGAAATCGACCCGAGATAGCCGAAGAAGGCTCCAAGACGGCCCAGGACGGCCCCGAGACGGCCCCAGAAGCCTCAGAAACGGCCTAGGAGAGCCCCGGCACGGCCCCAAGAGGAGGCCCAAAGGGGGAGCTCGAATGGACATTGCGAGCACTCGGCTCCGTAAAAAACCGAAGAGGCGCCAAGAAGCAAGAGGTCCCCAAGAGGCCCCCGCGAGGCCCCCCAGAGGCCCGAACGAGGCCCCCAGAGGCCGCCACACGGCTCCCAGGGGCCAAAAGGCTTCAAAAGCGATGCCAGGAGAGCCAAGAAAAGCCCAAGAGCAGGGCCACGATCCGCCAATCGCCCCCGAAATTCCAAGATTCCAAAGAAATCGCGCGCGTTCCGCAAACTCCGCTTTTCACTCTTACTGCCGCCCCGAGGGGTCGGCGGCGCGGCGTCAGCCAATGAGCCGCGACGCCACCGATCCACCCTTCACCATTCCAACAGCAAATCCGCTCCACCAGACGATGGCGCCCCTACGCCATGACTCGAACACCACGACTTCACCACGTGCAATCCCAATCTAACCGTTCTCCACTGGTTGATTTCCGTGTCATATCAGCAGTGTCAGTGTTGGTCCACACTGTCAACGCCTGAGGGCGCTCCCAGCAAAAGTACGGATGCCCAAACCTGTCGCGGCCCCTGGAAACCTTGCCCAACTTCAGGAGGCGCCCCCGCGCACCTCGGGTCCGAGCTGACATGGAACGCGCAAGCTCCCCTCACTGAAAACTGCCCGTCGGACGGGCCCCACGCAACATAGTTGGCCCGAGCCAGTACAGTTTGATACATGATACATTCGCGTTTCGGCGGGGCCCCCCCATCTTCTCATCCGCAAACCTGCCTTTCAATTTGCATCTCGCATCTCGCCCCGCGTCGGTCCAAGCCTGCCTCTCGAAGCAATGCCCCATCACGCCAGTGACCCACCACGCGCCGGGACCCGCCCCTGTTCCACTCCAAGCATCGGTTGAGCGCCCTGACCGCCTTCTACACATGTGGCCCTCGTCCGGGCCTGCCCCGAAGATGGCCTTCGAATGTTTGTTTTGTTTTATTGTCTCCGTCGAACCAGCAAGGATCCGCGACGTTGGCGATGAACTGACCTCGTCGCCAGGCCGCCGAGTCAAGCGATTAAACGCGCGCTGCGATGCCCCCCCGCCGTCGAAGCCAATGTCCTGCGCAGAATCCGCGCGACAACATTCCAAAGTGCAGGCGGCGCCCCGAAACCCGGACATTGACTTCCGCAGTCTTCCACGCGTGCCGGGTGCACGATCTTCTTCGAGTGACCTGATGAAGATGGATTTCCCGTCCTCGGCGCAAGAAAAAACGCCCGGTCGCCACCTCTAGGTGACAGCAGAAATCCTCTCCCGCAACCCTCGGCTGCGCCCAAATTCCCCCGTGAAGCGCCATGAAGAGAAACAGTTCCTGGGCCTCCAGGAGAGGGGTGGCTGCGAATATGACCTGCTATTTGGAATTGTACTTCACTTGCTCGCCCGCGAGCCCGGATCTGCACTCAAGGTGGGCCTCGACGCCCATGTCGACGTCAATCCACTACCTGCTTCCAGGGCCGTTGCTGGCCACGGCCCGGCGCAGTTCCTCCTTCGCCCTCTCATAGACATCGCTTTTCCTGAATCGCCCATCCCCCCCCCCTTCTTCCCGAGCTTGCGACGCGAGCGTTGGATTGAGCTCGATCCCTGGCACATCGCCCAACGCGCCCACTCGGCCACGTTCGCGATGAACTACGCGTATGTCAGCTCTGGTAACTGGCCGCACCTCGTCAATACTCCCGCATGCCGCTCACGCCCACTCATAACCACCCCTGGCGTCGGCGCGCTACATGGATCCACGGGGGAAGTTGGATGCCCCAGGTTACGCGGCAGGCAAAATCAGCGGCAATGCCGCGCGCTCCTCTCCTGAATCCCCCCCACACCCTTTCCTTGGGGAGGTCCAACCCTCGGAGATCCACTGCCCTAATGAGGCTCGGTTTGGAGGCCGCCGTGGCCCCGCAAATATGTCGCGAATGATGCTGCGCTGTGGTTTTTGGCTGTTGTTGTCGCTTCGCGCAAACAGCGCGGCATTTCCTGAAGTATCTAATATGTTGGTTGTCGCTTCGCTTAAAGAGCGATCCCCGTCCTTCAGTAGCGGTTGAAAAGTTACACTACCACGAGCCAACAATGGACATTTCGTTGGATCGCACGTTTTACAACTAATCGATCAGAATTCGTGGCGTCTGCTTGCACGGCGAATATGGCCGGCGCCACGCCGACCGTTTGCCGCTGGACACGGCGATGGATCGTGCCCAGCACTTCGCGGCACCAACATTTCATTGCACCGACCTCTCAGACGTGCTGCAATGAAATGTCGCGTGGATTTCTGCCAACGCAGAACCATGAAACGGCGAGTGAAAAACGAATTTAATTTCGCGCTGGTTTCTGTTGAAATTCATCCCTGGCCAAAAATCCGCGCGACATTCACCTCGAAATCCGGATCGACATCCCCCGGGGCTCTCCGGGCCCATCCTATCGTTGTCCGAACGACATCCGCTCTGCGAGGTTGGCGCCATGAAACACCGTTGAGACACAAGCCTGGCCCTGCGCAGCGCCGCCCCCTTCCTCGCGACCGTTTGCCATGAAGCGTCTTGGAAAATCAGAATCCCAGCGATTGCGCCCCTGCCACTGATGGGATGCGTCTGGCCGCGAGATGGAAGCCTGCAGTCGCCGAAAATGTTGACGTCGCTCTTTCAAACGCGAAGTCGAAGTGCTTCCTTCTGCAATTCAGAGCGTTGAGCAAAAAGATGGTTAAGCTTCTTCTCGAGATCCTTGTGCTTGAGTCCCCGCGACCTGATCGCTAGCTTGGGCCTGGCCTCCTTTTCCGAAGCTTGCGCCGCGTCGCCGTTCGCTCAGGTAGATCGCCCACGCGCGCATCAAGATCAGGAGAATCTCGTTTGCGATGCGGCCCCGAATGTTCTCACTGTCGTGGCGTATCCGGTGAATCTGGCGGCCCAGGCGGGGGCGGCGGCGCTGACGCTCCCACGTGGCTGGCGGTTGTCACCGACGCGCCATGTCAGGTAGTGCCAACAGGAAACGCAAATTCCATATCCACCGATGCTTTCAAAACCATTCCTGCCAAATACATACATCCCCCACCCATGCGCGCACCGCGCCCGCGTGGGGCGAGCGATCATTCCATTGATGCGCTTCGAGGTTCTCGCAAAGCCTGCAGAAGTCGCAAGATGCGACACATCCCCCCGAAAACTCTCGCCACTGATAACGAAACCATGCTTGGCATGGCATGCAAGTTTGAATTTCAGCGCGTTAGTTACAACTATGAAACAATGTTCGGCTGACATACAACCAGACCCTGAGCCTAAACGGCTCCGGAAGAGGACCAGGCGGAGGGCTCGGAAGGTCGACGACGAGGCCGCGGAGGACCGGGGGGAGGAACAGGAGTATGAGTTGGATGCGTGTTCTGCTTCATTCCAAATCCACGTAGGCCAAAGCCACCCCCGCAAATCCAAACCAAATTACATCAACTAGGACGTAGACTGGGGCGGTATTGGACATCCCCACCTTTCCTGAAGTCTCGCTAACCGTCCTATCCTCGGGCGCCTGACTAGCGCCCATGTCCTGAGTGACTCCGCGTAGGCCTGCGCCCCATATTGGCCCTGAACTCACCGGGGGCGTGAGACGCGAAGTGCAATGATCTGTTCTCGTCCAGCTTAAGGCGGGCCCAGTGCCCGCACGTCCAATTCGCGCCCGACCTAATCAAATTCTGCACCTTCATCTGGATCGCCCCAATTGGCCCCAGTGACCTCTGGACCATGGGTTCTGAATTAACATCCCAACCGGCTGCCTAGCTTCATCTGCTGCACGAAGCCCTCAAGCATAGCTCGACAGAGTCAATCCGGATATACATATGATCTCCTCGTTCTGCCTCCACCTGTTAGTTTAATATGTCGACGCTGTCCACGGCATTTTGCACAGGGGGCTCTTCCGAAGTAGGGGCTGATTGCCATGAGCAGCGTTCGCTTCTGCTTGAAAACATAACAAAACAGGTCGCCATCGAAAAACTGCGCGACGTCGCGCTTCACCGTTTTCTGCATTGGCGACGCGGCACATCTCGAGCCCCCCAACGGACGTTCGAAAAATGAGCCTGCCGAAACACCCAACCATCTGCAGTTGTGGGCACTGCCGCTGCATGCCCCGCATTCGGTGGAGCTCCCTTCGGGGCCACGAAGCGCGTGAACGGTTTGCCAAAATGGATGCGGTGGGCGAAGGCGAGCGCTGGGATTTGGGCCTTCGGTGGAGTTCCCTATGGGGCGACGAAACGCGCGGGGGGCGTCCCAACATGGGCGCGGTGGGGGCACGCGAGCGCTGGCATGCGCGCCTTCGGTCGAGCTCCCTATGGAGCCACTAAACGCGTGAGGGGTGTGCCAAAATTTGTGCGGCGGGCACGTGCGAGCGCTGGCATATGGGCCTTCGGCGAGGCCCCCGATGGGGCCAAGAATGGGCGCATGAAAGACGCCGCCCGCCCCCCACATGAAGAATTTTAAAAGAATGCGACCGTCAAACGACGCGCGAACTGAAAGCGGAAACAGCTCGACGGTCAGCCAACGACAACGCCGCGCAGATCAATGCGAATGGCGCGCTGCTGCTATGCTCATTAGCGTTTGAATGTGGCGTCACTTTGTGTTGGCACACGGTCGATGCCGAAAACCATTGCGGATGTTCGCGCGCTCGTGCAAGGGCAAAAACCAAGGGGCGCGTCGGCCCATGCCGGCGCTGGCAAGAGCCCAGCAAGGCGCCCGGGGCCCGCCCCGCACGGGCGCGCATTGAAAGCCTAGATCCACCAAAGAAAAAGCTTAGGCACCAGGCCCAAAAAAGTAAACACTAGATAAAATCGAATTCAACTTCTCCGAAGCGAAAAGTCTCGCGCGGGAGAGCCCCAAAAAGTTTATCTAAACAGAAAATTGCGTTTCTACAAGCGCCGAATAGATTTTAGATTGGAACAGTTGTCGGCGGGTTACGAGGGGGCGACGGAGGCGGGGGCGGGCCCTCGGCTGGGCCAGCGGCGCTGCGGCGCGAGGGACAGCGCCGGCGTCGCCTCACGCCGCGGCCGTGGCATGCGCGGCCCTAGGAATGCCAGCGCGGGCACGGCGGCGTCGAACGGGCCCGAGACGTCGCCGCGCGCGCGGGCCCCCACGCGGCAGCCGGCAACGGCCCCCTTACTGGCACTTCATGAACTTCCTGTTCATTTCATTATCACGAATTTCGCCTCCCTGATCCTGGGCAGGCACGGAGATGCGGAAGTTCAGCTAGCAAACGATCCTGCGCACAACAAGCTGCGCCATATAGAGACAACCACGCACCTTGTTTTTGTATAGAACGGAGTGTTTCTTCCACGCCGCGCAGCGCAGCGGTTATCTCCAACGGTCGCAATTTTCTCTACCGTGCATGGCACAACCAACTGAAGGCGCGGATGGCACATGCGATCAGATGCTTGACTTGACATCTCTGGTCGCGCCCGCAGGTCGAGCGTTAAGCGCAGTGCCCGTGGCGTGCGGGCGCGCGCGCGATGGCTGGCCTGCAGACTGCAGGGCGGCCTTGGGGGGAGCTGGAAAACGAACGCGCGAATGCCGAAGAAAAAACAGAAATGGGCGGGGTAAAACTGCTACCAGATCGTAACTTCGGGTGAACGTCGGTCCCGCGCTGCTCTGCCAAATTAGCCGCTACTGCGGGCGATAGCGAAGCATTGGCCTTGCGTCATGGCGGCGCAGGAAACGTCGCAGCCTCGCGCGTGCACTGTACGATAAACCGCAGCGCCGCGCGTGGAGCGCAGTCGCATCACGGGCCCTCCTGGCGCACTATTGAGGTTGGGTTCGCGCGCTCAAATGTCGCCCGTTCGCGGTTCAAGTGTAGCCCGCATGTAAATCAAGCGTGGTTCAAGCATCGCCCTTGTAGTTCAAGTGTGATTCCAATGTAGTTCAAGTGTAAACAAAGTGTAGTGCAAGTGTAATTCTTGAATATTTCAGATGCAGTTCAAGTGTAGCCCAAGTGTGGAGCAAGTGTAGTCGTTGTAGGTCACGTGAAGCCATGTGTATTTCGAATGTAAAACTGACCTACTTCAAGAGTAGTTCAGGCGTCGTTCAAGTGTAGTTCGAGTGGAGTTCAAGTCTAACTCAATTGTGAATCAACTCTGGTGGAGGGTAGTCCTGGTAGACCAATCGTAGTGCAAGTATGCTTTATCTGTAGGTCAAGTGTAGACCACGTGTAATTCAAGTATAGCTCCAGAGCGGGTCGATGGCAGTCGAGTGCGGTCCAGGCGGGCCCCATGCAGTTCAAGTGTAGCTCAAGTGTAACCCGCCTGCAGTTCAAGCAAAATGCACGCGAATGTCAAAGTAGTTCAAATGCGTTTCAGGTGTAGTTCAAGGGTGGTACAGACGTAGCCCGTGCACGTCAAGCGCGACTCCGTATAGGCCACGCTGTTAAATGTAATTTGAATGTAGCGCAAGTGTAGTTCAAGTGTAGTTCAAGTGCAGTTCAGGTGCACCTCAAGTGCAGTTCAAGTGTATCTCGGGCGTCGCAATTTTTGCTCATTCGTACTCCTCGTGTAGTTCAAGTATAGCCCCGGCTTCTCATATGTAGTTGAACTAAAACGCAAGGTGCTCGCGGTGTAGCCCGTGTAGCTCTCATGTAGCGTGAGTGTAGTTCAAGTGCGGAGCAAGTCTAGTTCGGGTGTCCTCTAAGTGCGGTTATCCAATCGGGATTACAGTGTAGCTCAGGTGTAATGCAAGTGTGGTCCAGGCGGGGCCCTTGCATTGCATGCGTATTTCAAGCGTGGTGCAGGTGTGGTTCAAGTCTATTAAGTCGAATTCAAGTGTAGTTCACTTGCGGTTCGGATGTAGTTCAAGTGTAATTCAAGCGTGGTGCTGGCGCAGTCCTTGCATCAAGTGCAGTCCAAGTGAAGTTCAGGTGTGTATCCGGTGTAATTCACATGTAGTTCAAGTGCGGTTCAAGTCTAGTTCCGGTGTGGTCCCAGTGTCGTTCAGGTGTCTGCTCAAAGGGAACGCCATATATGCAGTTCCAGTGTCTTTCAAAAGTGGTTCAAGTGAGAATCGAGTGTAGTTCGGATGATGATCACACGAGGTTCAAAAGCAGTCCTTCTAGCGCATGCACATGTCAAGTTCAGTTCTAGTGTAGATCAAGTGTAGTCCAAGTGAATTTCACATGTACGTCACATGGAGTTCAAAATTTGTGCTGCTGAAGCACAAGTGGGTGCAGTTCAAGTGTAGCTCATGTGCTTTGCAAAAGTAGATCAGGTGTGGCTCGACTGTAGTACATTGTGGTTCCAGTGCGATGCGTGTGTAGTTCAGGTGTGGGTCATGTACGGTTCAGATGTTGCCCATGTACTTCCAAAGACATCCAAATGTAGCCATATGTAGTCAAAGTGTAATTCAAGTGTACTCACATGAAATTAACGCTTGGCTTCTTGTAGTCCAACTTCGGTTATTGTGTAGTCCGTGTAGTCGCTGCCATAACATTGTACTTCAAGTGTGCTTCAAACGTAACTCAAGTGCGGTCGAAGTGTAAATAAGGTGTAATGGAATTGTAATTCCGGAGTGGTCCTTGTAGTTCAAGGATAAGTAAAGCGTGCTCCAGTCTAGTTCAAGCTTGTTCACGCGCTGTTCAAATATAGTTCAAATACGGTTCAGCTGCATTTCAAGTGTAATGCAAGTGTGGTCCATACGAAACCTTTGCAGTGTTCGAATGTAGGTAAAGTATTGTGTAAGTGTAATTCATATCTAATGCTGTTCACGTGTAGTTCAAATTTTGTTCATGTATAGTTCAGGTGTAGTTCAAGGTTGGCTCACACGTAGCCCTTGTAGTTCAGGCGAAGTTCATGTGTAGTTTAATTGCTGCTCTCAAGTGCAGTTCATGTAAAAATAAAATGTAGCTCGAATATGTGTCAAGTGCAGTTCCTGCGTAGTTCAAGTGCCGCCCAGGCCTAGCACATGTAGTTCAAAACTCAATGCAAGTGTAATTCACGCGTGGTTATAGTGGCGCTGGCGTGTTCCAAGGGTAGTTCAGGTGCGGTCCAAGGGTCGGCGAAGTGTAGTTTAAGCGTAGTCCAGGTGGACTCATTGCAGTTCATGCGTAGGTCAAGTTAAGTTCAAGGACGGCTCCTGTGTAGTGCTGGTGTAGTTCAAGTGTGGCTCACTGCAGTTGAAGTGAAGATCCAATGTAATTCGGGCGCAGTGTATTGCAGGCGCAGACAAGTCGTGGTTCAGCCGTGGTTCGGGCGTAGTTCTGGCGCGGCCCGCGCGTAGTCCAGGCGCAGCTTAAGCGCGTGTCCGGAGTACCGCGAGACCGTGTCAAGCGCAGGCCAGGCGCTGTCCGTACGCAATTCTGGTGCAATGCACTTCGAGCGCGGCTCAGTCGCGGCCCAAGCACTGAGCCATCTCGGCGCCCATCAGCGCGGCCGAGCATTCGCTGCGCGGGCGCCGCTCAGGCGCCACGCAAGAACAATGCAAGCGTTAGACGCGCATGGCTCGAGCAACTGACGCATACTTCGAACGCGGCGTTGCCGCTCCGCCCGCGGGAAAGCAGTCGCAACCGAGAGCAGGCGGGCGGCGGACTCGCCGCTGGCTCGAGGCCGCCCGTCGCCAAACGAGCCCAACGCAGACGCGCCGCGCCGCCCCGGCCGACGGCCGCGCGCAGCGCAGGCTGGCCCACGCGTCTTTCACGCGCAATAAAGGCGGAGTTCGCGCACGACGTGGGCGCGCAGGCCAGCGCGCCCTTTCGCGCTGGCCCCCCCAATCGCGCGCGCCAGAGCGGCGAGGCGTCGCTATTTCTACGCGCGGCCCGGCCCCTGCGCCACGCGAACCGGCCGGCGGCCGCGCGGGGCTCCGCGCGCGCGCGAGGCTGGCGGCGGCGCGGCAGCTCGCCCCGCTCGGGCATCGCTGAAGCGCCCCGCCGACCGCGGCGGCGCGCAGATTGCCGCGCGCCCCACGGCGACGCACATGCGGCCAAACAAGCACCGGATGCGAGCTGCATGAGACAAGAGGGCGCGCGAGCCACGCGCCAACGCAGCCGCCCACCTCATGGCCACTTCAGAATTTCACACACCAAGCGCCCTCCTGGCCCACGCGCGGCCCATCTCCGACCCGCGCAAGATTGCGTGCACGGGCGTTCATCGGGCGTGCCCCGCGCGTCGAAAATCGAATGAAAACGCAGCGCAACCTGCGGCGCGCGCGGTACGCCAAAGGCCCAGGGCGCTCCAGGCCCGCGGCCCGCTGCCGCGCAGAGCGGCCATCGTCGGCCGCGGTTTCGACACTGGGCGCCCAATTAGGCGACGGCGCTCGCGCGTTGACCGCGGCGGCGCGCAGATTGCCGCGCGCCCCACGGCGACGCACATGCGGCCAAACAAGCACCGGATGCGAGCTGCATGAGACAAGAGGGCGCGCGAGCCACGCGCCAACGCAGCCGCCCACCTCATGGCCACTTCAGAATTTCACACACCAAGCGCCCTCCTGGCCCACGCGCGGCCCATCTCCGACCCGCGCAAGATTGCGTGCACGGGCGTTCATCGGGCGTGCCCCGCGCGTCGGAAATCGAATGAAAACGCAGCGCAACCTGCGGCGCGCGCGGCACGCCAAAGGCCCAGGGCGCTCCAGGCCCGCGGCCCGCTGCCGCGCAGAGCGGCCATCGTCGGCCGCGGTTTCGACACTGGGCGCCCAATTAGGCGACGGCGCTCGCGCGTTCGACCATAACCGCGGCCGCGCACCATATGTTTCGCTCCGGTCGCACCTATCTGCCCCGGGGAAGGCGCCTTTCGAGCGAAACTCACCCAAGTCGAGCATGGCGGGGATAAGGGCACCGAAACTCATCTGGGACGCCCTGGCATGACCCTGGGTTTTGGCGCGCGCGCCCAAGTGTCGCGCGCTTGCGTGCGCAAGTTTTGTTCGTTGTAGTGCAGGTGTAGTTCAAGCGTGGTTCAGGTGTAGGAAGTGGACTGCAAGTACAGTGCAGGTCTAGTTGACGTGCAGTTCGAGAGTAGTCCAAGTGCGTTTCAGATGTAGCTCAGTTGTAATTCAAATGCGGATCAGGTGTAGCCTTATAGTTCAAGTGACACTCAAGTGTAGTACAAATCGAATTCAGGTGCACTGCAAATGTATTTCAAATCGGATTCAAGTCTAGTTCAAGCGCGCTTTACATGTAGTTCAGGTGTAGTTCAAGCGTGGTGGAAGGTCGTCATTGAAATTCACATGCAAACCAATTTAAGTCAAGCGCAGTCCAAGTGTAGTAAAAATGGAGGTCAAGTGTAGGTCAAGTGTGGTCCAAGTGTAGTTGGGCGTAACTCAAGTGCAGTCCAAGCGTAGCCCTTGCATGGCATGTGTAGTTCAAGTGATGTTCACGTCAAGTGTGCTTGAAGTGCGCTTTGGCTGAAGTCAAACTGTTCTTCTGGCGTGCTTCAAATGTGATTCCAGTGTGATCAAGATGCAGCCCGTGTAGTTCAAGTAAGGTTTAGGTGTTGCTCAAATGTGGTTCAAGTGTAATTCAACTGTAGCTGCAGTGAAATCCAAATGTAGTGCACGTGGTTCAGGTGTAGTTATTGCAGCTTACATGTAGCCAAAGTGTAGTTCAAGTATAATTCAAGGATAGCAGACATGTGGCTAATTTGTGTGTCACAGTCCGACTGGGGTTCAAGTGCAGCCCGCTCTGTCCAGGTATAGTTCGCGTGTAGTCCAACTGTAGTCCGAGTATAGCTTAAGCCTATGTCCAATGTAGTGCCAGTGTTCTTCACGCGACTACAGGTGTACTGCACGAGGTGGTTCAGGTGCAGCCATTGCAGCTGACGTGTAGTTTGGACGCTGCTAAGTGTGGTCCAATCCTGTTTCAAGCGTAGGTCAAGTGTGACGAAGGAAAAGTTCCAGCGTGGCTCAGGTAACGCAAGTGTAATCACATGTAACCCAGATGTAATTCAAATATAGTTTCACACTGGTTCAGGCGCAATCCACATCTGGTGCAAGTGTGGTTCAGTTTCGTCCAAGTGCGGTTCGGGCGTAGTCCTGGTAGCTAAAAGGAAGTTCAAATTTAGCCCAAGTAGCTTTAACGTGCAGTTCAGGTGTATCCCAGGTAGGGCTCAAGCGTAGTTCAGGTTGTAGTTAAAGTGCGGTTAGGAAAAGACCGCGTAACCAAATTGTTGTTAACGTGTAGTTCAAATTTAGATCAGGTGTACATGAAGTGAATGTCAAGTGTAGTTCCATGCGTATGTCAGCTACAATCCAATGATAATTCACGTGTGATTCGTGTCTGGTTTAAGTGCAGTTCAAACCTAGTTCAGGTGTAGCGCATGCGTGGAAGGGCGTGCCCCAGGCACTTCAGGTGTAGCTCAAGTACACTTCGATTGCAAGGTAAGAGCAGGCCACATGTAGCCCAAGTGTGAACCAAGTATAGTTCATGTTTAGTGTCGGTACAATTCAAGTATGGCCCCAGCGGTGAGCTTGCAACTCGATACTGATGCAAGCGCGATTCAGGTGTAGCTCAAGTGTAGAACAATTGAAGTACAATTGTTGTTCAAGCGCAATTCAAATGTGGCTCGTCGGTACGCGATATGGTTTAAGATAAGATCAAGTGCAGTTCAAGTGTACTCCACATGTAGTCCGCACCTAGTTTATGTCTAATGTATTTCGAATGTAGTTCCGGTGTAGTTCAGGTGCAATGCAAATGCCGTCCCCGTGTAGTCCTTGTAGGTCAAGCATAGCTCAAATCCAATTCAAATCTAGTTCCAGTGTGATTCAGGTGTGTGATTCAAATACGCTTCGGGCGTGGCCCAGTCTAATCCAAGTGTAGAGCGCGTGCAGTTCAGGAGTGGCTCAGGCGCAACGCAGGCGTAGTACACGCGGGGTTCATATGAAGTCGTTCTTGATCAGGTAGTCCACGCAAGTGTAGCCACAGTGTAGGTCCAGTCTGCTGCAGGTGCAGTTCAAATTCAAGTCACGCGTAGCTCAAGTGCGTTACCAGGTCAGTGCAAGTGTAGTTCCAATTCAGTTCAAGCGCGGCCCGGTGTATTCCACGCGTTTCAAGCGTAGCTCAAGCGTAGCTCAAGTGTTCTCAGGTGCAGTGCAAAAGTCGCCCAGGTATTTCTAGTGTTGCTCAAGCGTAGTGCAAGCGCGTTTCAGGCGTCGTTCAAGTGCAATTCAAATGCGCTGCAAGTGCAGTTCACCCGCCGTTCGACTGCAACACGTAGCGAGACGCCTCGCGGCACCGCGCGGCACCGCCCTGCACGCAGGGGCACGAGGCGAATTCCGACTCGGAAAGCGCGGCCGCGAAGCCCCGCGCGCGACCGCACTGCGCGGCGCAGCGCGGCGCCGCGAAGAGCGACAATCGCGGCGTTGGAAAGTCGCTCGCGCGACGCGCGCGAGCACGAGTAATTCACGACGCGCGGGCGCGCTCGCCGCCGCGCGCATGACGAACGGCAATAAGACGCTGCTCCGCAAGAGTGGCGCAGCGCGCTCTCGCGCGCAAGCGCGCCCCGCGGCCCCCCGCCCCCGCCGCGCATTCGGCGGCGGCGGTTGCCGCGCAGACATCCGAGTAGGGGCCGCATCAATATTGCCCGCGCGCCCGTGACAAGTTCGGCCGAGCACGCGCCCCCCGTTCAGTCGCGCGCGAATTTCGGCCGCCTCGCAGCCCCATCGCGGCGCGACGACACGACACCGCGCGGCGCGGATGGAAGAACCAGATCGCAAACAGCACGCGCAGCAGCTCAGATTTGCCCGGTGCTTCGGTGATAGAGCTGCCACTTCTGGTGAAATCCCATCGCAATGATGGAAGCAGCTGGGTGAATCCGTTCTGCGCGTTGGATGCAAGCGCGGGCGCCGCGTCTCCGCGCCTGCCCATCTGTTTCCCCCTTTCGTTTCCTGGCAGCGCTTCCTCCACCCCTGCGCTCCTTTGACCAACTCTGGCGCTACAACGCGGCTGGCAACTCCACCTGGGTCAGTCGACTCACCCGTCTCGACGCCGCAGCACCCTGGCCCTAGCCAGGGCTGCCCTAGAAATGGCAGGGGCTGCCCTGCACCCCCTGCCCCCCCTCGGCCGGGGGCGACCTCGCCAGCGCTCCTGGCGCAGCGCGCTGCGGCGTGACATGTCTCGCCGCATCTGTAGCACTGGATTTTGCTGATCGGCGCGAATCCCCCCTTAAACTCACCCCTTCCATCCTGGGGGCTCGGGTCTTTGGGCAACCTCGTTCCACGTGGCCCCTTGAAAAGTCTTGACGCCCTGCCGCCCTCCTCTGCATCCTCTCGCCTGCGCCCCTCAGTAACTTTTGGCACCATTGCAGCCCCCATGCCCACCGCCGCTCTCATAGTTGGCCCCTGTCGCGGCACAGTCTTCGGCGGCTTCCAGCCCCCCCCCCCCGCACCTGCAGCGCATGGGCCCTCCAACCTTGCCTCTGCCCACGCTTGCTTCCTTCGCGCAGCCGCTCCGACTCGCCAATTCCACCGTCGTCATGCGCAAGACGCGCACACGTTCGTGGACCATTCCCTAGCCCCCCCCCCTGTAAACTTAACCGACCCCCACGGAGTCGCCGCGCTTCGCGTCGGCGCCCAATCCTCAACTTTGATCAAGAATCTGGTAGGTGGCACCTTACAACAATGCAGGCGCCCTGAAACAGTCCCGCTGCTAGACGCCAAGCCAACCACCCGCGCGGGCCACGACGGTCCTCCAGGCAGTGGCCCTGGACGGCACGCACGCCCCTGCGCCGACTCTACTGTTCCAGCTGTGTCGCGACGTCGTTTCCCCTCTGGGGTCGTTCTGGGTACATGGCCACGTTCACGTCGCGCGACAGTGTGACTCCTGCAACGGCCGAGCAAAATTATTTCTACATTGACTCCGGTACTTCCTTGAGCCATTTTCCTCGTGCAAATCCATATGTGTCTTCTCCGCGGCTCCAGCCCTGCCATCTGTCATTTAACAACAACCGAAGATCCTCGTCCAACTTCGCGCCCTCGTCATCATCCATCCCGCTTTTTGCTCTCAGCGTCGTCCTCTTCCCTCCTGATGGTTGACGCGTCGGTCTATTCGTTCATGGTTAACCTCCCGCTCAAAACTTTTATCTAGTCGTCCTCTTCGTCATCGGGTAGCGCCCCATCCATGGTTCCCAGCTTGTTGCTCACATTTCCGAAAACAGCGCTTGCCCTGGGCGAGCGCGGTCAGAAACAAGTCGTTCCACTGCCTGAACTTGGTCGGGTCACCCGAGAACATCTTTAACTGTTGGACGGCCTGGTGCTCGCAGACGCGCATGTTTCCACCTTCTCTAGCCCTCGTGCTGCCAGTGGACTGTATAGCTTCGGCGATGTTGACACCAGGTTCCGAAGCGTTCGCTTCACGTTGAAGTTACGTCCCATCGTGTTCTCTCAGGCTGGTGAACTGCTCCTCCTAAAACATGTTGCGGCTGACGGCTGAGATTAGGAGGGCGCTCATCTTGTAGCTCCGACGCCTCATCTTCGTCGATCGTCCTAGTGCCCAGGGGGGCGCTGCGCTCGGATGACACTGTCATCTCTTCGTGATTGGCTTTGGCGGTGGTGGTAACATACCTGAAATCTCCGTTCTCGTAACCGTCGTTGCACGACTCCGCGCGCCCAGGCTGCACCAGGCCCCTCGGACACCAGGCAACGATACATCGAATCATGGGTCGTCTGTGCCGGGGTTCGGCGTAGCCGGTGCGTTTGCAACCGCGGCCAATGCAGGGAGACGAGCGCTTCGCGGAATTAGCCACGCGCACTGACACCCGTGGGGCGAACCACGAGCTCCGCTACCATGAAAATGTGGTAGGAACCTGATTTCTTCCTTGAGGAAAGCAGTACTTGAGCCAAACGACAGTGGTCGTCGGGCACGAATCTGTCACGAAACCTCTCTTGCTACACAAGATGCCTAACCGCTGAACAAGTGCGTCCTTGTTTCCTCCTCCTCCTCCTCCTCCTCCTCCTCCTCCTCCTCCTCCTCCTTCCCTCCTCCTTCTTTTCCTCCTCCTCCTCCTCCAACTCATGCCCCTTCCTCATCCTCTTCCTCCCTCCGCGCCTACGCAAAAATAAAGCGGTTTAGAGGGCCCTTTCAAAGATGAAACGTTTTGCAGGGCGCCTGCGAAAATCGAGTGTCTTGTAGGGCGCATGCGAAAACGGGCAGATCAGAAGAGCGCATGCGAAAAACACTTCGGACACTTACGGGTGTGGGCAACGTTTGTAGCACCCCCTATTACATTGTTCAGAATACTTGCGTTTTTTGTACTATGCGAGAAAAGGCCCCCTGAGGTTCCAC
>CAUYUJ010015897.1:212380-214880 GCA_963575745.1 Prorocentrum cordatum | reverse complement strand
AAGCGCTGGGCGCGGGCGGAGGCGCCGCCGCGGCGCGGGGCCGGGGCTGGTTCCCGCCCAGGGGACGGTCCACGCAAGCACTGCTTCGAGGAGCCGCTCTCGGACCTCCGGTTGCCGGCGATGGTCACTTTGGCTTGCCGGAGCCAAAAGTTGATCACCCCGCCGCCGCCGAGCGGACGGAGCGCCAAGCCGATCCGGGCCCCGTTGGTGCCAAAGAGCCAGAATGCCTGGCGGGAGTCGGTGTAGAGCCCGCAGGCGGCAGCCAGCTGAAGGACCTCTTGCTCCGTGAGCGCGCGCCCGTCAGCACGCGCAGGGAGCCCGCGGCGGAAGCGGGCGCTACCCGGGTCAGCGCTGGTGTAGCGCCGCGAGCGCCGCGAAGAGCCGGAAGGCGCGGGAAGCTGCTGGGGCCGGTGCTGCGCCGGCGCCGCCGGCGAGGAGGCGGACGACGAGGGCGGGCCGCTGGGCCTCCAGGAGCAGGCGGACGAGGGGGGCAGCGGAGGTGAAGGCACCACGGGCGCCGCCGGCGGGGGGCCCGACGACGGGGGCGGGCCGCCCGGCCACCCGGAACTGGCCGACGCAGGCGGAAGAGGCTGGGGCGCAGGCATCCCCTGCGACGCAGGCGGCGGGCCAGAGGAGGACGCAGCGGGGCCGCCCAGAGGCGGAGGGGCGGCGGGCGGACTGCGCCACGGGGGAGTGGTCTGCGACGCCGGTGCCAGGGCCGGGCTCGCCCCCGCAGCACCGCCCGAGCTGCCGCCCGCTGCGCCGGCAGCCCAGCGCGGACTTGCGGCACGGAGGGCGGCAGCGGCACCCTGTGCGGAGCCCCCGCACACCGCCACCAAGGCCTCGGCGACCAAGGGGTCCAGGTAGTTGGCCCCGAGCAGGAGGGTGTGGACCACCTCCGCAAGGCCCACGGGGCGCCCCAGCCGCCCGAAGAGGGCAGCGGCCGCCAAGGCCGCAGGCGCGGCGTGCCCGGGCGCGGCGGCAGCCAAGGACTGCAGAGCAAAGACGAGATCCGAGGAGGGCACCGCCGATGCACCCGCGAGCTCGTGCACCAGGCCTGCGAAGGGCGGACCCATGGATGCATGGGCGAGCCAGCCTGCCAAGGTCTCTGCCGGTAGGAGGCCGACCGCGGCCAGGAGCGCCGGCGAGTAGGCCGAGTTGCAGTCGCCAGGGTGCGCGGGCAAAGTGCGCGCAGCTGCCGCCGCCAGCAGGGAGCTGAGAGGCCCCTCGCTGCCTGCCGCGTCGCCGCCGCAGTGCGGGGCGCCAGGCGAAGCCGGAGGCGCCGGTGACAGAGGCGAGCCAGGCGCCGCCGACGACGACGTCGACGACGAGCTGGACGAGGGCAGAGCAGCGGTGTTCAGGAAGGCCCCAAAGACCGGCGGCGGCACGGGGACCGCTGCTGGCTCGGCTGGCGCGCGGCCAGGGGCCACGGCAGACTCGGCGGGGAATCCAGGGAGGCCTGGGACTGTCTCCGCCTCAGGATCCACCTGCGCAGGGGCACCAGTGGGAGGCACGAGGACCGCACTGGCATCTGGCCCCGCCGGCCCGCTGCTGCTGGGTTGGGTCCCGCCTGTTTGGACACCCGAAAAGGGGTACCGAAAGAATGGGTACAATGCCCAACAACACAGGCAGTCCCAAACCAACAGCGGCCGCTGTTGGGCAGGCGGCCAACAAACGCGAAAGGACAAAGGCCGCGGCGGCGAGGACAGCGAACCCAGCTCAAAGGAACAAGAACTGCTGTCGGGCATCGTGCCCATTCTTTCCGTGCCCGTCTCGGGCGTCCAGAGCCTGTGCCCGCCGCAGCAGTGCACGACGTATTGGAGCACTGCGAGAACGCCTCGAGCAGACGGGCGCGCCCTTTGGCATCAGCCTCGAGCACACGGGCACGCTCTTTGGCCTCAGCCTCCTGCTGGGCCTGGGCTAGATACGCGATGCGCTCCAAGTCCGAAAGGCCTGCCCACTCAGCAAGGACCAGCCCTTCATATACATGGTTGGCAGCCTGGTCGGCGGCAGGAGCACTCGACACCGCATCCAACCACAATTGATGCAAACGTCCACTGGCCCGCAACTGGGAGCGGAAGAGAGCCAAAGCATCCTTCTCGTGCGGCGCACGCTTCGGAGCGGCGGTACACGGCCCAGGCGCCATGGCCAGGGCGACTACGAATAGTATATTAGGCATCGATGGGGGCACCAAGATGCCGGGAAAGGCGAAGCGTCAAGACACAACTACAACTTGAAAGTGAAGCGGCTGCAGCGTAGCGGGAAGTACAAGCCTCACGCATACAAGACATGCGAACACTAGCGCCGACCCCCCGAAACAAAGCAAGCACACCCACGCAAAGGCGACACAGAAAAACGAGGCAGGAGAAGGCGTGGACGAAACAACACACGCACCTCGGCACCGGCTACCTGCACCGGCCTCCTCCCTTCTCCTCCCTTCTCCTCCTCCTCCTCCTCCTCCTCCTCCTCCTCCTCCTCCTCCTCCTCCTCCTCCTCCTCC
>CAUYUJ010015897.1:125000-212280 GCA_963575745.1 Prorocentrum cordatum | reverse complement strand
GCGCGCGCGCGCGCACGCACACGCACACGCACACGCACACGCACACGCACACGCACACGCACACGCACACGCACACGCACACACACACACGCACACACACGCGCGCACACAAACAAACAAACAAACAAACAAACAAACAAACAAACAAAAAACTCCGTGTGTCCGCGTATGCCTCCACGTGTCTCCGTGCGGCTGTGCCCGCCATTCCCTCTCCCGACCTGCCTGCGGGTCCCCGACGCCCGCGGGCGCGGCTCGTGGCGGCGGGAGAGATCGGCGATGGACCGACCTCGCTATAGCAAACCTCGCTTTCGCAAACGCGTGGACAAAGTGCTCGTAGCGCAAACGCTTCAGCAAACGCTTTAGCAAACCTTGCTCGAAAAGCTGGCTTCGGCGGTGGACAAACCTCGCTGCAGCAAACCTCCCCTTGAGTGGAAACGGCCCAGAACCGAGACCGACGGACCTGGACCCGCAAGAATGAACGGCCGCGGCGCCCTCATCGCGAACCGACAGCGGCCAGTCCCTGAATCGACGCGTCAGGGCAGGAGGCCTGTCAACCCCCGCTGGTTCAGGAAGATATCCCACGGGGCTCACCCTTATGCTCTGGGCGTACCATACTGAGGGGAGGTGCCCGAAGTGTGGAGCACGGGGTTGTATACTTCGTCGAGTGTCAGGTCGGGCGTGTCCCCCTGCAGGGGGATCTTGGAAGAAGAATAAGAAAAGATACCCCAAAAATGCCCTCCAAAGGGGCAAAAATAGTCAACAAATCGTCCCCAGGCTATTCTTCGACTATTTCTGAATACCCCTCCTTTAGGGGGACAAGCCCGACCCAGGTCGAGTGCTGGGATCGGGAGCGGCCAAGAGGGGGGTGTCCAAGAGGGGGGGGCGCAAATCATGACCGGCGGCATGTGCGCGGCCCAGCGCGGGGGCCAGGGACGTAACGAAATATAAGAAGAGGCGCCATGAGATCTGGGGAAATAGCATGGCCCCCGCCATGATATCCCCACCCCCCCCCCCTCGTCATCACCCCCCTCTTTGCCGCCCCCGATCACAGGGCCTCGGGACGGGCAAAAAAAAAGGCGGGAAGGGGTCTGGGCCTCGGAGGGTCGCGTCAGGAGGAATCAAGGGGCTCAAGGACACACAAATTAATACGCACAAATAACAGGATTCACCATATTTCCCATATGTTCATCTGTTCTGTCTTCCCCCCACTTCCCATGTTTTCCTATATTTTCCTGGGAATCGACGATTAATTGTGTCTGTGTGTTTTTTTCCCCTCCTGAGGAAAGCCTGACGGCGGGGGGTCTGGGGGGCACGAGGCCCCTTCCGAGGGCCACGCTGCCACAGGAATGCAGAGGGCAAGGGTGGAAACGCAGGACAGAGGGGTGCAGGGCAGGTTTTAATACATGGGATGTTTTAAAATATGGGATTTTTAATGCATGGCTAATTTATGAATAAATTGATGCACGAACTCGTCCTTGCTTTAGTACTAAATCCCGGCATTTTCAATACATGATCCGCACGCGGAGCATGTATGAAAAACTGCACTGTACCCTCGAGGTGGCAGGGTCGACCTATGAATGGAGGCCGACTGCATGTCTCACGCTGGGCGGTTCCACACGGCCTCGGGCCCTGGGGATCGCTGAGGCTCTAGGATGCACCGGAAAGACTGGGTCGAGGGCTCTGCCTTCGACTAGCGGCGAAGTTGCACTGCCCCCTAATGAAAAGCGTGTCGCAGAAGGGTTCGAATTGAGGAAGGAGCACGTTACCTGGTGACGTACCCAACCCTTTTCTAACACGGGGCAGCTAGATTGAGGACCGCTCAACATGAAAGAACATGATGGAAAACGCGCACTCCGCAGCCCCCCAGGGGAGCCGCAGGGTCTAGACTGAGTCCGCGTGGACCTCCACTCCGCTGGACCTCCAAGGAGCCCACGAAAATGGGCGGCAGTTGCGCAGTCGGCAGCCCCCCAGGGCCCGTGAGTTTCGGCTGGGTCTGCGTGGACCTCCACTCCGCTGGACCTCCCAGGAGCCCACGAAAATGGCGACAGTTGCGCGGTTCGCAGCCCCGCATGGCCCACGAGGTCTCGACGAGGGAGAGGACAACTGAACAGGAAAGAGAGGGGGCTGGGGGGAGGGGATGCAAGGGAGGCGGGGGGATGGAGGAGAGAGGCGGGATGAAGGAGGAGGTAGAGGAGCCCACACTGCTCAGTCAAAACGAGAACCCAACCAACGGAAGGGTAAGAAAAAGAGTCCCACAAAGGGGGGACGGGGATCCCTAGGCCGCCCAGTCCGGCAACCATTTCGCCCTAAAACTCCCTCACAATGTATTCCGGAATTGTGCCCTCGCCTCAATGCCAGCTACATTGTTGGCCTTGATCCCTTTTAAAAAAAGAACAAGGTTCACATGGCTGTGCTCCCACCCCTGTCCTGGGTGCTCTCACCCCCATCTCGCCTCTTCACCTTTGCTGCCACTGGGGTGATATGCGGGGGGAATTCTTGCAACGTCGGACCTCGGGGGTACTGCCATCGTGCTACCATTAGGGACGACAGGTGAGGACTGAATGAGCTGAGCTGGCCACGGCGAGCCTCGGCCAAGAACATGTTCCCCCACCTAAACCTCAAGAGCGGCCCCTTCCTTGGGCGCCAGCGGTGGTCCCGGAGGAGCTCCCGCCTTCAGTGTCGGCGGCCCTGGCCACAGGGCCTGCGCAGCGTACCTCCCAGCCCTCCCCCTGACGTTGCCCCTTCGCTTCCAGATCATAGTTCGGCTCCATGGCCGCCGTTCGGGACGATCGGGGCTCCCACGGAACGCTCCCGGCGTGGCGCAGCTGCCGGAGCGCATCCCGAGGCTGCAGAACCGCCGAGAAGCCACGAAAACACCCGAAAACCCGAGTCTCGAGTCTCGAATCGCAACGCCCCGATCGCAGGGGCGGCCGGCGGTCGCCTTGTTCCCCGCGGCGTCCGCCGCGGCCAGCACCGCCGGCGGCGGCGGCACCTCGGCGGGGCCGCCGCGCGCAGCCGCTGGCAGAGGAGGCTCCGAAAGAGATGGAAAGGCCCTTCGAGGCGCCCTTCGAGGGCCTCCTCCTCCTCCTCCTCCTCCTCCTCCTCCTCCTCCTCCTCCCTCCTCCCTCCTCCTCCTCCTCCTCCTCCTCCTCCTCCCTCCTCCTCCTCCTCCTCCTCCTCCTCCTCCTCCTCCTCCTCCTCCTCTTGCCTCCCCTTGCCTCCCTCCCTCTCCCCCTCTCCCCCCTCTGGGGGCCCTCGAAGGGCGCCGGGACAGTCGAGAAGCGACTCGGGGAGAAAAACAAACAGCCCCAGGGCCCCAGGGAAGTTGTGCCGAACTCTGGGCGCCTGCGCGTCCAGAGGATTGGAGTGCCGGATGTCGGGGTGACACCCTGAGTCCCTGGACCAACGCAATTTGTTTCACGCCCGGCGGCCTTGCGGAGCCCCGTCGCTCCAATTGTTTCGATGCGTGACCCCCGGAGATCCGAGGTTGTTTTGATGACGGACCTGGGGCCCGTTGCGGGACCCCAGAAGCCGAAAACGCCCAAAAACCAGTCGCTACATTTTTCGTCGGAGCCTCCTCTGGACACCCGAAGGGGGTGCGGAAAACATGGGAACGTTGCCCAACAAAACCGACAGCGGTCGCTGTTGGGCAGGCAGCCTCTGATCTAAAATGGACAACGCTCGCGGCACTGACAACGAGTCCTGCTCAGGACAGAGAGCGCTGTCGGTCTTCGTACCCATCATGTCCGCACCCACTTCGATCGTACTGAATTGAGAACCAAAAGAAGCCGACAACGGCAAAACAACAACAAAACAACAACAACAACAAAACAACAACAACAACAACAACAACAACAACAACAACAACAACAACAATAACAACAACAACAACAACAATTACTAGCACGTGAGGACACTCCGTTCTCACCAGTGCCAGGGTTTTCATACGACGCCCGCCAATACCCCCACTTTGTGGGGGGGCCGGTTCAAGCTCTACCACATTTCCAAACGACTCTTCGCCACCACCCACACCCAGCTTCCCGCCCTATGACGTTCGGACACTTCACTTCGTGGCCTGCGGACGACCGTGGCTACTATTCAGGGCCCCGCGGCCGACGACGACGGCGTGCGCGCGCGAAGAAAAAACGAATGTGTCCCGCATGGTATTATTTGACAGGGATGATGGCCCTGGCAGGTGCGCAACCGTTGTTGCAGAAGTTCGAAAAAGTTGCTCGCAAAAGCCCGTTTGACAGAAATGTTTAAAAAGTGTTGGGTTTCCTACGAATCCGCAAGAGCGCGCGGGATGAAATTTTGACATTTTTTGTTGAAAAACCATTGGTTTTTTGATGTTTTTATGTTAAAATCGCTACGAAAACTAAGGTTTTGGAAGGATTTCGTCTTGCGCGCGCGAATGTCCACTTTACCTTATTTTTTGCAAGGGATTCTTGAAGTTTGGTTATGTTAGAACAAGAAATGTCCACTTTAGCTTATTTTTTGCAAGGGAAAACCGCCCGTAACAAAACAACCGGATCCGGACCAACCCGTTTTGCCTGAGACTTCCTCACGAAAATGATGAAAATGATGGCTGCGGCCTAGGCGCGGCGAGGGGGCCGTGCACCAGGGGTCCCAACAATAACTATTCTTTAGAAGTAATAATGTTCAACAACAACAACAACAACAACAACAACAACAACAACAACAACAACAACAACAACAACAACAACAACAACAACAACAACAACAACAACAACAACAATTACTAGCACGTGGGGACACTCCGTTCTCACCAGTGCCAGGGTTTTCATAGGAGGCGGGCAATACCCCCACTTTGTGGGGGGGCCGGTTCAAGCTCTACCAAATTTCCAAACGACTCTTCGCCACCACCCACACCCAGCTTCCCGCCCTATGACGTTCGGACACTTCACTTCGTGGCATGCGGACGACCGTGGCTACTATTCAGGGCCCCGCGGCCGACGACGACGGCGTGCGCGCGCGAAGAAAAAACGAATGTGTCCCGCATGGTATTATTTGACAGGGATGATGGCCCTGGCAGGTGCGCAACCGTTGTCGCAGAAGTTCGAAAAAGTTGCTCGCAAAAGCCCGTTTGACAGAAATGTTTAAAAAGTGTTGGGTTTCCTACGAATCCGCAAGAGCGCGCGGGATGAGATTTTGACATTTTTTTGTTGAAAAACCATTGGTTTTTTGATGTTTTTATGTTAAAATCGCTCCGAACACTAAGCTTTTGGAAGGATTTCGTCTTGCGCGCGCGAATGTCCACTTTACCTTATTTTTTGCAAGGGATTCTTGAAATTTGGATTATATTAGAACAAGAAATGTCATTTTATAGTGTTTTTTGCAAGGGAAAGCGGGCGTCAACAAAACAACCGGATCTGGATGACATCGTTTTGCCTGAGGCTTCCTCACGAAAATGATGAAAATGTGGCTGCGGCCTAGGCGCGGCGGGGGGGGCGTGCACCAGGGGGCCCAACAATAATTATTCTTTAGAAGTAATAATGTTCAACAACAACAACAACAACAACAACAACAACAACAACAACAACAACAACAACAACAACAACAACAATCATTTTACCCGAACGCTCAGTGTTCTCACCAGTGCCAGGGTTTTCATGCGACGCGAGACAATACCCCCACTTCGTGGGGGGGCAGTTCAAGCTCTACCAAATATCCAAACGACTCTTCGCGACCACCCAAACCCAGCTTCCCGCCCTATGACGTTGGGACACTTCACTTCGTGGCGTGCGGACGACCGTGGCTACTACACTGGCGTGGGGTACACACCCACAGAACTTGGTCACTTATTCGGGGCGCGCGTGTGCCCAGCATCCTGCAATTGTGACATACAATACATGACACAGACAGACAGAGAGAGAGACAGAGAGCAGACAGAGAGAGAGACAGAGAGAGCGGAGTTGGTCACATTTTTGGGGCAAGTTCCTGAGATCGTCGTGTTTTTTGTTGGTCTTGCGCGCGCGAATGTCCACTTTACTTTTTTTTGCAAGGGAGTATTGAAATTTGATTATGTTAGAACAAGAAAAAGTAGCTCGCGCGAGCTCATGTAACATAAATGTTGAAAAACCATTGGTTTTGTGGGAGTCGGACAGCGCGCGCGGGATGAAATTTGGACATTTTTTTTTGAAAAACCATTGGGTTTTTGATGTTTTTATGTTGAAATCGTTACGAAACCTAAGGTTCTGGAAGGATTTCGTCTTGCGCGCGCGAATGTCCACTTTACCTTATTTTTTGCAAGGGATTATTGAAATTTGATTATGTTAGAACAAGAAAAAGTAGCTCGCGCGAGCTCATGTAACATAAATGTTGAAAAACCATTGGTTTTGTGGGATTCGGACAGCGCGCGCGGAAGGACATTTTGACAATTTTTTCTTAAAAAACCATTGGGTTTTTGATGTTTTTATGTTAAAATCGTTACGAAACCTAAGGTTTTGGAAGGATTTCGTCTTGCGCGCACGAATGTCCACTTTACCTTATTTTTTGCAAGGGATTCTTGCAATTTGATCAAGTAAGAACAAGAATTTTCATTTTATAGTGTTTTTTGCAAGGGAAAACGAGCGTCAACAAAACAACCGGATCCGGACACAATCCACTTTTCTGAAGCTTTCGCGAAAAAATGATGAAAATGTAGCTGCGGCCTAGGCGCGGCGGGGTCGCGCACCAGGGGTCCCAACAATAATTATTCTTAAGAAGAAATAATGTTTCAACAACAACAACAACAACAACAACAACAACAACAACAATCATTTTACCCTCATGCGCCATGCTTCCACATGACACATGCATCCATCTGGATAACACACCCCATCATGGGGGATTTTTCTGGCATGCGGGATCCGATATTCCCTCACCCAGATATCCCGCCCAAGAAGGTTTGGCCACCACCTCTTCCGAGGAACTTCAACATCCATAGCTCGGACGGCACATCGCCTTCGCAATCGCCTTGCGCATGCCCCGCATCTCAGAGGGAGAGGAAGAGGAAGAGGAGGGGGAGATGAGAGAGATAGGGAGGGGGAGGAGGAGAAGGGAGGGGGAGGAGGGGGAGGAAGGATGAGTAGTTGTAGTAGCAGCAGTTGATGATATTGTTGTTGCGGCTGTAGCACTAGTAGTAGTGGTAACGGTAGTAGTAGTCCAAGTAAGTAGAACTGGCTTGTGGCAGCCAAGCGTTCATAGCGACGTTGCTTTTTGATCCTCCTTTAATGTCTTCTCTCCCTATCCTTGAGACGCAGAAGTCTCAAAAAGTTGGATGGTTCAGCACATCCAGGAAACCTATCGCTGGACCGGCCCAGATATGGTTCCAGAAGCGGCTCGGGAAGCTGCGCAGGCGCCAGAAGCAGAGAAGCACCACGTACGGGCGCCGGCTCGGGCGTCCGGCCCAAAACCGCTCCAGAATCGGCCTAGGACGGCTTCCCGGGCGCCGCAAGCAGAAATTCAGCATTCTCTAAAGAAAAATGTGTATTGGAATGGCCTCTTTTCGGCGCGATCGGAACTGCCCGGGCGTCCGGCCCGGGAGCCGGGCCGGGTGCCGGCCGGGCCGGGTGCCGGCCCGAGCTCCGGAATCGGCCCGGACGGCCTCCCGGGCGCCGGAAGCAGAAATTCAGCATTTTTGAAACAAAAATGTGTATTGGAATGGCCTTTTTTTCGGCGCCGCCTCGGAACTCGATTTTCCGGCGCCCGGGCGCCGGCTCGGGCGCCGACCCGGGCGTCCGGACCGGGAGCCGGGCCAGGTGCCGGCCCGAGCTCCGGAATCGGCCCGGACGGCTTCCCGGGCGCCGGAAGCAGAAATTCAGCATTTTCGAAAAAAAAAAAAAAATGTGTATTGGAATGGCGTTTTTTCGGCGCCGCCTCGGAACTCGATTTTCCGGCGCCCGGGCGCCGGCTCGGGCGCCGACCCAGCCGGCCCGGGAGCCGGGCCGGGTGCCGGCCCGAGCTCCGGAATCGGCCCGGACGGCTTCCCGGGCGCCGGAAGCAGAAATTCAGCATTTTCGAAACAAAAATGTGTATTGGAATGGCCTTTTTTCGGCGCCGCCTCGGAACTCGATTTTCCGGCGCCCGGGCGCCGGCTCGGGCGCCGACCCGGGCGTCCGGCCCGGGAGCTGGGCCGGGTGCCGGCCCAGGCTCCGGAATCGGCCCGGACGGCTTCCTGGGCGCCGGAAGCAGAAATTCAGCATTTTCAAAAGAAAAATGTGTATTGGAATGGCCTTTTTTCGGCGCCGCCTCGAAACTCGATTTTCCGGCGCCTGGGCGCCGGCTCGGGCGCCGACCCGGGCGTCCGGCCCGGGAGCTGGGCCGGGTGCCGGCCCGAGCTCCGGAATCGGCCCGGACGGCCTCCCTCCCGGGCGCCGGAAGCAGAAATTCAGCATTTTCGAAAGATTATCCCGGCAAAGCAACCTAACAGCGATGTGTAGGAGCATATCTGGAAGCATTCCCCTTAAGATTCAGATGAGAATCCAGTTGTAGAATTGTGCTGTTCTCGCAGTCGTAGTCGCATTCGCGATGACAGTCGCAGTGGCAACGGCAGTCACAGACACAGCCTCAGCCTCAGCCTGCCTCAGCCTCAGCCTCAGCCTGCCTCAGCCTCAGCCTGCCTCAGCCTCAGCCTCAGCCTGCTTCAGCCTCAGCCTCAGTCTGCCTTCAGCCTCGGCCTCAGCCTCAGCCTGCCTCAGCCTCAGCCTGCTCCTCAGCCTCAGCCTCAGCCTCAGCCTCAGCCTGCCTCAGCCTCAGCCTGCCTCAGCCTCAGCCTCAGCCTGCCTCAGCATTCAAAATGTGGCCCGGGAATGGAGTTCTGGGAACTCGAAGAACACGAAGTGGCCTACAGTTGGCTCCGGGCATTCAAAATCATGCCCAGGAATGGAGTTCTGGGAACTCGAAGACCACGAAGTGGCCTACAGTTGGCTCCGGGCATCCAAAATGTGGCCCGGGAATGGAGTTCTGGGAACTCGAAGAGCACGAAGTGGCCTACAGTTGGCTCCGGGCATCCAAATGTGGCCCGGGAATGGAGTTCTGGGTCGAAGACCACGAAGTGGCCTACAGTTGGCTGGGAAGAATGGAGTTCTGGGGACTCGAAGACCACGAAGTGGCCTACAGTTGGCTCCGGGCATTCAAAATGTGGCCCGGGAATGGAGTTCTGGGAAGTCGAAGCGAAGTGGCCTACAGTTGGCTCCGGGCATTCAGAATGTGGCCCGGGAATGGAGTTCTGGGAGGTCGAAGAGCACGAAGTGTGTGACTGTTGGCTTAAAACGACTTCTGCGGCACCCTGTCCGGCACCCGCCCAGACCCCCCTGTGGAGTCATGATGCTCTCTTTTGAAACCACTAGAAACCTATCAGAACAAGCTGTTAGGTAAAAAATGTGTATTGGAATGGCCTTTTTTCGGCGCCGCCTCGGAACTCGATTTTCCGGCGCCCGGGCGCCGGCTCGGGCGCCGACCCGGGCGTCCGGCCCGGGAGCCGCTCTCGGCGGCGAGCAAGAGCACCGAGCCCGAGTAAAAAAGGAGGAAGTCTCGAGCCGGAGCGTTGTTGTTGTTGGGGGGCCGGTTTTGGCGGAACCCCAAAACGCCTGAGCGTGAGCCTCAATTTCAGAGGAAATGCGGCCGGCGCCTCGGCGAGAGCGCCAGGGCGAATATAGGGGGTCCAACAATAATAATTGTTTAGTACTTAAGGTTCAACAACAACAACAACAACAACAGCAGCAGCAGCAGCAGCAGCAGCAGCAGCAACAGCAGCAGCAGCAGCAACAACAACAACAACAACGACAACAACAGCAAAATTCCCTAGCTAGGCTCTGCCTAGAAGGGTTCTTACTCTCTTAGCTTAAAGGGGCCGGGCAATGGAAACCGCCCCGAGCGGTTCCCCCAGTCCCCGCCCCGCGGTTCCCCCAGTTGCGCCCCCTGGGTTCACCCAGCTTAGCTTAGTTTCAGCTTAGCTTTAGCTGAGCTTTAGCTTAGCTTTAGCTTAGTTTTAGCTTAGCTTTAGCTTAGCTTTAGCTTAGCTTTAGCTTAGCTTCAGCTTAGCTTTAACTTAGCTTTAGCTTAGCTTCAGCTTAGCTTCAGCTTAGCTCTAGCTTAGCGCTAGCTTAGCTTCAGCTTAGCTTCAGCTTAGCTTCAGCTTAGCTCTAGCTTAGCTTTAGCTTAGCTCTAGCTTAGCGTCAGCTTAGCTTTAGCTTAGCTTTAGCTTAGCTTTAGCTTAGCTTTAGCTTAGCTTTAGCTTAGCTTCAGCTTAGCTTCAGCTTAGCTTTAGCTTAGCTCTAGCTTAGCGTCAGCTTAGCTTCAACTTAGCTTTAGCTTAGCTCTAGCTTAGCTTCAGCTTAGCTTTAGCTTAGCTTCAGCTTAGCTTCAGCTTAGCTTTAGCTTAGCTTCAGTTTAGCTCTAGCTTAGCTTTAGCTTAGCTCTAGCTTAGCGTTAGCTTAGTTTTAGCTTAGCTTTAGCTTAGATTTAGCTTAGCTGTACCTTAGCTTTAGCTTAGCTTTAGCTTAGCTTTAGCTTAGCTTTAACTTAGCTTTAGCTTAGCTTTAGCTTAGCTTTAGCTTAGCTTTATCTTAGCTTTAGCTTAGCTTTAGCTTAGCTTTTCTGTTACTACTAATGCTGCTTTCCTAGGGGCTCCAACTCCTAGGTAGGGTCGCACTGGGATAAATTCTAATAATAGTAATAATGAATAATTAACTGGTCAGGGCGCATCCCCCGCTAACGATGCCCCCTGGCTTTCGGGTCATAACTCGGCTCTCCGGCTGCCGTTCGGGACGATCCGAGCACCCCCAGGACGCCCTCGGCGAGGCGCAGCTGCTGGAGAGCATTCCAAGGCTGGAAAACCGCCGATAAGCAACGAAAATGCAAGAAAACCTCAAACCTCCAACCTGTCGTCGTCCCGCCGAAAGTGGCCCCTGACGTGGCCCACAGGGGGGAGGCACTTCGATCTCTCGGCGACCTGAGGAGGAGAAGGAGGAGGAGGAGGAGGACCGAGGAAGATCGAGGAGGAGGAGGAGGAGGAGGAGGAGGAGGAGGAGGAGAGGGGAGGAGGAGGAGGAGGAGGAGGAGGAAGAGGAGGAGGAGGAGGAGGAGGAGGAAGAGGAGGGGGGATGGGTTGACAAAGCTTGGGGAGAGCTCCGGCAGGTCACCCACACCACCCACCATCCCGAAATGCTGAATGCAGGAACTTTTGAAGACCATCAAAAGACCTCTCAAGACTCAGCCTGGCCTCCAAGCAGTGCGAAAAAACTCTCTCGGGGACCCCCTCCAGTGGATGAGATCCAGGCTCCAAGATATGAGACACCTCCGTCTTCAGGCGCCATCCTCAGGTTAGCGTGAATACTAGTGGATGTGTCTGAAAGAAACACACACAGGCTTGGACATAGAGGGGGGCCACTCCGTAAGCATCTTGGCTGGTCCAGCATGGCAATATTTGCTGGGTGGGCTTATCTGCAGAGTCGTTTCAGACGCATCCTGCCATGATCCGCGGGTCCATGATGATGTTACTACAGCTTGGATTGTTTTGATGCAAGTGGCAGAGAAACGGCACGTGATCCTTTCGAACATGGCGGGGTCAGACTGATGTGAAGAAGCAATTGACAAAGAAGGGAGAGGAGCTCATGCAGTTACGAGGCTGCAACCCACTTTCGTCGAGGTGATATAAACTCGTGCTGCCGGCAGTCTGACCGCATCAGGAGTGAGCCTAGCCCCTGACGTCAAGCTGAGGTCGTTGTCCCCCCCCCGAGTCCTGCTCCTGAATTTCTGAGAATCATATATAAATTCTGAAAATCAGGAAGATAGCCGTCGATGGTATCCGCCATCGCCACTTCTCTCTTATGCGTGAGCATTGTCGACGTTTCCAGGGGATCGTCTTGGTCATGAATATGATTGCATACGCGCCGAAATATCTGCAGTAGGCTACCATGCAGATGTTTCGCAAACCTGAATCGGGACCGCGATCCATTGGCTTCTTCACCAGTGCTCTTCGACTTCATGGCAAGACTATATCATGGGAGAGTAAGAGATGGGAACGTGAAGGATGCTCACATCCCTCGTTCAGCATGGCGCCTGGACGTGGACCTCTGGATGCAGGATGGCGTTCTGTCTGTGCAGTGGGACCTCAAGCAATTACATGAACACGTGTCGCATCATAAGTTGTGTTAAGTGGCATTGGATGTCCAGCATCCCATCCCGATGATCCAGTGCAGTTTGAACTCATGCAAGTGGCCTCGACATATAGTGATTGATGGACGTATCTCGGACAGTATCTATGCAGGCAGAGGCAGCATAGCTGGAACAGAGACAGCTACCTATGATGCTAAGATGCTTGTCACGCCTGTGATGAACACCTGGTTGGAAAGCAAGACTGCAGAGGCACTGCCAGGTGTAAGATAAGAGCGTATGATTCGCGGGCTCGTCACAGGCACTCATGAATGCATGCAAGGCCGCTCTTGGATCCCTTACAGGGTGACTAAACGTAGAAGTCAAGAATCGTGGCGTTGACTATGCGCCAGGCCGACATCGACGACGGCCGGCACATTATGGTAAAGCTCGGGGGACGAAGTTCGGTGCCTGTCGATCCCGTCTCAAAAGGCGACAGGCCATGGAACGGGCCAGCTTTCAAGAAAGAGCGCATTTACTTTGCAGGGATCCAGGCATCGGCCGCGCTTCCTCGTCCTCCTCCTCCTCTTCCTGGTCCTCCTCCTCCTCCTCCTCCTCCTGCTGCTCCTCCTCCTCCTCCTCTCCTCCTCCACATTATCGTCCCTCCTCCTCCTCATCCTCCTCCTCGCACTCCCGATGAGATGAAATGTCTTCGTCGGGATGGGGCCAAGTCCTTGGGATTTCTTGGGGGTTCCCTGGACAGTGGGAGGCCTCTGCAGTTTGATCAGGGCCCCCCTCTAGCGAGAGGCAGATGCCTTCGAAAGATATGCGACATGCTGGTGGCAGGCAACAGCCCCCGACTCGTTCCAGGCTGATGGACTCTTTGCAGAGGAACTCACCAGGGCGTTCGAGATCTCCCAGAGGCACCTGGACCAGATCCGCCCCCTCTCGGCGCCATGGCGTCGGAAGGTCTCGGGGAACCTCCAGGACACACACACACACACACACATGCAGTTGCGTGCAGGGACTTGGACGCAGATCAATCCAGCCATATTCGTGGGAACTGCTGGGACTCATCATCATCAGCATCATCATCATCTTCAGCAGCAGCGGCATCAGCATCAGCATCAGCATCATCATCATCATCGTCATCATCATCAGCAGCATCATAATCATCATCGTCATAATCATCTGACTGCCACTCCGCCTCGGCGTGCAGCAATGTGTGCTTGAATGGTTCGAGGAGTCAATGCGTCACGACAGCAAAATGCCACAAACCCTCTCGGCAGCGCAGCACGAAAGGGCCCCGGGAGGTCCGCGAGAGAGGGTGGCCCCTGGGGCCCGAGGCGGCTCCACTAGCCAAAAGGTAATGTCCGAGGCATGCTAAACGCGTGCTCGAAAAGTTGGGTTCGGCGGTGGACAAGCCTCCCTTTAGCAAACCGCCCTTTAGTGAAAACGACCTGGGGCCGAAACCGACGGACCTGGACCCGCAAAACTGACGGCCGCGACGCCCTCCCGCGAGCCGAAAACGGCCAGTTCGCTTATCGACGTGTCAGAGTAGGAGGTCTGTCCACCCCCGATGGTTCAAGAAGAGATCCCACGGGGCTCACCCTCATGCTCTGGGCGTACCATACGGAGGGGAGGTACGGGGTTGTATCTTTCGTCGAGTGTTGGGATGCTCTTGACCCAAAGCCGAGAGAGAAGGTCAGACTGACAAAAGTCGTGCACTCGCTCTTTGCCACGGTCCTGCGGACACCTCCTCCTCCTCCTTGTGGATGGCTACCCCTCCTGTCACGAGTAGGCCCGTAAGAGAGCCAGAAGTCATGTGGCTTGATAAGGATGGTATCAATTCACCCTTCAAATTCCAGCGGAAGGAAGTCCGTCACTACAGCGATGGAACGTGCTTTGATGGATCCACACCCTATGTAGCTAGAGCGGGCTGGTCGGTTGTAGAGTGTTCTGAGTCTGGGGAGCTCATGCGAGGGATCCGAGGCCCTGCTCCAGATGGGGTGTTTCAATCGGCCTCGGGTGCGGAACACCATGCTTCGTGCATGTTCGAAAGACATTGAGAACCCTCGGACTCGGAACCCGACCCCCCTGCCCAGTTGTTGCGAATTTCCTAACAGTATTGCGCTCTAATTGTCAGTCCGTTCTTAGGGATTCGGCCATTCACCTTCAGGCAAAAAAACATTCGTCGCCGCACGCTGGGTATTGGCGGATCGCAGGCCGTCTCACGTTTTCCCGTGTGAAGGTGAAAATCGTTTAAGAGAAGAGCAGGCGATCTCTGAGCTCGAGCTGAGCCACTTTCGTGGTAACCAGCTGGCAGACCACTATGCCAAGCAGGCCGCCTTGGCCAACAACATGTGCAGTGAGGACCTTCGGTTTGTAAGGATGCCCAGAAGCTCTTCAGACAGGTTGCCCAAAACATGTGTCAGATATGGAACACACGTCGGTCGGAAGAAGTAGGTAAAAACATGAAGTAGGAAGGCGGATTAAGTGGATTGGGTCCAGGCCCTCCCAGAGAATAACAGAACACAGCAAAGCATGTCGACTCTTGAAGTAAGAAAGCGCTTGAAATTGATTGGGATCTGGGAATCCCCCCCAAAAAAACATGTTCAACGACCGGCGTGCAAAGGAGGGGGAGGGTGGCGCTGTCAGCATTGCCACCGCAGAGGAGCCAAGCTGCTTGCGAACTCGCGGCGTTTTCCTTCTATATCGTCGCTGTCCGAGTTTGGCTGAGGAGCGACGACCGGCACGTACCCAAATGAGCTATGGTAGCGTTTCGTGAGTGCTCGGAAATACCTGTGGCTTTCTGGCTGAGGTGCGGGTATATGACATCGACGAGGGCGAACAGGCTCAGAGGACCACGCCAAACCACTACCTCATCCCTCAAAGAGTTGTCGAAAATGAAGGAAGAGATTTTACCGAGGGAAATGGTCAGAAGCTCTCGTCCCCCTGGCCCCTCTGGAGTGTTTCGGAGTCAATGTTGGTTTTAACCCCTGCACCTTCGAGGTTGTTCCTGGCTCTTAAGTATGCTAGGAGCCCTGGAGGATAACGGTTTCTGTGTTTGTTCAGGTAGGCTCGTTGGTGGACCTGGACTTTGAGCGTTTGAGCGCTTGAGGGGGAGGACGAGGAGGTGGAAGAGGAGGGGGAGGACGAGGACGAGGAGGAGGAAGACGATAAGGAGGAAGACGAGGAGGACGAGGAGGAGGGCGAGGAGGATCGAGGAGGACCGAGGAAGATCGAGGAGGAGGAGGAGGACGAGGAGGAGGAGGAGGAGGAGAGGCGAGGAGGAGGAGGAGGAGGAGGAGGAGGAGGAGGAGGAGGAGGAGGAGAGGGGAGGAGAAGGAGGAGGAGGAAGCAGAGTGCCTGCTTGGCGTCCGGCCGCTCTGTCGGCGGTCCCGCCACAGGCCGCACCTCCAGGCTGGCCTCGTCCACGGGGGGCCTCGCGCAGCAAGCCTCGCAGGCCACCTGGCCCATGGCGCAGGGCCGCTGCGCCTGAGGGCATCCTCCTTTTAGGTCCTCCTCCTCCTCCTCCTCCTCCTCCTCCCTCCTCCTCCCCCTCCTCCCCCTCCTCCCCCTCCTCCTACTCGTCATCTTTTTTCCGTAGCCATCTGGGATCAAGTACGAGGCGCGGGCACTGGCGGTTCGTGCTCGCTGCAGCCAAAGGACAGGCTCGGGGTGCTCTCTTTCAGGCCTCAGGTGGCCTTCACTTGGTACAGTGCCGTTTCCCAGAGCGTCGTGGTCCGCGGCAGGTCCTGGCACTCAGGTCTGATGGGCCTGTTTTCCACCACCACCACCATAAGTTGGAGGTGGAGGGGGGCCTCCTCTTCCTCCTCCTCCTCCTCCTCTTCCTCCTCCTCCTCCTCCTCCTCCTCCTCCTCCTCCTCCTCCTCCTCCTCCTCCTCCTCCTCCTCCTTCCCCCCTCCAACTTATGGTGGTGGTGGAATACAGGCCCATCAAAGTCAAGATGATAAGAAAGGTCGCGGTGCTCATGGATTCTCAGACAGCCCTTTCTAGCGCCGACCTGGGCCGAGGTCACGGTGTCAGGGGCGGCGGCCGATGGAACCGCCACCAGCGGCATACTGGTCGCTCCCAAGTCCGATCACCACGTGTGCAATACATGTTACCACGGGTGCTACTTACATCGGGGACGTGAATGCTGCTCTGCGTGTGGTGGTGCCTACATTGTATATGATCCCCCGTATTGACAGAACAAACTTGAAGTATGAAGATGATTTCCCTACCGCGTCAGATGGTGAAGATCACCGAGTAGCTGCCCTGCTTCTCGGCGCTCGCCAAGATCTCAAAGGTCACTCGAGTCCCTCGCAACTCGTCCACCTGACGTACAAGCATAATGGAGCCTGCAGCAGCTTGACCCATGCGCGCGTGAGGGGCGCAGCCGTTTGGCTAAAGGAGTGACGGCTGCTGCTCGCTCAGAACGCATCGCTCTTCCGGACATCAGTTTTGATGAGGAGAAGTGCAACAAACTTCGCACCCACCTGAATGGAGCAGACGCCGCGTTGGATGCTGCTACCGCCGAGCTGGACATCGCGACGGCAAAAATTGTCCTCAAGGAAGATGCAGGCCCAAGAGATTGCCGAGGTCCGCGAGTCCAAGGCCAAGAAAGCGGTGCACCCCTCCTGCTGGTGCAGGCGCAGGTGAAGCTCCAGTTGCCCCAGCGAAGAGGAGGAGGAGGAGGTGGTGGAGGAGGTGGTGGAGGAGGAGGAGGAGGAGGAGGAGGAGGAGGAGGAGGAGGACGAGAAGGAGGAGGAGGAGGAGGCTCCAGGAGACCCAGCAGACGGTGGAGCCCAGGCAGCACCTGCTGGCCAGGACGGCAGTGCCGGCAGTCCAGGAGTTGGCGCACGTAAGCTGCCCCCAGGCGCTCCAGGGGCGCCCAAGCGCGCCCCGGCGGCCCCGAGCGCTCCCCAGGCAGCCTCAGGCGCCCCAGGAATTCCCAACTGTTCCCAGGCGCTCCAATGCGCTCCTGGGACGCACGGGCGCTCCCAGGCGCTCCCCCTAGACGTCCCCCAACGCTCGGAGGCGCTCCCGGGCGCTCTCAGACGGTTCAGGAGCGCCCGAGCGTTCCCAGGCGTTCCTGAGGCGCTTCCAGGAATTCCCTGACGCTCCCACCCCGCGCGCTCCCAAGCGCTCACGGACGCTCTCAGACGCTGCCGGGCGCCCCCGGACGCTCCATCCGGGAGCGCCCAAGCGCTTCCCAGGCGGCCCCAGGCTCCAACTCAAGGAGGCTCCAGGAAGTCTCAGGAAGCCTCAGGGAGCGCCAGAGAACACCAGGAAGCCTCAGGAAGCCTTAGGGAGCACCTAAGAGGCCCCAGTAAGCCTAGGGAAACTGAAGGAAGCACCAGGAAGCGCCCCGGAAGCACCCGAGAAGTTCCCAGGAACCACCAAGAAAGGCCCAGGGAGCCTCAGGAAGACACAACGGCCACAGGAAGTCCCAGGAGGCTTCAGGAAGACAGACTACATCCCAGGAAACTTCAGGAAGCCCAAAGGAGGCTCCAGAATGAATGCTCCAGGATGCCCCAGAAAGATGTGTCCCACGCAAGGCCCCCCACCGGAACGCCGCGCGGAGGTCGCGCAGCGATGCGCCTGCATACGCGGCAAGTTTGCGGCGTCCCCGCAGAGACATCCGCGCGCGCGCCCCGTCATGCAGCGAGGCGCCGCCCCCTTCGCGGCCCGACACCACGGCGCCGAAGACCGTCCCGAGATCGCCGCAGGTGCGCGCGGGAGCGCCGCCAACTTACGCAGGGAGCCTGCGCGGCGCCGCGCGCCGACGCCGCGCGAGAACTCGAGCGCCGAACCCATCGCCGGCGCGTCGCGGGCCCTCTCCTGCGCACGCGAGAGCTGCCCAGCCGCGCGGAGGACCCGCCTGGCCCCGCGCGCCGACCCCCCCGCGAGAATCGAGGGGGGCTGAGACCGCGGTCGACGCGGCACGCGGATCCTCATCCGCGCGCTCGGGCGCTGCCTACTCGCGCGAAGAGTCTGCCTGGCGCTGCGCGCCGAACCCAGTGCAAGCATGTGCGCTCTGGGTCGCCGACGCGACGCGCGAGTCCTTGCCTGGGACCGCTATCGCTACACAGTCGCGCGAGAAGGCTGTTTGGCGCCGCGCGCCGATCCCCGCGCGAAAATCGCGCGCCGAGACCGCCGCCGATGCGACGCGCAAGTCGGAACAGTCTTCAAATTTCTTCTCATGCAGACCCCCCTCCCGCCCCCCACGCGGTGGTCGCGTAGCGGCGTCATTCGACGCTCGTCGTTCGTAATCATCGTCGCTCGCATCTCGTCGTTTGTCGTCAACCGTCGTCCTGGTCACCGTTCGTTGTTCGTGGTTCGTCGTTCGTCGTCGGCATCGTTCGTCGTCCGACGTTCGTCGTTCGTCGCCCATGTGTAATCGTTCGCCATTGGTCGTCCGCCACCGTCGCCGTTCGCCGATCATCGCGCAGCGATACACCCGCGTGCGACGCGTTTCACCTTCCCCCGTGTCGGGGGGCGGCGTGGGGGCGGAGGCAGGAGAGCTCACTCCTTGGCGCAGCCGAATCATGGTGGGGGGGCTTGGGCATGAGCAGCGCGAGCGCGCACCAACGCATCCCATCCCTCAACAATCGTGTTGCGGGGGTGGGATGCGTGCGCGCACTTCTCGTAATCACTCCATGTTCCCCACATCTATATATATATATATATATATGTAAAGATGCCTACGTATATATTGTTATAAGGCCGGGGACCCGAAAAAGCGCACCACCACCACCCACCTCACGAATTTCGGATTCCCCGGCCTGCTTGAAGCCCCCCCCGGGCTGGTCGGATCCCCTTGCAAAGGGTTCCTTCGGCCTTCCGGCCTTCTCGGAAGGTCCAAAGAGGCCTCCAATATTGCCCAAGACAGCTCGTCGACAGTTCCAAAGCACATCAAAACCTTCAACATGGCTTCCAAACGCCCCAAGAGGCCTCCAAGAGGCTTCCCAAGAGGGCCCGAAGAGGCAAAATTAATTGATTCTTCTATGGTTGTTGAAGGTTTTTTCGGTTTTCGCCTTTCCGGGACAAGAACGGCCCAAGACGGTCCAAGAGGCTCCAAAGATCGTCCCAACACGGCCCCAGAAGCTTTCCAAAGGGCTCGAAAACGGCCCAAGATGGCCCCTAGACGGCCCAAGAGGGCCAGAAAACTACCAAGGGAGCCCCAAGACGGCCCCAAGAGAGCCTTAGGAGCACCCCAAGAGGCTCCCAAGAGGGCCCCAAGAGGTCCCCAAGACAGCCCGAAGACAGCCGAAGGCCTCCAAGACGTCCAAAGACGGCCCGAAAGGACCCCAAAACGGCCCAAGAGCGTCCCAAGACGGCCCAAAAGGGCCCGCAAGAAGGCCCAAAGAGGCAAAAATCATTGATCTGTTGAAAAGGTCTGAAGGTTTTTCCGGTTTTCGCTTTTTCGGGCCACGAACGGAGATGGCCCAAGAGCGTTTTACATGGAATTTCCCCGCAAAGCAAGTATTGCACGGATGTAGACATCGTTTAACAATAAAGTACCGTCTGAAACGAGCGTCAAACGCTCTTGGGACGTTCAGACGTTGGAAGGCGTTGTCATGTGATATCCATACGTACATCCGTACACACATGCACATGCATACATACGCAAAATAAATTCACATGTGCACACACATCCCCCCCGAACGCACTTCGGACTCCCCGGGCTGCTGGGAAGCCCCTTCCCGGGCTGCTCGACCTGCTGGGAAGCTCCCCGGTGGCTGCTCGGACGCTCTTGCAAGGGGGTTATTCGACCTTCCGGCCTGAGGTGTTCAGACCACTCTTCGCTTGACTCCCTCGCACAGCTGACTTCGGAGATGCCCTGCCCCATAGTGCTCGGGCTATTTTCGCCTGAGACATCCTCGCAACGTCAACCTCGGATACGCCTTGCCGCGTAGCAACTAGACACGTAGCACTCCGGCACGTTCACAAGGCCTCCAGATTTTTCCGAAAGGTTCTGGCGGCGCCCGTCGTTGAGTCCCTCTCAGGTCCTCCTGTCTTTCAACGCTCTCGGAGGCCAGCTCCCAGCGTCTTGCATCCGCGTCAGTTCCAGCCTCCATGCCATGACTTTCGATCCTGACCGTTCGCGCCTGCCTGTCCCCAGGTCCGCGGGACTCCTCCCATTACTATTTCCCTTCGCTTTCCTCCTTCCCACTGTCGGCTGAGACATCCTCGCAACTCTGACCCCAAAGAAGCCCTGCCCCAAGGTTGCCTGGACACTTCCGCTTGAGACCTTCTCGCAACTCTGGGTTCCGGGGTTCCCTGAGCTGAGGTGTTCCGGCCACTTTCGCTAGAAACATCCTCGCAACTCTGGATTCCGAGATGCCCTGCCGCAGAGTAGTCCGCCACTTTCACCTGAGACATCCTCGCAACTTTGGATTCAGGGATGCCCTGAGCTGAGGTGTTCAGGCCATTTTCGTTTGAGACATCCTCGCAATTCCGCGTTCGGGTGCGTCCTCAGCTGAGGTGGTCAGTTCACTTTCGCTTGAAAAATCCTCGCAACGCTGACATCGGAGATGCATTGCCCCGTAGTAGTCTGGCTACTTTCGCCTGAGACCCTCGCACCTCTGAGTTGCGAGATGCCCTGAGCAGGCGGTCAGGCCATTACCGCCTGAGATACGCATGTGTATGCGCACCCATAATTACATATAGGTGCGTGCATCAACAAACACATGCGATTGATATATACATATACATACACATGCTTAAATGTAATGTGTAAACACATATACAACAGTATACATGTGTGGTATACACATAGATATATGTGCAGAGCGTGCATGCGCGTGCGCGTGTATACATGCATGCGCGCATGTACGTACGCACGCACCCCGCTTGCATGCGAAACTCAGAGGACCAAGGTGCATGGCGCGCAGCGCCAATGCAGCCTTGCATATACATATGCATATATATACATATACATATATATATATGTATATATATATATATGTATCCTGTCCTCCATCGTCCTCCAGGAGGCGGGAGGAAAAGGATGCTGACGAGGCGGGGGCGCATACATATTCATCCACTGGCGAGCGGATGTCCCAGGGACCCAGGAGACAGCGGGTGGTGGGCCCAAAGCTGCCCATGACCACCGCCTCCTGGGGTCCTAGGGCATTGGGCTCCCGAGGCGATGGACAGGTATAACTCCTGGCCTCGGGAGGAGGAGGAGGAAAAGGAGAAGGAGGAGACGAAGAAGAATAACAACAGGAAGGTGAGGGTGGAGGACGAGGAGGACGAGGGGGAGGAGGAGCTGAGGAGGAAGGAGGAGGAAGGAGTGAAGAGGACGACGAGAAGAATGAGGTGAGGAGAACAAATGAAGAATGAGACGGAGAAAAAGGAGGATGAGGAGGAAACGGAAAGGGAGGAGGAAGAGGAGGAGGAGGAGGAGTGAGGAATAGGCGGGTGATGCATGAGGAAGGATGATGAGCGAGGAGGAGGAGGAGAAGGAGGAGGAGGATAGGAGGAAAGGCAGGAGCAGGAAGAAGAGGAGGAGAGGCAGGAAAAGTGAGGAGGAGTGGAAGAAGAGTGAGGGATGGTGAGGAGAGAGGAGGACGGGGAGGACGAGGAGGACGAAGGGTGAAGAATGGTGAGGGGTAAGGAAGACGAGGAGGAGAATGGGGAGAAGGAGACGGAGAGAGCGGAGGAGGATGCGAATGAGGAGGAGTAGGAGGAGGAAGAGGAGGAGGGGCGAGGAGTGAGGAGAGGGACAAGAATGAGGAGGCGGAGTGAGGATTCGGATGAGTACGAGGGGTGATAAGGAGGAGGATGAGGAGTGAAGAGTAAAGACTGAGGAGGAGGAGGAGGAGGAGGAGGACGAAGAAGAGTGAGGAGGAGTGAAGAGAGATGAGCGAGGAGGAGGAGGAGGAGGAGGAGGAGTGAGGAGGAGAAGGAGGAGGAGGAAGGAGGAGAAGGAAGGAAGTGACACGAAGAGGGCGGAGGAAGTACAGGAGTGGGAGGAACGTGGAGGAGGACGAGGAGGAGGAGGAGGAGGAGGAAGAAGAAGAAGAAGAGTGGGGAAAAGTGAGGAGTGAGAAGGAGCAGGAAAGGGAGGAGGCGGCAATAGGAGGAGGCAAGGGGGTTCGGAACCCGCAACTGGGCGGCTGCTCCAAGCCCGCGGCGGGCCGGCCTGCGCTTCCGCGCTCGCGCGCCCGGCGCCTGGGAGCAGAAGGCACCTCCGAGGGAAGGCGCCCTCACGCCATGTCTCGGATGCCGGGTGAGCTTTCCTGGGAGCCTCTGCTGGAGGCCTGGAAGTGGGCACCAACACCAACACAGGGGGCCGACACCAACACCAGCACCAACACACCACGCCTGGGAAGCCAGAGCATCACCACCATCACCGAGATCGGGATCTTCTTCCGTCGGTGGAGGCACACCGCCGACGTTGGTGTTGGTGTTGGTGTCAACCTCCAGGCCTGAGACTCTGTGGGCCTCCGCGGCCGTCATGAGCGTGAGTTCGACTGGAGTTCGTCCGGAGTTGGACCACCCCTTCTGCACCCTGCCGTCCAAAATTCGTCCACATGTCGCGCAAATGTTGTCCGAATCCGACGAGATCCGGACGGATTCCTGTAAACAAACGCAGCGACATGTGGGACCCTCTGAGGCTCCCATGAAGTACCACACCATCAGATGCGCCGAAGAGGGTGGTCAGGAAGAGGTTACAGAAACATGAAACAGGAAGGCGCTGAAAGTAGGCTTCCGCCCCCTGAACAGAAGAAAGGAGGGAACAACGCTCGACACGTGAAGAAGGCGAAGTCGCTTACAGCACATTGGATTTGGGGAATCCAAGAGAGCCTACTTTCAGTGACCGATGGATGGGTAGGAGGCAACTCTTGGGAGGTCTTCGTGGGCGCGATGAGGCCAGAAGCCAGACTAGGCCATTAAGCCAGATTAGCCAGGATAAAGCCGGTTACGCCGGATCCAACAACATCAAGCGGAATACGGGACCGTGCCAGATCAAACTGGTTCTCGACCACGGCTTCACCAGCGACGATGCTGATGTCAACCTCCCAGGATCTGTATTTTTACAATGGAGAGTCAGAGCAGGAGAGCCCAAGGCATCTGCGCGGATGAGGGGGGGGCATGAGGACGCATTGAGAAGGAAAAGCCATGACTTCGGGTGTTTTTCGCGGTCCTGGCCATGATGTCCACTGACACACACACACACACACACACACACACACACACACGCGCGCACACACGCACGGTCCTCATCCCCCTCTTCGGCGCATAATGCACGGCCGCGGGAAGCCAGAGCCTGAACGGGCAAAACAAATCGGCGGCGAATATACTGGTCGTCGTCGTCGTCGTCGTCGTCGTCGTCGTCGTCGTCGTCGTCGTCGTCGTCTGTCGTCGCTACCGTCGTCGCTACCGTCGTCGCCCTTGTCGCCTGGAGGAGGTCGGACAGTTCTGGGGGGGCTCTCGTCGCCACGGCCGAGCGCAGCTCCAAAGTCGGCCAGGATGGGGCCCTAAGAGGGATCTGGGAACAGATATAGGCTTAAGTCGGGCGTGTCCCCCTACAGGGGGATCTTCGACGAAAAATAAAAAATACCCCAAATACCCCCAAAAGGTCAAAAATACTCAAAAAATAGTCCCCGGATTTGGGGGTCACAGCCGGGGAAGCTCGAGACTGGATGGGCAGGACGGATCAGAGCGGTGGTCACGCTTCTGGCGACGCCACTCGCGGTGGCACAAAAAACATCAAGGGAGCGTGATGTGGAAGCGTTGCTGGTACGACACCGAGCGCGTGGCAATCGAGACCTCGGCCACAATCTGCCACTGTGGCTGCACGATGTGGGCGTATTAGAATGCTGGGTGTTGCTCTCCAAGGCTTGTGTCTTCTCTTAAGGGCCCCCCCCTCTACCACCAAATAATTGCATAACCCCTGCTCTGGAAGCCACAATCCCTCATCCAAAAAATGAATCCGCGATCCAGATGCCACGATCCCTCGGGAAAAAAAGATGGGCCCGCGTCCCGAGCTTCCAAAGACGCCCAGGCAGGCAACCAAAGCAATCAAGATGGCCCAAGATGCATGGAAAGACGGACCAGAATAGAACCAAGGCAGCCGAACATGACCTCAGGACGGCGCAAGATGCCTCCAAGGTCCCATAGAGCCCCCGAAAAAACCTCCGACAGGGTCCGAAGACGCCAAGATCGTGGACTTCCGGAGGGTTATTGGGTAAATGTCGCATTCTCGCTGGCCCGCAGACGGCCCGAGAGGCCCCCACGAGGGTCCACAGATGGCCCAAGAGGACCCCTCGAGGGATCAAGCGGCATCCGAGACGGTCCAGGAGCCCAATGCGGCGACGAAACGATGAGAGACTCCGGGCACAGACCGTCGCCCGACGTCGGGCATCGAATTAAGCACGCCACGGATATTGAAATCTGAGAGAGCGCGATCCACCGACGCTTTACTGTGAAAAATTCCCACCCCTCTTCCTCTGGAACCCGGGGGTCCACCCCCCCTCCGAAAATCCCCCCACCCCCCCTGCTGGAACCCCCTCCCCCCCTTCCCCCGGGCCCCGCCCTAAACCCCCCCCCCCCCCCCCTCCAGAAAACCGGGGGGGACCGGTTCGAACCCCCCCCCCTCCAGAAAACAGGGGGGGTCACTACCGGTTCGAACCCCGCCCCACCCCACACGCTCACCGCCGGCAAACGACTCCCTGGTCCCTACCACCGTCCGCACCACATCCCCCACTGCTGTCCCCAGCACCACTGTCCTCACCACCACTGTCCCCACTGTTCCCACCACCGTCCCCACTGTCCCCACCACTGTTCCCACCACGGTCCCACTCACCCCACTTTCCCCACGGCCCCAACCACTGTCCCAATGTCCCCACCCCACTGTTCCACTGTCCCCGCCGCTGTCCCACTGAGCTGTCCCACTGTTCCCACCACTGTCCCCACTGTCCCCACCACTGTCCCCACTGCACCTCTGTCCTATTGTCCCACCGCCGTCCTCGCCACCGCCCTCACCATTGTCCCCACCACCACTGTCCCCACCACCGTCCCATTGTTTCCACCACATTCCCACTGTCCCCACACCACTGTCCCCCCCACCACCGTCCCCACCACTGTCCCACTGTCATCACTGTTCCCAACACTGTCCCCGCTGTCCCCACAAGTGCCCCCACCAGTGTCTCACTGTCCCCACTCTCCCCACCATTGTCCCACCACGGTCCCACTCTCCCCACGGTCCCCACGGTCCCCATCACTGTCCCACTGTCCCCACTGTACCCACCACTGTCCCACTGTCCCCGCCGCTGTCCCACTGTGCTGTCCCACCGTCCCCACTGTCCCCATCACTGTCCCACTGTCCCCACTGTCCCCACCACTTTCCCCACTGTACTACTGTCCCACCACTGTCCTCACCACCGCCTTCACCACTGTCCCCACCACTACTGTCCCCACCACTGTCCCACTGTTCCCACCACTGTCCCGCTGTCACCTCACCACTGTCCCCACCACCACCGTCCCCACCACTGTCCGCACCACTGTCCCACTGTCCCCGCACCACTGTCCCCACCACCACCGTTCCCACCACTGTCCCAGTATCCCCGCCATTTTCCAACTGTCCCGAGGAGCGGGAATCGTTTGCCGGCGGCGAAGAAGGGGGGGTCGAACTGGTAGTGACCCCACCCCGGTTTTCGGTGGGGGGGGTTCGAACCGGTAGTGGACACCCTCCCTTTTCATGATGGACTGGGGGGGCGGAGGGGTTCGAACTGGTAGTGACCCCCCACCGGTTTTCGAGGGGGGGGGACGGGGGGGGAACCCCCAGTGGACCCCCCCCGTTTCCCGCCAGCAGCGGCAGAACACACTCTTTCTGAGATCTTGAGCTACGTGGGCAGGAGCCAAAATGGCTTGGCCTTGATTACGAAGACGGCGCATCGGCCAATGAGAAAGCATCAGCCATCCGACTTGTTCACGGGTGAGCTGTTCCCTCGGCAGATGTGCAATAAGGCATTAGACAATATGCGCATCTGGCGCTTCGCTTCACAATGTAACCAAGTGCTGTCTACATGGTGCGTGCGCATGACGCCACCATGCTATACATGGTTTGCGCAAGTCTGGCGGCATCAGACGCAACGATATGCACCACGCACGGTCATGACATACATCACGCAACGGATACATATATAACATACGTTGGAGAGTGCCTGATACGAGGCATTACGAACCGAACAGCCCTGGCATGGAAAGCATTCGCCATGATACCGTGGGCACGCCGGGACGCGTCAGAATGCTCCTCTGTTGTCTGGTATTGGTTCCTTTCTAGCGCTCCTAGAACCGCCCCCCAACCCACCCCTTGTCGCAAGCATCCCAAGGCCTCCCCCACCCCCTGGTTTTGCTTTCTGGCGACCTGCTCGGCCTCCAGGCGGCCCCAGACAGCCAACGACCGCCCCGTAGCGGCTGCAGGAAGCAGGAAGCACAACGACCATCCCAAGACTCCCGAAAGAGCTCCAGCCGCAGGCTCCGCGAAGCCCAAAGAGGCCCAGCGAGCCCCCCCAAACTAAATCACAACATCTTCTCCCCACGATGCACCAAGAAGCCACGAAAGCTTTCAAGAGGCGCTCGAAAAGGCATCCAGCGAGGCGCTCCAAGGAAAAAGCGTCGAGGACCAGAAGAGAAATCCGCCGAACCCTTCGGCAAGTGTGAGACGTTGGCGCCGTCATCGTCGTCCTCGTCGTCGTCGTCGCCCGTCCCAAGGAAATGGAGCAATCAGGGCAAAGAAACATCGCAGTCCAGTGGATTCCCTTCCCTTTATCCCTTCCCTGCAGGGGGTGGGCCCAGGGGGGGGGGTCCTGGGGGCGTGGGGGTGGAGGGGGTCCTGGCTCGGACCTCCCCCCGGGTCCCCGGCGGGTCCCCGGAGGGGACGGCCGCGGGGATGCGACGCGCCGACGCAGATGCCGACGGCATCGGCATCGACGACGACGCAGACGACAACGAGAGAGACGACAACGTCGACGACGACGCCGCCGACGCCGCCCGCGACGCCGCCGACGCGGGCAGCCACCGAAGCGGGGCAGGGCAGGGTCGGCGGCAGCGGCTGCGGGGCCCCCGCAGAGAGTGCGCGCTTCGCTCCCGAGGCCTCTCGCGGCTTCGAGCCGCCTCGGGGCTTGCGTCAGACAGCCGACCCAAAGAATCGGAGGCCTGGAAATTGGCACCAACACCAAGACAGAGGGTTGCCTCCACAGGGGGAAGATGATCCTAGATTTTCGGTATTGGTGGTAATATTTCGGCCACCTTGGAAGCCAGAATATTATCACGATCACCGAGATCGGGATCCTCTCCCCTCGGTGGAGGAACACCGCCGATATTAGTGTTGGTGTCAACCTCTAGGCCTGCGAAAGAATGGTTGTCGTGTTAATCTTGTGTTCGATGTCCATCGTTGTGCCGCTGATCCGCCCATGCTGCAACACGAAGCCGAAGCGGCAGCGGCCCACAAAGTCTCCAAAACACTGCTTCGGTCGACCCCAGCCCCGAAACAGCCTCTGGATGGCCGCAAGACCGCCCGACGGCCCAAGAGAGCGAACGAGCCCGAGATTAAGACCAGCGCAAATTCAGACCGCGCGCGCTGACCTGGCGTGTCTTAACCTCACCCTCTGACCGACCGAAGGCGGCCCAACGAGCCCCCAAAGACCACAAGATCTCTCCATGATGCCCCAATAAGCCTACGAGAGACGCCCGAAGAGGCATGCAGCGAGGCGCTCGCAGGAGAAAGCGGTCAAACTCGCTGTGTTTTCCTATCGAGTCCTTTCGGTTTCTGATCGTCTCGATAAGACTTCAGAGAACCCCAAGAAGCCCCAAAGGCAGCCAAAAACTGCCCCAAGAGAGCCCCCTAGATTGCCCTAAGACTGCGGATAACCCACCAAGACGGCCCAAGAGGGCTTCGCGACGGCTACAAGACCGACGGAACGAGCTCGAGGTTGAGACTCACTCGAGCTCAGACCGCGTGCTGAACTAGCATGGAACTCTTCCTAGGAGAGCCCGAAGACGGCTCAAAGAGTCCACAGGGAGTGGGTACCTCCCTCGGATGCCGCAAGAGAAACCTCCTGGAGATTCCCAAAGAGTCATCCAGCGAGGCGCTCAGACAAACACTGAGAATCCTGAAGATAATCAGTGTATTTTGCTCCCGAGGCCCTTCGGCTTGGGAGCACGCCTCGGGGAAGCTTCAGAGAGCCCCCAAGAGCCCCTACGGCAGCCCAAAGCTGCCCGACGAGCTACCCCAGATGGCCCCAGCACTCCCGAGAACCCGTCAAGACGACTTCAGGACCGAAAATCGAGGTCGAACGTAAGACCCATGCGAATTCAGAAAGCACGCTGATCTGTCGTGAACTCAACCTCCATCAGGCTGCGCTGCTGCGCTGGCATGGCCGCGGAGTCTGCCGCAAGCAGCCGGGTATACTACGGGGGTGCCTTTGGCTTCGAGATAGCACACCGGGGTGCACCCAAACTGACGCCGGGAAATTTCGGCTTGAGCCGAGCGGTTGACAGAGGCCCAGGGTCTCCTCCACGGACATCTCGAAGGCATTCTGCACCAGAAGGGAGAACGGCATATCGTTCAGCTCGACCTGTCTTGATCATCGGCACTCCCACTCTATTCCATTTGCTGCTCGGTCTGCTCCAACCCTCCTATCCAAGCACCTTGTGCAGCCTGGCTGCTCCTCAGACTCTCTCCGTCACCCTCGTTCCTCCGGCCCACGTCCGTTCCCTTCTTCTCACCCCCTCCACGCCGCCATCCCAGGAGAGTGCATTCTCAGTGGTCCAACGCATTGTGTGGAGTGGTTTGTGCCACCTGGCAGCGGACTCGAGGGAGCTCGAGAAATTCGGGATCGCAGGGCCGACCGTGGGGCCAGCCGTGCTCATGGCAGCGGTCTTCATGAGCAGGCTCCGCGCGGTATGGCTAGGCAGGCTGTTGGCTAGCAGACGAAGTCCAGTTTTAATGATGTGAACTGGCCAGCCCGCACTCACCCACACCTTCTTGAGCATTGTCCGATGCTCTGGCCTCCCGAAGAGAAACGAGCATCCTAGGGCGGTCGCCGTGTGTATGTCTACGGCGGGTTCGTGTCGTGTCGACGCGGCACGACCTCGCTGCGGGCGTTCACAACTGAACGCCGACGGCGGACCAGAATCAGCCAAGATGGAACGGTCTGACAATCCAAAAGCCGCCAATCGTTCAAGGTTGAACGAGCCACGCGGTGTCAGAAACCAACACGACGCGAACCTGCCGTACGCGTGCACCTTCCCCCTCTGCCCCCCCCCCTTGCCCGCTTCCGCCCGCACCCACCCACCCCCTTGGCCCGCTCCCGCCTCCGACCCCCTGCGTGCGCCTTGCTTCAGAAGCGCTGGCTCGAGCAACGATCGTGACAGGGCGTGCTCAAAAACCAGTCACTCGAACGCCCAACGGCCAGGCCAGCGTGGAAAAATACGCAAACAACAAGTGTTGTCACGTCAGGGCCAACATGACAGAGGCAAGGGCCAGAACATTATCAGCATCAACATTGCTTTCAGCGTGTGTACGAATCCATTCAGGTCTGGTGCCATCAGCCGTTCTGAATGCTGACGTCCCAACCGAGATCCCATCTCCCCCCGCGCACATTCGAAGGCCTCGTCAGCGAATACGTTGCGAAGAGCACGCAACTTGTGCTGGGCAGAAACGCGCAATACAGCACGCACAAACAAATGTTTCTTCAAGTAGGAATACGCACCCCGCACGAGGCGGCCCACGGGCCTCTGGGCCTGCATGCTTGTGCACGCACGGAGACGTACATGCACACGTGCACGCATGCCTGCACTCGCAAAAAGCAGGAAATGAATGAAGAAAACGGGTCCTGAGGGAACCATGCTTAGGAGAGCTCCACACAATACACCACCTACCAGCCCTGGCCAGGCCGGGCCCTGGACTGGTGTGCACCGGACGGGGCTTGGACGAGGATAGATTCGTTCCAGAGCGTTCCGGAACTCTGTCAGAGCGTTCTGGAACGCTCTGAGAAGGCCGCGGCGCCCGAGACATCCTCCAGAGCCTCTGGATCTCAGAAATTCTCGATCTATCCTCACCCGATTCATCCTCGCCCTGGCCTTGTCTTATACGAACCTTCCTCGCCTAGGCCAGTAGGTCTACACTCCCGCCCAGGGCCCGGGAGGGGCCCGGCCCGGGCCGGTGGTGGCGCACGGTGGGCGACCCTCCGAAGCCTCCGGACCCCGGACCCCTGGGCCTTCCCCCTGGACCGGGGCCTCATCCTGGACGGTTTCGTTGAGGATCGACCGCGACGCTTCGTCGCGGGGGGATCGACCGCGATGGGGGAAGCAATGGGAATCGACCGCGACGCTTCGTCGCGCCGCTCCGCAGCGGGGGCCTCGTGGTTTTGACGATTCGCTGTTCTCTGGACAGCTTCGCAGAAGTATCACTTGCTTACTTCGCGTTGTCGTACGATTGTCGCATCATCGCCTGCGTCGCTGTCACAGCCTCCACGGGCTTGACAGGTCCCTGGGACCGCCGAGGGCCCCGAGAGCCGAAGCCTGCGACAGAAGCCTCAGGATTCGCCTCCCTCGGGGTAAGGCAGAGCCAGGGCGAGGGTAACATAGGGCGACGACATCTATACATATCCACTGCTCCCTGGCTAGGCCCATCCTGAACCCAGCAGCTGTGTATACGCTGCGCCCTCCTGGCGTGGCCAGGAGGGCGTATGCACAACTGCTGGGTTCAGGATGGGCCTGGCCAGGGAGCAGTGGATATGTATAGATGTCGTCGCCCGGTAACAGTGGCTGGGGACAAGTCGAGAATCTCTCGGAGGCCTGGCGGACCCGGAGGATGCCTCAGGCGCCGCGCGGCCTTCTCGGAGCGTTTCTCTGGGGTGCTGGACCTCCGACGGGACCCCTCTTCATGGCGAACAGAACTTGGCCCGAACGGGGCGCGGCCGGCACGGGAGGAAGAGGCGGCGGCAACACGCAGACGCCTTGGGGGGCCCAAGAAACGACAGGGCAACTGTCTTGCTTTACCGCTCTCGCTGGCGCCGTCTCCTGGTGTGGGCTGGGCACGGCATCGGATCGGCCGTGCCCGGATGCACCACGGCGCTTCGCAGGCACCAGGACGCCTCGCATCGCCGGGGCATCGGCATCGAATCGGACAGGGCTGGCAGGGATCGAGGTCGAGTCGGACCGCTCTGATGTGGACCCTGCTCTGGCGGGTGCCGGAGGGTGCCCTCACCTGGCTCACGGTTCCCAGGCCTCCGACGAAACCTGTTCTGCAGTCCAGCTGCTTTCCTGAGTTTCGGCCCTCGGGGGCCGATTCCAGGCCGGGGACTATCGAAAATGGATCTGGAATCTGGGACTGGGAAACTAAGCCCAGGGGAAGCGGTCTGCACCTCTGGGGCCGCCGATTGAAGAAAGCATGCACCCGGATGCCAGGGCTTGGGGGGTGCACAATGCGACATTCCAGGAGGCCTCTTGTCCCCTTTTTGGGGGGCGCCCTACCGCCGCGCACTCGATGGCAACCGCTCGCGCCAACTCGCAGGCCACGCTCCCAGACGTCCAGCGCTGGACCCCCTGGAGATCCGGACAACTTCCTTGAGAGCAGCGTGGCGCCCTGAGCCGTCCTTCGACGGCGCCGGGGCCCGTCGAGGGCCCCCGGAGGCTGGAAAACGTCAAAAACCGGCCGCTCCAATCTCCGCGGCGCCTACGATCTCTGGGATCTCAGGGGCAACTAACTCGAGGGGGAGATGGGCTCGACCACCAGTGGCACATTCACCGCCGATGCGAAATTGCCAGCGGGGGGGCTATCGCCGATCGATCGGCCATGCATCGCCGATGCCAGGTCGCCCCCCGATCGTTGCCCCATGAACAGGCCGCTCCAATTTTTTCGGAGCCTCGGCTCGGTGGCATCTCATGGGAGCCTCCCGTGCCATCTTGCTGGCTCTTGCGAATCGACGCCATTCGACGCTTATCGGCGCTAAGTCGACGCCAATCGACACGAAACCGACGCTAATCGACGCTAAATCGGCGCTTTCTGACCGACTACCACGCGCTAGCCGCACGCTAACGCACTCTAAAGTCGGAGTTACAGGGACATGGAAGGCTCTCAGGATTTGCTGCCGAAGAGCCCGACAACCGCACCAGATGCTCATGATTTGGGGGCGACCTGGCATCGGCGATACATGGCCGATAGATCGGCAATAGCCCCCCGATGGCAAGTTCGCACCTTCCGAGGCGGGATGGGTTATCGGGCCCCTATCGGCGATGGATGGGGCTTTGGGGGTCGATGCGTTCCCCCCTGAGCTGATATCCCCCTGACGTTGCCCCTGAGATCCCAGATGTTCGAGGCGCCGAAGAAATTGGAGCGGCCGGTATTTGCCGGTTTCGGCCTCTGGGGGCCCTTGACGGGCCCCGTCGCCGTCAAGAAACGATGGACTCAGGACGAAAGCACCAGGCCTGGGGGAGTTGTCCGGACCGCTGGGGGTTTTGGCATCGAACAAGTTGGAGCGCCTGATGTCTGCAACGGCCTGGCCTGGGAGGATTCGAGGTGCGTGATTGTGTGAATATGATTGTGTGTGATTCAGTGGGATTGTGTGGGTGTGGGTGTGATTGTGTGTGATTATGTGTATGCGCGTGTGTGCGTGTCTGTACGCTTGTGTGAATGCGTGTGTGTTGTGTGTTGTGTCTGCGTGTGCGCGTGTGTACGCGCGTCCGCGCGCGCTTCTCTGACCTGTCTACGTCCTGTCGCTGCACGCGGGGCCGCGACGCCAGAACAGTGTGTGTGTGTGGGGGCGGTGCATGTGTGTGGTGTGTTTGTGTGCGTGTGTGTGTGTGTGTTGTGTACGTGAGTGTGGGGGTGTGCGTTGTGTGTGAGTGCGTGTGTGCGTGTGTCCGTGCGTGCGTGTGGGTGTCCTGTGTGTGTGTGTGTCTGTTGTATGTGCGTGTGTGTTCGTATGTGAGTGAGTGCGTGTGGGTTTGGGTGTGTATGTGTGGGTGTCATGTGTGCGTGTGTGTGTGTGCGTGAGTGTGCGTTTATGTGCGTATGTGTGTGCGTGTGCGTGTGCGTTTGTAATGTGAGTTGCGTGTGCGTGTGTGTGTGGTGTGCGTGTTTATGTGTATGCACATATATATATATGTGTGTGTGCATGCGTGTGCGTGTATGTGTGAATGCGTGTGTGTGTGTTGTTTCTGGTGTGTGTGTGTGTGTGCGTGCGTATGTGTGTGTTGTATGTGCGTGTGTATGTATGTGTGCGTGCGTATGCTGTGTGATATGGGTTGTGTGTGTGCGTGTGGTGTGCGATTTGTGTACATATATATACATATATATATATATATATGTATATATATACGTTTGTCATACATATGTACATATATATATGTGTATATATGTACATATATACACATATATGTACATATATGTATACATATATATGTGCATGTGTATGTGCATGCCTGTGCGTGCGTGTGTGTGGGTGATGTGTGTGTGCGTGTGTGCGTGCGTGTGTGTGGGTGATGTGTGTGCGTGTGTGTGTGTGCGTGTAGGTGCGTGTGTGTGTGCATGTGTGTTGCGTGTTATGTTGTGTGCGTGTGTGTGGTGTGCGTGCTTGTGCATACGTACATATAGATACCTGTATGCATGTGTATGTATGTATGTATGCATGCATGCATGCATGCATGTGTATATGTATGTATTTGTGCGCGTGTGTGTGTGTGTTCGACCCCATCCAGGGCCTGGGAATGTCCGCATCCACCGCCTGCCGAGGTCCCCGAAGATCGATCCCCCCGGCGATGGTTATGGATAAATCCCCGCCTCGGAGGAAAATAGCAGCCCACCCCCTCCCTCAAGCCACCTCGGGGTTCCTCATGAGGTGCTCCGCAGACACCTGACGCATGCCTCCGCGCAGCGACGGGTTGCAGAAGAATCGTCCGTTGCCTCGTCGTCATCCTCCTTCTCAACCTCCTTCCGCATAGGACAAACGCACATAAGCTACCGGTGCGGGTGGGGGACACCAGGGTGCTGGAGGGTCTTCATTTGTCTCGTTTGGCCCCAAGATGGCCCCAGGCACTTCAAGATCACAAAGATTAAGCAGGATTACCAAACATTGCCCAGGGTGGCCTCCAACTTAGCTTCACGAGGCCCCCAGACGGCCCCACGATGGATCGAGGTGGGTGGGGAAGCCCCTATGGAGTGGGACACTAGACACTCCCCACGTGTCGCGCTCCCCACTGGCCGTGGGGGTCGCTTTCGCCGCAGTCGCCGCCGTGACCGCCACGCGGGACCTTAAGCAGCCACCACACTTCGCGCTCCTCAGTGGCCGTGAGGGTCGCACTTCACCGCCGTCGCTGTTGACGCCGCGCGGGGCCTTCAGCGTTCCCAACACTTCGCGGTCCCCGCTGCCTCTGACCGCCGTCGAGGCTGTCACTGCCGCGTGGTGCCATTGGCATTCGCTGCACCTGGCGCTCCCTGGTGGCGCTGCGGACCGCACGTCACCGCTGCCACCGCAGCGTGGGGCCCCGGGCATTCCCCACACCGCGCCATCAGTACTTCAGCTTCGCCGCCCTCGCCGCCGCATCCACCGCCCGGGACCCCAGGCAGTCCCCGCGCTTCGCGCTCCCCACTGGCCCAGGGTGGCCGCACTTCGCCGCCGTCCCCGCCGCGTGGGGCCCCAAGCGATGCCCATGCGTCGGCGCCGCCGCGCCTGGGCCCTGGTCAATCCCCACGCCTCGCGCTCCCCGTCGGCCCCGAAGTTCGAGCGTCGCCGCCGTCGCCGCCGCGAGGGGCGCTGGGCATCCCCCGCCCACACTCCGCGCGCTCCGATGGCGCTGTCCACCGCAGTTCCCCGCCGGCTCTGTCGCGAGTGGCCCTCTGGGGGACCTAGGCATCCAGGCACGCTCGCACTCCGTCGCGCGTGCGCCACCACGACGCGGCACTGCACGGCAGGTCACCGCACGTCTGCCCCGCCACGAGGCCCCTCTGTGAGCACCTCGGGGCGCCACGACGGGGCACGGCACCGCACCGCACGGGACCAACGGCCTCCGCAGCCGCACCGCCGCTGCGTGGCCGCTGCCTCGGCGACGTCGGCGACGCTGGCGAGGCACCGCACGGAGCCACGCCGCCGATGCCTCGGCGGTGCGGCGTGGTCCTCCGACCCCGTCCATGGGAACGGTCTCCGAACCCCGGGGGCCCCGGTCGCCCGGAGGCATCCTCGGAGAACGACCCGAGGCCCAAAACCGTGCGGTGACCCCAACCTCACCACCGACTCACCACGCGGTGTGGTCACCACACCGCCTGGGGGTCCCCGATGCTGCTCAGCGTGTCGCGGCGGCGGCGCCTGCGGCACGCCAGCCCCTGAAGGACAGTAGCAGTTGCTCCAGCGCCTGCCGCCGCCTCCTCCGCCCGCTCGTCGGCCCGACCCCCGTGGTTTGTCCCTGCTTGAGGGGGCCCAGGGACACACAAATCCCAGGGTTCACCATATTTCCCCATCTTTTCTGGGGGTTCGTCTTCCCCCCCCCCCCACTTCCCATAGTTTCCCAAATTGTTTGGGGAATCGACGATTCATTGTGTCTGTGTGTGTGTTTCCCCGCCGGAGCGCTCCTGCTCAGCCCCCAACCCTGACGAGTCCCCAGAAGCGGCGTCATGGAAAACAATCTGGCCTCTGGGGCCACGTCTGTTATCCATGCCCTGCTGCCCCCGGCGCTCAGAGTGGGGGCAGCGGCGGGGATGTGAATCGAGCTTCGGTGGCCAACCCTACGGTCAGGAACCTCTTGGCGCGTTGCGGCGGCGGCCCCAACGACACGCTGTCCCCCTGCAAGCGGATAGCGCGTCGCTCCGCGTGGAGGGAGGCTCGGGAAAGCTCGAGACGTTGACGCTTGGCCACTGGGACGTGGACAAGGGTGTCGCGCCCAAGCGCGGTGGACCAGAACCATCGACGCGACACGCTAAGCCAAAGTTTCTGACCCTAGACCCTTCCCAACTCGACACAACAAATGGTCAAGAGCCACAAGCAAAAACACCGCTGGTTGGGCAAAATGCCGATCCCTCACTTTGCTGGCGAGTTCACCTGCTATCGCCCCTGTGGCTGGAGGAGACCGTCTGCCTTGCAGCGCCACTGCGCGGGGTGCCGTACCTCTCCGCAACCAATGCAAAACTGGGCGAACAACTGAGTCTGATAGCTCGACGGACACTCCATGTGCAAGACGGCCCGAAGAGGCATACCAATGGCAATGATCACAACGACTATCCAAGCAAGACGGGCATAGGCAGACGCCCAAGCCAGTCGAAAACAAATCTACCTGCTCGCATGGTCCGTCTGTCTCCAGGCCGCTATCTGTTCGGAATCGGACCCCTCAGCCCCACCAAGGGCACCGTCACGACAAACGTTTCGAGCCGAGCCCAACCATGGCAACGTCAAGCCTGCGGCACTCGAGACAGACGTTCGTGCGCGAGCAGGCTGAAAAAGAAAGGGGGGCGTGAGATAGATGGTACAGGACAAGCAGGACGCCAAATGTGAGCGTGTTCTGATTCGGCGTTTCGACTTTGAGCGGAAGGGGGGGGAGGGGGGGGTGTCTGGCTCCGGAACACTGCTTGATGCCACTGCTTGCACTCGTGCGTCCTACGGGAGGGACTCCACCTGCTCGAAACAGGTGCCACACACAGCCAAGATCTGCTCCATAGGGGGGTGGGGAGAGGGAGGGGTGCGAGGGACCGCCCCGATCGGCAAAATAATGAATAAAAAACGATCACCATCCGAGGCGGCGCACCTCTCACGAGGGCTCTGTCCATGTCTGCGTCGAAGCAAAGCTTCCTGTACCACTCCTCGCCGGCGGAAAACGCGCGTGGGGCAGCCGGGCCTGCCTCCCTCTGCGATGCCGGGGGCAACCTCAGATCGCCTGGGATCGTAGCGTCCTCGTGGATGCCAAACAGATGTGGTGGGACTTCCGACTCAGGCGCGGAGGCCAACCGTCCTCCGTCTCCCCCGCCCTCTTCATTCCTTTCATCCTCTTCCTCCTCCCCTCTTCCGTTGCTGTCATCCTTCCCAATCTCCTCCTACTCCTCCTCCTCCTCCTACTACTCGTCTTCCTTCTGCCTTCTCCCCCTCCTCCTCATGTTCCTCCTCCTTCTCATTATCCTCCTCCTCCTCCTCCTCCTAAGGAGAGAGAGTGTGTTGCAACATCTTGATGCGTCTTGGGTTTACTCTGGTCCTCCTCCTCCTCCTCCTCCTCCTCCTCCTCCTCCTCCCACTCCTCCTCCTCCTCCCGCCCTCTGGGCCAAAGTCCTCTCCTCCTCCTCCTCCGCCTCCTCCTCCTTCTCTCCTTTTCCGGGGAGGAGGAGGAGGATTAGGAGAGCCGGAGGAGGAGGAGGAGAAGGACCTTGGGCCACAGTGGCGACAGAGGAGGATGGGGAGAAGAGCGAGGGGGGAGGGGGAAGGGGGCGGAGGAGGGGGAGGACGAGGAGGAACGGGAGGATGAGGAGCACGAGGAGGAGGAGGAAAAGGAGCAGGAGGAGGAGGAGGAAGTAGAGGAAGAGGAGGGGGAGAGAGGGAGACGTGGGGGGGGGGGATGGGGGAAAAAGCGGGGGGCGAGGGGGGGCGAAAGGAAGTCCGCATCGGGCTGGAGGGCAGGAGGAAGCCGATGGGAACCCGATCGGCGAGCGGCGGGCGGCGGGCAGCCTGCAGCGCGACCGCGTTGTCAATGCCCTGGAAGGACAGCAACAGCTGCTCCAGCGCCTGCCGCCGCCTCCTCCGTCCGCTCGCCTGCCTGTACCACCTGCAAGCCATTGACGTCCTCATCCTGACCTTCATCCTCCTACTCCGCCTAGTGATTGCCACCAGCATCACCAGTGTCACCAGCATCATCACCATCACCATCACCATCACCATCACCATTGCCATCATCAGCATCATCATCACCAGCATCCTTATCATCATCAGCATCATTAGCATCATCCGTAGCATCGTCACCATCATCATCATCATCAGCAGCAGCAGCAGCGATGACATCATCATCATCATCATCATCATCATCATCATCATCATCATCATCATCATCATCATCATCATCATCATCATCATCATCAGCAGCAGCAGCAGCAGCAGCAGCAGCATCATCGTCGTCTTCATCATCAGCATCATCATTATCATTACCAGTATCAGCATCATCGTCGGCAGCATCAGCATCATCATCATCAGCAGCATCATGATCAGCATCATCAACTTCAGAATCATCACCATCATCAACACATACAGCATCATCATCATCATCATCATCATCAACATCATCATCATCATCATCAGCAACAGCAACATCATCATCATCATCATCATCATCATCATCAGCATCGTCATCATCATCAGCATCATCAGCATCATCATCATCGTCATCATCATCAGAATCATCATCATCATAATCAGCATCATCATCATCATCATCATCGATATCAGCAGCAGCATCACCATCAGCCTCATCAGTATCAGCAGCACCCTCGGCATCATAATAATCAGCATCATCAGCGTCATCAGCATCAGCATCAACATCATCATCACCATCACCATCATCATCAGCAATATCATCGTCAGCATCATCAGCATCATCGTCATCAGAATCATCAGCATCATCATCAGCAGCAGCATTGTCAGCAGAAGCAACAGCAACAGCAGCAGCAGCACGGCGCTCCCAACGCTATAGACACGAGGCGCCTCACGTGACGGCCACCCAGAATGCTGGGCTGGCACGGTGGCGGGACTTGCCGCAGGCAGCTGGATCCGCCGCCCCCTGCTTGCAGGGGTGCACGGCGTGCTGGACGAGCTGTTAGGTTTTGGTTTTGGTTCTTTTTCCAAAAGAACTTCCCAGTGGGCTCCGGCAGAACCCGCCGGCCACCCGGAATTTCCCCAAACGTGCTCAACGACCGCAAAAAATCCTCCAAAAACGGCCGTTTCGCTCGGGACATCCTCAAAAAATCGCGAAGATGGCCCAAGATGGCCTCCAAGTCCGCCCGAGATGGTCCAAGACGGCCTCCAAAACGGCCCAAGAGAGTCCAAGACGGCCCAAGACGGCCCAAGAGGCCCCCCAGAGGCCTCCCAGACGGCCCAAGAGGCCTCCAAGAGGTCCTCCAGGAGAGTCCGAAGAGGGCAAAATCATTGATTTTCCTTGGTTTTTGAAGGATTTTGGCATTTGCGCCTTTTCGGCTCTCCGACGGCTCAAGACGGCCCAAGAAGCCCCCAAGATCGCCCAAGAGGCCCCCAAGAGAGCCCCCTGATGGCCCAAGTGGCCTCCAAGATGGCCCCTAGAGGGCCCCAAGACGGCCCAAGAGGCCTCCAACACGCCCAAGATGGCCTCCAAGACGCCCAAGATGGCCTCCAAGACGGCCCTGGAGCGCCCCAAGAGGGTCCCCCGTTGGCCCAGAAAGGCCCCCAAAACGGCTCCCGACGGCGTCAGACGTGCCAGGAACCCACCAAGATGGCCGAAGTTCGCTCGAAGCTGGCCCAAAAGGGCCCAAGAGGCCCCCAAGAGGGCCTCCAGGAAGGCCAAAAGATGCCAAAATCACTGATTTTCCTAAGGTTTTTGATGGATTTGGGCATTTCCCTTTTTTCGGCCTTCCGACGGCCCGACACGGCCCAAGAGCCCCCAAAGATCGCCGAAAGATCGCCCAAGAGGCCTCCAAGACGGCGACGATGACCATCAAGACGCCCACGTGTTCCCCGAAGGCTTTCCAAACCGATTCGGGGAACACATGATCCGATGGCTTGGCAGGTCTGGCCTCAACGTTCGGCCACATAGGCGCTTCCACAAAGGCAGGGGGCGGCGGTGATTCGCCGTAGGCGTCTTCGATAGGCGATCGGCATTGTATGCATGCCCTTGCTCAGCCCCCGACCCCACGAGGCACCAGAGCGGCGACATGGATAAATTTCAGGCCTCTGAATAGATCCCTACCATGCCGCTCGCTTTCGAGAGTCCCACTCTCCGTACACCCCTCGATTTCGAGAGCCCCACTCTCCACACCCTCCGCACCCGCTCTAGAAAGACCAAAAGGTACCGATGTTGCTACTCCACAATACCTCTCCTGGGGTGCGTTCTGACCAGAACTTCGAGACAATCCAGCCGTGGCGACGAGCGATCTCCAGGACGAGCTGCAGTATCGATACCTTTCCCTCCTCTGACCCTCTACTGTCGACTGGGAGTCGACGTGAGGCGCTGATTGAAGCTCCTTGGGCGCAGCGCAGACGGCCTTGACGTCGCTGTTCTGGGAGCCCGCGTCCCTCAGGGTGCTCACGAACTGCTGGATCTTCCTCTGTCGGCGGCGAGCAATCACACGAAAAGGCCCTGGGCCTCTTCAGCAACTCTTCATCACCATCACCGTCACCATCACCACAATCAAACTAATGATCTCCATCTTCCTTACCATCACCATCAACCGTCACGATCACCATCTACCATCAACCGTCATCATCCACATGACGAAACCTTATTTTCATCTTCAGCATCACCACCAGCACCTCATCATCATCAGCAGCAGCAGCAGCATCAGCATCACCATCACCATCAAGAAGCGTGAGTGGGAGAATGACGAGAGGCGGTGGGAGGCGTGAGACGATCTCACACTCCACACCCATCACTCTGGAGGGTGGGTGACCAGAATGCACTGGCCATTTTTTCTTTGTGTTGCCTGCACGTCGGGGGTTGCGCGCCACGGTGCGCACACGCGACGCATGCACAGGGCAACGACGATGCCCCAAGGGGGAGACGCACATCACGGCCCAGGATGGCATGCAAGCGCCCACACATCCCCAACCAGCCGCAGCTAGGCGGCCGGAAGCTGAGGGGCAACGTGGCGCGAAAAACTTCGAAGGATCGCGGTACATAGGCGCAGAGCAACCCCTGGGCCACAGCCGGAAGGTGACCCCTAGGCCACTGCCGCCCGCACGATCCCCGCTAGCGCACACCACGCCAGCGGCTAGCGCCACCCACGCCCCGCAGTCCAAGGGTGGGCCAGGTGGGAAGGCAAGGGCACGGGGGCGGGGTCTTGTCCCAAAACGGCGACGCACGGGGTGCTTGACACATGTCTCTCACTGCATCCGCAACCCCCCCCCCCACACCGCCCAAGCAGCATGAGCGTATGGAATAGGTTCGCAAGTAACGGCGTTATTCAGCCAACCTCGCACGCACGTGCGCGCATATGACCCGCCCCCCGACCTAGAATGCACTGGCCATTTTGGGTTTGTGTTGCCTGCACGTCGGGGGTTGCACGCCACGGTGCGCCAGCACACGCGACGCGTGCACAGGGCAACGACGATGCCCCAAGGGGGAGACGCACATCACGGCCCAGGATGGCACGCAAGCGCCCGCGCATCCCCACCTGGCAACGCCGCGCGCTGGCGTCGCACCACGGCGGCGCAGGGCAACGACGGCTCCGATTGCCGGCCCACACGCCCCTTGCTGCAACATCCCCAAGTAGCGTGAAGCCCGAACGCCCCTGAGCGGCGACTCGGATCCTGCGCACCGTGTCCAGTATGACAACGACATGCCAGATGCTACGAAGGAGGGATCATGGCACCGACCCCCACAGATGGACCGGGGGGCGACCCCCGCGCGAGCGTACCGTTTCGCACCGCTCCTCCGGGCAGTGTGGCCGCCCACTTGGGGATGCCCCGCTGGCGCCAGGCCTTGCAAGGCGGGCAGGACAATTCTTTTGGTTGACACCTGGCGCTGCGGGGTCACGAACGCGAGCACCTCCCAAACAGCGTCCGACTGTTCATCGATGCCAGTCTCGTGGAGCCTGAACGCAACTACCCGCCTCAAGACGCACGGGGCGCACCAAATGCCTTCACCGTTGCGGTCGCAACGCAGGGTAAGGGTGCACCCGCACCCACCCGCGTCGGTTTTGCTGACTGGCAGAAGCAATGCGGCGACTCGCCGACTCGGATCCCACTGGGAATGTGCAGCAACCATCGCCGACAGCTCGATCTCTCTCAACATCCACGCGCAAGCGACTACATAAGTAGAGGAAGGATTCAGTAGGTCCTCGACCCCAGAGGCCGTCGCTGCGGCATCGCCGTGACACGCGGCGGGGATATGATCCCAGCGCAACTCCGCTGCCTTCGATGCTGGGCCCAGCCCTCGGCCGACCGCTTGCACGTCTTCACCTCCCACGTGCTTGAAGCGCAGAAGTCTACCCGCAAGCACTCCAGTGCCTGACTGCGCCTCGCCCCGCCGCGGGGGGCCTCCCTGGCCACCCCCAACGTTTCCACGAAGCGCTTGGCCCGCCAGCTGTCGAGTGGGCGGGGACGGTCGCCGCGCAGGGGCGCGGGCGGCTTGGAACGACGTCTGGGCCTCGGTCGCCATCTCAGTCTGCCCGGGCCCGAACTTGGAGCCACCTGGATGCTTGCCGCTGGAGCGCCCCCAGTAGCGGAACGCGCTGCAGACCGAACAGCATGCAGCTCCGACCAGAAGTCGCCAGTGCCCCCCCCCCCGCCCTGGACGCCAGCAGCCCCCGCCGCCTCTGCCGTGGCCGTGCGCGCCGCCAGCGGGACACGAAGTCGTGCCGCAGCGGCAGGGCACCCTGTCTCAGGGCTGGCGCGCGGCCCTCAGGCCGCCTGGCACGCCTCGACTGCGGAAGCGCGGTCTTGTCCATCTTGGGACGGCGGCGACGGGCTTGAGCCAGGAACCCACATGGCACGGATCACACGCGACGACCACGACAATGGGACATGAGGGAGGGGAGGGAAGGGAGGGGGGGTCCCACAGCTTGCGTGGATTCGCCGGGAACGTCTTGCGTGCAAAGTTATCGGGGAGCCTTCCGAAGGACAGAGCTGGTTGCAGGAACATTGCGGGCTGGCTATTCCCAGCCGCCCGCCCCGTCCGAAAGAGCGGGAGGATGAGGGCGCGAAATTGTCACGAAACCTCTCTGGGAACGGGGGGGGAATTCGTTGCGTTTCCCCCTCCCCCGCACGGAGATCAGCAGGGTTCGAGGTGGGCCGCCACCCCAACGCCCCGCACCTGCGGGGGGGCACCCCGAACCCTTTTTGACATCCCCCCGGAGAGTAGGGCACCCCATACCCAGACAGAACACGCCGAAGGGGGAAGCATCGCAACGCCCCCGACCCCGTTCACTACCTCCAGCTTCCACATAGACTCCGCCAACAAACCTGGTCAGACAGCGGACAGTGTGTAAGCTGCGGGTTGTACCGCAAACGTGGGATGAGCACACCGCAGAATGCAAGTGGAGCAAAACTGCACCAGGAAAGCTATCCCACTTTCATGGGGTAAGCATTCTGCACATGCAACAGACGCTGTGCTGTGCTATTTTTTGGGCGTGCCGGTCCATCCGCTATCGATGCGGCGTTCTGTGCTAAGCCATGCCTCTCGCACCGCGCAGCACAGACGGAACCAACGAAAATGTTACGAATTTCGGCTCGCAGCGCAGACGGAACCAACGAAAATGTTACGAATTTCGGCTCTGCCGAGCCTGTTCTTCCACGCTTTTGGCACGCCCCCCCTCGTTCCTCCTGCCCCCCTTTTTTCCGATGATGCTCTCTCGTAATATACAGTAGGCGACCCTGTCCGAAGACGTCGCTAAGGGCTTACGCGCCACTAGCTGCCACAGCCGACGGCAGGCGCCGCCCTCCACCGCCGCTCGACGGACCCCGCGGCCCACTGCCGAAAGGTGGATAAGCCCACGTCGGGCTCGCCCACGGCCCTCAATGGCCACTGTGGGCTATGTTGCGGACGCGATCAGCCAGCACCGCTACTGGCACACGCGGAGCACGCCATCTCGCAACCCCACGGCCGACCACGACGTGGACCTGAAATTCGACCCGAAACACTCGCCCCACAGGTCGGTGAACTTTATCGGGTCCGGGAGCGCGCAGTACCCCGAGTCCCTGTCGATCACCTTCCGGAGCTTCGCGTGCACAATGGCGCCCGCAGAGTTTTCTCCCTGATGCTCCCGGGGAGCCTGCAGCCTACTCAGCCAAACGGCGACGACGTTCCTTGGGCCGGCCACGCGCTGGGCGATTAGGTCGGGAAGGTCGTCGTGCGTCTCCAGGGAGAGCGCCAGATCCGCGGCGGGGAAATTTAATGTTTCGCTGGACGGCGCCAGTTTGTTGGCGACCCCCACAGATGCAGTGGAGTCCGTTCCGATCGCAGTTCCAATGACGCGGTCGATGCCTTGAAATACCCCCCCCCCAAGCCTTCGCCGCCAAAACGACCGCCAGGAGCTCCACGATTGACTGAGACGCGTACACCCCGATTGCGATGCCGAGGAGTCGGGCGTGCCAGTCAATGAGCGGAGAGGCTATGTACTCGATCACAGCTCGGGCGCGGCTATCGCACAGGATCGCCCCCAAGCCCCACGGCGAAGCCTCTATCACGACCACGAACCTTGGACCGCCCGGCCAAAGGGCAACCTCTCGAACCCTGGGGCCTGACCGCACCGCGCGCCACGCGGCCAGCAGCCACGCCAACGCCAAACAGCACCAAACGCCAAACGCCGAGCCCACCCCGCGACGGCCCAGGCCCGGCGCCGCTGGCGGGGCGCCCCGGATCGCAGACGCCAAGATGGCCCAAAGAATTCCCCTGCCCAACGGGCGCGCGGGAACACGCCTGCAGCACACAACAGTTTGTCAGCGAGTCGCCGCAGCCGTCGGAACCCCAAAATGCTCGCTGCGAGGATCGCGCATCGCGCCCGACTCGGCGACGCCGTCCGCCAAAAACTTGCCCAGCGCAGTCAAACGGGCGACGTGGCCAACAAAAGCAGAGGATACGTCGACCGATGCGCCAATCCACTCCACGAGAGCTCCGCGGCACCCCTTGGCCCGAGACAACGAAAAGCCAAAAGCAAAAATACTCCGGGGACTCATGACAAGAATGAAATTGCGCAGATGGGGCGCGCCGTAGAGCACCCGCAAAGGGTCGCCCAAGTACAGCTCGAGCCTGGCTTCGCACGGGCGGTAGAGGCCCTGCAACAGATGAGCCACGGCGGCCGCGAAACGGCCCAAAATCTGTGGCGCCGATGTCAGGCCGAATGAGACTCGCGCACCCAGACATGTGCAGCGATGCTTCGACTCGGACTCGCGCACCCAGAAATGCTGGCAAGCATCCCCCATGTCTGCCGTGGCCAGCTCCACCTCCGAACACACCTGGCCGCCCGCCGTCGCGAGGGCCTTCACGTCCTCCGCGACCTCGCGGAAGCGCGGCAAGACTGGCCTGTCCGAGAGAACCTGCGCGCGGGTTTTCTGACCACCGCGGAGCGTGTCAATGACGATGCGCCTCTCGACGGCGCGTTTCGCCTTCGGGGCGATGATGCGCGCGAGCTCGGCGACTGACCCATCTGGAAACCATTCCAAAGCTGTAGCTTCGTCGACGGCGAGGTAAAACCCGCTCGCCTCGAGCCTGCCAAACTGGATCTCAGCGTCCTCCGGGCCGTCGCCGACGCCGGCGCAGTCGGACGCCACCGCCCCCAGGGACAGCAGGTGCTCGACCTCGGCGGCAGGCTGGAGATCCCGCGGGGGACGGCGGGCCGCTTCCAAGGGGCACACCTTGCTCGATCCACTCTTGCAGCTGGCTCTCCGGATCGCTGGCCGCCTGGAGTCACCCCTGGATCAGAGCACCCCGCAACGGAGAGGGAGCGCCAAGGTCGTGCGCCAACGCCCCCTCCCCTGAGACATTGAACGCCCGCCTTAAGAGCGCCCTCTACCACCTGCGCCGCTTGAGGCCCAGCGCGCCCTTGTCGACCCAATGCATCGACGATGTTGAGCGCCTCTGGGATAGAAGCCACGACTTCCTCGAGCGCGCGTCTGGCCACTGCGTCTGCCCGAGCCAAGCCCGGGCTCAAGCGGGCGACCCGGGCTGGGCCCCGCATGCCCCCTGGGAAAGTGGTGTTCTCCAGCCCCCATGGCCACTCTACGCGGCGCTCTCAGCTCGCCCGCGCCGGAAGGCGGCGGGATTGCTGGATCGCGCGGAAGAGGCAGCCAGGCCCGGTCCGGCGAGGCCCGCCAAGAAGTCTGGCACAGCGCCGATTGGGGGGCACAGCACGCCTGGGAGAAATGACCTTCGAGTGGCCCAGCGCGAGAGGTACTGAGAGGCACGGGGGGGCCCGCGCCAGGCTCTGCAGCCTCCCCCGCGCCCCTGCTGGGCAAATTACCCCCCCCCTCATTGCCCGCCGCCCGCAGATTTGCTGGCCGACTTGCCCTCGCCCATGCCCTTGGCGCCCGAACCCGGGCACTTCTTCTCGTGGCCCGCACGGCTGGGGCCGCCGCGCATGCGGCGCACACGGCGGCGGCCAGCCGGGCACTTAGACCCCGGGGCCGCACCCTTGCAGGGACCAAAATTGCTGGGCAAATGGAGTACACCTGCATCCTCGTCTCAGCGGGCGCGGCTTGGGGATCGCTCCCGGCACGCCGGCTGCGGCCGCGGCCCCGCGAGCGGCGGCGGCGCCTATCCCCGGGGATGCTGGGCGACCACTCGCGCTCCAAGTCCGCGCGGACTGGGGCGCAGCGGCCCCAACTGGGTTTCTCGCGAACCACGTCGGCGCCCCCAGGCAAGGAACGAACTGCAACGAAGGCGCATCAAGCGAGCGCGCCACCCCAGACAAGGCGGCGACCATCAAGAGGCCTTGGATCACGCAGAACACGCTGGACCTGATCGACTGGCGCGCGGAGGCAAGGATTGCCGGAGATGCGAAGAGGCAGAACAAGTTTCACAAGTTGTTGAGGAAGTCCACCAGGGCCAACAAGACGCCATGGTTGACCGCTCGCATAGCTGAGGGAGCGGGGAAGATCTCGAAGCCCTCAGAAAACCGAGAGAGCCAGCGCATTCTTGCGAAACGTCGACGGGGAGCTCACCATGAGCATCGAGAAAGCGGGCACGATGGCCGAATACCTGAAGAGAGTCAGTGGCGCGCCCGACCAGCAGTCGCCGCGCGCCCGACCAGCAGTCGCCGTCGATGCCCCGCCGCTCGGGCCGCCGCATCCGGTCAACGAGGCCACGTTCACGGAGGACGAGGCGCGGACAGTCATAGGCAGGCTGAGGAACAACAGCGCGGCTGGCGAAGATGGCATTCCAGCTGAATGCTGGAAAGCTCTGGCCCGGAGCAGTGAGTGTTGGCCAACATCACAGGGTTATCTAACGCATGTCGGCAGCGCAAACGGACGCCGAGATTGCGGCACAAGGCAATGGTGAACACTTCCCATAAGAAGGGCAACACACAGTTACCAGAGAACTACCGCCCAATAAGCTTGTTAAGCTTCGGGTACAAAATCTTCGCGGCTCTCGCCGAGCACCGTTTGGTGGGCGGCGGAGCAGGAAGGCCGATTGCCCAAGTTCCAGTTCGGACTCCGCACGGGGAGGAGCACGCAAAAACGCGATCTGCATCGCGAGGCGCCACGTCGAGGCCGCGTGAGCTTCGCGCCGCGGGAAATCGTACATCCTCGCCCTGGACTGAAAGCAGGCGTTCGACTCCGTGAATATAAGCAATGATGATCGCCTTGGGAAGATTCGGGTTATCGGAGCACGCGCGGAGCATACTTGCTGACATCTACACCGAACGAACGTTTCAGGTCATAGACAACGGGGCTACTGCACCCGAGCGCAGCCAGAAATTCTGAACATCGCAAAGGTTCTCCTGTGTCACCTTTCATATTTGTTACGGTGATGACAATACTGATGGGGGACGCGGAGGGCGAGCTGGGGAAAAACGACGAACTCAGATTCGGTCAGTTGATGCACGCGAACGACACGCTGCCGATGACAAGGACCACTGTTGGAGGCCTGGAAGCGGGCACCAACACCAACACAGGGGGGTGCCTCCACAACGGGAAGATGATCCTAGATTTCAATGGTGGTAATAATTCGGCCACCTTGGAGACCAGAACATTACCACCATCACCGAGATCGGGATCTTCTTCCCTCAGTGGAGGCACGCCGCCGAAATTGGCGTTGGTGTCAACCTCTAGGCCTGCGACACTGGCGGCATGGACAAGTGGCTCAACGTGGTCCAACTCGCAGCTGGCACAGTGGGGCTGGAGATGCATTGGGGCAAATTGCAGCGTCTGAGAATCCGGTGCCAAGGAACCGCCCGGGCTCCACAGGGCGAGGAAATGGCAGCCAATGACACCTTATCGCACCTCGGTACCACCTTGAACAACGACGGGAGAGCGGGAGGCGAGATGACCAGGAGGCTTGGGGTGGCGTTCGACGACTTCCGTAAGCTGAGGAAGTTACGGGGCCAGTCGAACATCGGAGAGGCAAGAAGCATTGAACTTTTCAACGCCGCCATCATTTCGAACTTGTTATACAGCTTGTGCACTGTCGCGCTGAACGCTGCGGAGAGAAGGAGACTGAACGGGGCGCACTGCAGAACGAAAAGAACTCTGCGCGGCATCAGACACCCGATGATTTCACGTGTGTCGAACGACTCCATACGGGCACGCACGGGCCAGGTTCCGTTGACGGCCATTCTTCTGAAGCAACAGCTGATATTATACGGCACGGCATTACGCGGCTCAGCAGGAGATACCCTTCGCGATTCTGTTTTCACCCTTGGGACGCTGACGCCAATCACGGACGCCTTCGTGGGGAGGGTGGGGGCGCATCGGCTGGAGTGGGCGAAATTACTGGGACCAAATGCGCACCGGGAACGCGGCGAAGGAGACAGATTGCAAGATCTGGTTCAGGATCCTCACGTTTGGAGACATAGATTGAGAGAGATGTGTAGGTAGTGTATGAGTGTGCGCTTGCCGACGCGCCATGGGCGTAGGGCTCCTGTCTGTCTGTCTGTCTGCCTGTGTCTGTCTGTCTGTCGTCGGGGTCGAACGGCGCGCCCTTGCCCCCTCTGGCCAGCCAGACGGCCGCCGGGTCCCGCACCTGCTCGTTCCAGTCCTCGCGGGCTGCCGTCGCGTGTAAGAGCAGCGCGGTCCAGGGCTTACCCGGGTCCCACCAGGGCGGGTCTGCTCTGCCGATGCTGATGTCCGTCGGGACGCTGCGCCGGAACGCTCGATGAACTGAGCCCTGAGCTTGTCGCATGCCATGAAGATCAGATGCCATGCGTCTGGCCACTGTGACGCCAATCGTTGGACATGGCGCTGGTAGGCGTCCAATGCCGCCCTGGAGGCTGTCTCCATTAAGATGCACGCTGTGGCGAAGACCCGCCACGACATCACCCATTGATCGTAGTTGGCTGGCCCCGTCGAGTCTTTCGCCAGCCATCCTCCCCCAGGTAAGAGGAACCAAGCTCGAAACTGCAAGTTCTGATAAGATTTCCGCCCAATCGGCACCATACACACACACACACACCAAAGTCTGCGTGTAGAGCAGATTTCATAGTGCATACCCAGTGGTGGAGAGCCGTAAGCTGCTGCATGCTGGGCGTGTCCTCTGGGACTGGGTCCTCCCCCGAAGACGCTACGGCGTACGCCTCCACGCATTCCTGATGAGTGCTACCAGACGCGAAGACGATCTCGGACTCGTCGCCCTGGTCTAACACCTTCCACATCTTTAACTACCACGCTTTCCTTGGTGTGCCCTGTCGGTGGAACTGCTGCTGGCGCGGCCACCTCTTTCTTGGGCTCGAGCGGGTCGACGTCCACCCCGTCCTCTAAGCAGTGGCCCCGCCGCCGGCCGAGACGGCGATGCGACGAGCAATTCGCAAAATCAAACCCCTCTGGGCCACCCGTGCTGGTGGCAAGGGCAGTCCTTGCAGGCGGGCCTGAAGGCCAGTCTCTGAGATCACCTTGGGGCTCAGCATCGCGAGGTTGCGGATCGCAACCCCGAGGTTGCCAGTGATCTCCTGGAAAGCCTTCAAGGAGTCCGCGGGCAACCCCACAAAATCAGCGATGTCTGCCACCTTGCTCCAGGCGAGTGCGGTGGCCCAGGGAGGAAAGAGCGCCATCACTCCCCCCCCCTGAATCCATGCCCAAAGATTCGCGCGAAAGCGGAACGAGCACGGAGTCGAACCGAATCGGACCGAAGGCAGGGGCACGGGGGTGGTGGCGTCTTGACCCGAAGCGGCGACGCACGGGATGCTCGACACACGTCTCGGGTCGGGCGAAAGGGGGGGATAGCAAAGGGGGGGGGGGGGAATCAGCTCACGTAGCTGATTTTCCCGGCGCCTCCCGGCGCCGGGAGGCGGCTACGTATCGAGGAATGGGCCCCTCGGTGGGGCCGAAACCAGCTGCATGCGGCAGACTTCGTAACCCCCCCTTTCCCAATCCCCCCCTTTCGTCCGGCCCGAAGGTCTCTCGCTGCAGCCGCACCCCCCCACCGCACCGCCCCATCGGCGCGAGCGTGAGGCTCAGGCTCGCAGGCAACGGTGTCTACCAGTCCGAAACGTCGGCGACCGGCGAAGGGTCGCGGCGCGCGCGATGCATATACGGCGGCGTGCGCGAGCAAGCAGCGTGAGCAGGCGTCGGTCGACAATGGTGTAAACCAAATAGGGGTCAAAAGATCCGCCCCCAGAATTAAGGGGCCAGATGCGAACCCTACCCCTACCCCCCACGATTTCTGAGGGGGAGGGTGGGGTTCACTTCGTACGGGAGCTCTCGAGGGAAGTGAAACCCCACCCTCCCCCTCAGAAATCGTGGGGGGTAGGGGTAGGGTTCGCATCTGGCCCCCTAATAATAACCACCCCGACACGCGAAGTCGTTTAGTAAACGCGCCCAAAGAAGGAATCGAACATGGCAAGGCTGTCTATTAAACGCCTAGGGCCGCTTAGTAAACGCCGATTATCCCGTCTGGTTGGTTTTTCCTCCCTTGAAACAAGGCAACCGGCGCCGACTGCTCGCAAGCGAGAAAAAGAGCCCACACACAAACGATACAATCGAACCAGAATGATATAGTCCGTGGTCCGTCGCAAGCGCCGCTTCTGTCCATCAACGCAGCATGGATGTTAGAACGGTGCATGCGTGTGGCGCGTCCTAGGCTTCTTCCGCAGGATGGCCTCGACCATAGCGAAGCCCGCAGCCCGGTAGAACGTGTTCCCTCCCCATTGCCTTCTGTCCCGCACAACTCGGCGGCATACAGTGCAACCATGCACGATGTGAATATCCCGCCGATAACCCACAATCCGCACTCAGCCTGATCACATCTCATCCAAATATCTCCGAGAAAAAACACGTTGGGAAACATTGTCGACTAGAGAATATCAAATCGGACATGCAAGTCTACTGTGTGCACTACCCACCTGCTGCGTTTCCACTATGACGAGCATCTTCCTCATCGCACAGATTGCCCTCCGCATCCAACGGCGCTCTCAAAACAATTCTGGATAGAGTGAGGCCGCGAAGCTGTGATGAACTGCCCGTGAGAATCACAGACGCAATACGACGCTCTCGAGGGGAGCCAGAGCCAGTAATTACATGTGTCAGGACAGTCGCTCAGATCACGAGTGACTGGTACACGAGGGCCACGTGCACACGAAGTTGATCCCACCAGCCCAACGGGCGTATCTGGTTTAGTACGTTCCTTCTTCAAATCCCCCTTCTTCCCCTTGGGGGGGGGGTACCACTGCTCCTTATCAAAGACCGTCCACCAAACAGGATCCATGCACCCCCGCATCCCTGACCAAAACACACTACGAGGCACACGTAGCGGCAAAGTATGGATCGTGAGCGAGACTCCCCCGAGCACCACGCATTGGTCTCTGACAGACAAAGCGAGGGCATGGCGCTGCAACAATACCGCTGCCGAGAACAGATACAATCATCAGAGCGCACACGGTGTGCACCGTGCTGACCACCCCACCCCCTGTTTGCCGCGGATGACCGGCTGACTAAAAGATGCGCCCTGACGGCACATCGGCAGAGTGTCAAACATCCAGCACCCAGAGGGCACACCTGCACAACACGCATGAGCAAACGCATGCAAGCCCAACAAGCACGGAACCTCGGGGCACACCCCGTCCCAGCGCAGCGCGAGGGTGAGCTGCACCAGGATGGCGACATGTTGCCCGATGCGTGCTGCCACGTGCATTGGCGCACCTGGCGCATTCTGGGATTCGGCCGGGCATGTCCTCCTACTGGCGGATTTTGGAATAAAAACTCAACACAGATTCAAAAATAGCCTAAAATACTCAAAACATCGTCCCCCGGCCATCTTGTTACTGTTTAAAAATATTCCTCCTGTAGAAGGACACGCCCGACTTAACTCTGGCAGTACGCCGCACCCGGCGCGGCTGGAGCAGGTGGCGCCTCCTGGCGCACGTGGCGCACCTGGGCCGCAAGGCGCGGTCAGGCCCCCGGGGCACTGGGCACACGCGGCGCACCTCGCGAGCGTCGAACACCTCGGCGACCACAGAAAACTGCTCCTCCTCCTGCTCCTCCTCCTCCTCCCCCTCCTCCTCCTGCTCCTTCTCCTCCCCCTCCTCCTCTTCCTCCTCCTCCTCCCCGTTCTCCTCTTCATCCTCCTCCTCTCCTCATCCTCCTCATCATCCTCCTCCTCCCCCAACAACACTTGGGCGAGCGTCGAACACCTGGGCCCGAAATGGCATAGCAGTCGTACGCGGTGGCTAACGCGGGCCGCCGGCGCGCCACGCTGCATTGGAAACGAAGGCGCTGATACGCCATCGCACGCATGAAGTTTACGCGCGAATGTCGGCGCAGTCGGCCCTTGTTTTTTCCGTCGCTCACCTGCCGTCAGTATTGATTCCGACCCGATGTCCATCCAATTGCGACCTCTGCCTAGGCTGAGTCTGGGATGCTACGTGTCTGGCGGGAGGGCGGGTGGGAGTGAGCGAGACAGCTCATGCTGTTCCAGTTGGTAACTCGACGCCCCCCCCTGCCCTCTCCCCTGGGATTGGAAGGGGGCGCGGATCGTTAAAGGGTTCAAGAAGGCCTCACATTATGAACTTATCCAAGCCCTCGAAGTCCCCGATTGCAAAAAGAAGGATAAGAACGAATAACATCGGGATATGTTCACACCGCTGCGCTGGTGACTCAAGGGTCCTGTCAAGGTTTGGGCCCAGAGACAGCACGGTCGGGGGCTGCTCTTCGCCCCCCGCTCGCGATTATCATGCAGCGCACGCTCTGCTATTATCTTGCTTTGCTGTCTACACAGATGTATCGCGTATATATCACACCCGCCGAAGGGTCAAAGAAACTACGGGCAACGGCATTCCCTAGATATGAAATGTAAAACTCGGAAAGTCCACTGATACGAAGCACAAGAAACACTGCTAGCAAAGCACAGGACACAAAACAAAATCGCGCAGGGTGAGGCTTCAATCACGTGAAGCTCGCCTTGGCGTCATCCCTCGGCGACTTCATCTCGTCACACTGCATGCTGGGTTCCTCCATGCCCTCTTGAACCTCTGCGTTGTGTGTCAGAACCGCCACTTGCCGCCCACAAAACAGTAGGTAGCCATGCTCTGGATTTCAACCGTCCGCTACCGAACCTTTTGGTACTTGTAGTCGTTTTTCTTGTTGTTGCTGATCGTCCCCTTCTCCAAGGTCTGCTCGAATTTGTCGCTAGATTCCGTCTTGGTCGGGATCGGACTAGTGCACTGCTGGCCCACAAGCTTCTGTAGCAAGTGGCAGGTAATTGGCATAGCCACCAGCATGCCCATCACTGAAAATAATAATGCGTCCAGGGCACCTCCAGAGAACCACGAACATTCCACTGCCTCGTCGTAGTAGTACCAACACTCGGCGCTGTAGCCGCCCTCTGCACACGTAGCCACTGACTTGCAACACCACGCTGCAAAGACTGCCAACTGGATTAGTGGTGACTGGATGACCTCGTAGCCGATGATGTCTCCAGTCTACTCGTCTCGATGATATCCTGTCTCACATGTTTGGTATTCTTGACTGCGGTATAGGTAGGATCACGTTGATGCTGTAGCCGTCCAGCTCGAAGCCTGTCCGCGAATAGCTGCCGCGCTGCCAACTTCGCGAGTCCACCTGCGCATGGACGCTTTGTAAAAGCCAATTTCCACTGCGCCCTCGTAGCTTCCATCCGCCCCCGCACAGCTAAATCTTCGATGCCAGCGCGCTGTCCCGGAAGCAGGCGATGTTATCCTTCTTGGCGGCGTCGTACAGTGCCTAGGCATCGATCGCGAGTGCTGGTGCTCCTGCATAGTGGGTGTTGCTGTCTTTGTTGATGCCCACGTTGTCGTAGATGAGTGCCGCCCAGAAACGCCACGCGAACTCCCGCACGCCCACCCCTGCTGCCGCCGCCTGAGATCCCACGTGAAGCGAGGATCTCGCTATCCACGTGAGCTCGCAGGACTTCCAATCAACGACGCTGAAATCCGAGTCCTCGCCGTTGAAAACTTTAGAATAGCACGCCATAGTCACATAGCCTCCTTGACTAGATCCGTCTTGCCGCACTCCCCACGCGGCGTCCGCCATTGCCACCGAAACTACGTCGGCGACCTTTCCGAACCACTTCATCCTCAGCTCCGCGCCCGCATTCTGCCTGTAGAACCTGCGAACCTCCTTCTCCGTAGCCACAGTTGCCGTCAGTAGTTGCCCTTGGCGGATGCTGGCCGACGCTGAGACACGTGGGCACGCGTGGGAACTTGGCCACTGTAGCGCTCCTAACATTCCTCAAAGTTGTCGCATCTCCATGGGATTGAATTGACAGTCGTTGCCACCATTCTCCCCGGTCGATCGCGATCGGCTTAAGGTTGGAGGCGCACGTCTGCATCTTGATGTTGAGATCGGTGCTGCTGGACCGCGGATACACACGGGCCCAGCGGATGTTGCTTGAGGCCGCACGCCCTGCGGTCGTCAAGTGCTCGTTGCCACCAACGTCGTGGCGCGCCCACCTGTCCGTACATGGGCTTGATCAGCTTCGCCGCGTCCGGCTCGATGCCCATGAGGTCTGCTGCGTCTCGAGGTACTTTCACGTAGGGTACTCGATCTTGGGGTCTCCCCTGAAGAAATGCCGTAGCCGCGTCTGCGGTCCACAGACCCCATCCGTTGTTCACCGCCAGTTGCATAGTCAGCTGACGTCCCAATCTCGATGCTGCAGGTGACGCCGCGGGTACCGTACCGTCGAGTGCGTCTGGGTCGTTGAAGTCCTGGGGTACTAGGCGTGCCTGGGATCTGGGAGTGCCATCATCGTCTTCTTGCTCCACCTCATACCCACTTGGCCTTCAGGCTACGCTTGGGAATTTCTTTTCCAGTCGGCCCGTGGAACTCCCAGACCTCGTTGCCGAAGCACTCCTCGGGCTCCTTCCTTACCTTCCACGAACGCCGCTCTCTCATGAGGTGTCATGCTTCTGGTGCTGACCTCGGCGTAAATGTCGCTCAGCTTGGCGCCCTTGCCGTCGAACCCCCACCCAATCGGCAGGCCCTGCCCCTCGAGCATTTGCATGGCCGCGAGCTCGTCGTCAGCAATGTCGTCGCCCACTGGTTGGGCAACTGCTGTCGGGCCCGGTCTCGGTGGTCCTCGGTAAACTCCTCCCAGGTCGGGTGAATATGGAAGCTCAAGCCGCGCCCAGTCGCGCGCGACTCTCCCTTAGGCTAGAGCTCACCGTAGAAAACGTAGGCGCGTGCGCCGTCACTCCTGAGGATGCCGACATTGCTGGGCCCAACGTCGCTGGTGTTGGTGCTGGTGGTAGCGACTGCCCTGGAGTTGGTGGGAATTGTGGAGGTTGCTCGGCTGGCGGTGTCGACTTGGTAGGTGGCCTAGTAGGCATTGGCTCCGGGCCCGGTTGACCTTCGCTCGGTGGAAGCGCGCGCCCGGACGTCTCTGCGTGCCCCATCGGCTCATCCTCCGATGGGCTCGGCAGTCCTGGAGGGGCTGGCGGTGATGGCGAGGTTGTCATCGATGTCGATGCCGCCGCTCCTGCGGTTGCTTCCGTCGCGGTTGGTACCGAGGCCGATGCCAATGGTGATCCTCTCTCGCCTCTCTCCCTCTTTGATGGTGGCCCGTCTCCTGGTCCGCTGTCGTCGTCGCTAATGCCCCTGTCCACATCGCCCGGTTCGTCGATCGGCTGCAGATGCGAGCTGACGTCGTGGAACAGCGCAACCAATGTTCTCTTCACGTTTCCCAGGGACTCCTTCGCTTGCGCGAGGTAGTCGAGTAGAACGCATCCTGGATCACTGACGTCTGGCCGAACGTGCTCTGGTGCACAGCGCAGTAGCTGCGTGCCATGGACGATCCCTTAGATCCTCGGCCCGCTCTCATCCTGCCGCATTTCCTTGAAGACCAAATTCGCAGGTCCCTTTCCACTTGTTCTCGATGAGCTCGTTGCCCCCCCCCTTCGCGACAGTAGAGGCAACGCTGACCAATGGCCAAGTCGCGATTGAGCGCGACGCGTCAACGTAGCAACGCCCGCAGTAGCTTTGCTGAAGCGTCCACCTCCATTAATGCCACGGCCGCCATCGATCTCCTCTCCAATACGTTGTTGAAGTCCTCGTCCTCTTTCATTTGGCACAGGGTCGCTGGTGAGAGTTTGTCGCTGGAGTTGGCCATGGTAGCTGTAGGATCCATTCCGAAAACCCAGTGGCATAGTAAATAACCCTTCGTTAACGCCAATCGATTGACCTGGCGCGGCACGTAGACACACGCTTCCGTAACCAAATCCTCCGTGATCGACGTCCGCGCGCCACGATCAATAGCGTCGGCACAACAAACAGCTCGATCGCCCCCCGAATGACCAGATGACGTCGCTCGACAGCTCCTAGACTCGGATGCGCCTCGCCTGCTGCAAGGACAATGACGATGGAAATACGATGCTGCTCCAAAAAAACTGAGCGAAGCGCTCCGAACACACAACCCGACCCATCATCGGCACGTAGCCCCCCATGGGTCCGAACTGTCTGAGCCAGCCTCGCTCGACTGCCTTGAATAGCTCCTCGGCCACCTCCGTGTTCATGGTACGTAATGCGCAGCGGCGCCTGGCCCCGTCTACCACGGAAAGAACTGATGCCTTGTCGGTTGCAAAAAATGATCTCGTTAAACTTGGTGGCCTGCTATGCCGAAGCGTCGGGCGCCTTAGTTGGTCGCTGTCGTGAAACGTAGCGTTCGCCACGATGTCCTGCCGCGCGCTGACGCCCGTCCTCCTGAGCGCCTGCGTGCTGAGGTAGCCGATGTAGAGCTGATGGGTTGGGATGTCCCATGTTCTGGTGAAGTCGCACGACGTAGCGCAGAGCCTCGGTACCGCATTGCTCTCGAAGTCGCGCGTGAGCGGCAGCCTCTCGATGGGGTCCAGAATGGCCTGGCTTGGTGCTCTCCTCGGTCTGGGTGAGTCCTCGACTAGATAGATCTCCTCAATCTCGGGCTCGACCATGACTTGTGCCGTCGTAGCTGCCATGATGAACGGGTAGTCCTCCGACTGCTCGGCGCGCCGTTTTCCCTAGAGTACGTCGCATCCATGAGAACGATCACATCGCTCGCTGAGGATAGTGGACATGAGCTTCTTGGTCGTCATAATCATCGTAGGCGTCTTGACCTTGTTGCTGCTTCCTTTAATTGCGCGTCCATGCACGCACTGATCGAACCTGGCGCACTCGCCGAGTTGGCCGCTGAACGCCACGGCATGCCAAGCCCTCGACGTAGCAGGATGTTCAATATGCGCACGACGTCCTGCATCCTGCTGGATGCGATAGGCCTTGGCTGTAAACTGCAGATGTACTCGGTGATGCCACTCTCGCAGGTCGGTGAGATACTCCTTCCAAACGGGATGCCGGCGGGTGTCGAGCTCCTGCACGTTGGGCCGCGGCCCGCGCATAGGCGAGAGATGGACCTCGTCGGGGTGCTCCTCCTGAAGCTTCTGCAGAAAAGCCTTCCGGCGGCCCTCGGCGAAGTCCCACCCGGCATTGGGACCGAGGGTGTCCACGCGGGCTCCTAAGTCATGCAGTGCCTGTGAGAACCTGGCGCGTAGACCTCCCAAACCGTGCGTCGTTTCGCACATCGCCAGCGAGCTGCTCGTCGCATCGTCTGCTGATACTGGTCGCCGGCGCGCTTTACTGCTGAGTCTATCTTCCGGATGAAACTGGTTGCAGAGCGCTGGATAGCGCCGCGGTTGCCGTCGTCGGTGCTGAACCTGATCTCGTCGGAAGACTGTATCTGTAGACGCCAGCAGGGCCCCGATGGGCCCAGATCGACTGGCTCGATGGGTTTCGCAATGAAACACCAGCCGCCACAGGACACGCGTCGTTGACAACCCCATTGCTTCACGTAGGATCCGCAGCAGCCTGGCTGCACCACTCGTCGGGGACATGCTTCAAAATGAGGCCGCTGTAGAGCCTGCCCCAATTGTTCGCCGTCGCTGCTGGAGTCAGCCACGTAGACGTTGCCCAGGAACTCCAGGCCGCTCATCGTCTCGTTGCTGTGGTCTAGGAACTGAGCGGCGTCGGTTGGCTCGAACACGAAATCCATCCTCTGGTGAATCGCGCCCTCGTCCAGCTCCTCTAGCAAGTCCACGGTGTAGTGTCCTTGGCGAGAGAGGGTGGCTGCCTCGAACTCGCCCCCGTACCAGGATGCCATCTGCTTGGCGCAGTCAACTTGCCCCCCGAACTCCTCCAGCAATGGCCTGGGGAAAAATATGGGAGTTCGCCCCAGTGCCACGTAAATGTAGACCGTCCCTGACTTCTGCCTGAAGCTGGCCGGCCTGGTTCCCCACCACTGCGCGTACTCGACCTCCCCATTTCCGAATCGGAACGGCCTTCGACACATGTAGAACTTGAGATCCTGGATGGGGTGGCCTTTCTGCATGCAGTCTGCCACGTAATCCCCAACAGTCTCCGAGCCCGACATGAGCGCGGTGGCTGCACAGTCCACGACTCCGCTGCCGGCTGGAATCTCGCTGCAGCCGTTGGCCTTCCCGCCCCAGTGGGCCTTGTCAACCACGAGGCATTCGTCGAGGCTCGGCGCAGTCCCCGGCCCAGCGGCCTGGCTTCCCATGCCCAGGCAGTTGGCCGATGGTGCAATTGTCGGAGTTGGCCGCGTAGCTGCCCCGGCTTGCCCCCTTGGATCCGGCCTGTCTGGTCGCGCTCTCACGCAGGCGCCGGGTCGTGGTGAACCCTTTGGACTGCCCTCTCTCTCTTTTGACTTTCCGCGCCCTTGGAACCTTTGCTGCCCGGCTTGCCTCGGCCGCCGGCGGCCCCGGCCGGCGCTGCACATTAACTTGATCCGCTTCCGACCATCGCCACAACCGGGTAGAACCCTCGCGCTAACTCCAGATCATTAAACCGCGCCCTGGCGCCCGCGCAGGCCGCGCACACCTCGTCGCGCTCACCGGGGTCGAGCTCGCGAGCTGCACTGGACTCGCGTAGGTAGTAGCCCTCGTCGCAGTCGCACCACGCGCCATCGCCCTCCGCCCAGCACTCATGCTGGATGCGATGGGCCTTGGCTGCAATCTGCGGATGCCCTCGGTGATGCCACTCTCGTAGGTCGGCGAGATACCCCTTCCAAACGGGACGCCGGCGGATATCGAGCTCCTGCACGTGGAGCCAGGGCCCGCGCATAGGCGAGAGGAGGGCCTCGTCGGGCTGCCGCTCCTGAAGCTTCTGCAGAAAAGCCTTCCGGCGGCCCTCCTCGGCGAAGTCCCACCCGGCATTGGGCTCGAAGGTCTCCGCGCGCGCTCCCAGGTCACGGATTGCCTGCGAGAGTCTGGCCTCTCCTGCGTAGACCTCCCAAACTGTGCGTCGCTTCGCACATCGCCGGCGAGCTGCCCGCCGCATCGACTGCAGATACTGGTCGCCGGCGCACTTTACTGCTGAGTCCATCTTCCGGATGAAGCTGGTTGCAGAGCGCTGGATAGCGCCGCGGTTGCCGTCGTCGGCGCTGAACCTGACCTCGTCGGAAGACTGTATTTGTAGACGCCATCAGGGCCCCGATGGGCCCAGATCGACTGGCTCGATGGGTTTCGCAATGAAACACCAGCTGCCACAGGAAGCGCGCCGTTGACAATCCCACTGCGTCAAATAGGATCAGCAGCAATCCAGCTGCACTATTCGTCGGGGCCACGCTTCAGAATGAGGCCGCTGTAGAGCCTGCTCCAATTGTTCGCCGTCGCTGCTGGAGTCCGACATGCAGACGTTGTCCAGGAACTCCATGCTGCTCATCGTCTCGCTGCTGCGGTCTAGGAACTGAGCTGCGTCGGTTGGCCCAAACTCGAAATCCATCCTCTGGTGAATCGCGCCCTCGTCCAGCTCCTCTAGCAGGTCCACGGTGTAGTGTCCTTGGCGAGAGAGGGCGGCTGCCTCCAACTCGCCCCCGCACCAGAATGCCATCTGCTTTGCGCAGTCAACTTGCCCCCCGAACTCCTCCAGCAATGGCCTGGGGAATAATATTGGAGTTCGCCTCGGCACTACGTAGATGTAAGGCGCCCCTGACTTCTGCTTGAAGCTGGCCAGCATGCTTCCACCACGGCCTTCGACACGCGTAGAACTTGAGATCCTGGATGGGGTAGCCTTTCTGCGCGCAGTCTGCCGCGTAGTCCCCGAGCGCCCCAGAGCCCGACATGAGCGCGGTGGCTCCACAGTCCATGACTCCGTTGCTGGCTGGGATCTCGCTGCTGCCGTTGGCCTTTCCGCCCCAGTGGACCTCGCCAACCACGAGGCACTCATTGGGGTGGCCCCTCTTCTTGTTGGGAGGCTCGGCGCAGCCCCCGGCCCAATGGCCTGGCGCCCTGCGCCCAGGCAGTTGGCCGATGGTGTAGATGTGGGAGATGGCCGCGTAGCAGCCCTGGCTCGCCCCCTCGGGTCTGGCCTGTCTGGTCGCGCTCTCACGTAAGCACCGGGTTGCGGTGAACCATGTGGGCTGCCCTTTCTTGCGTTTGACTTTCCGCGCCCCTGGGAAACTCTGATGCACGGCTTGCCTCGGCCGCTGGCGGCCCCGGCCGGCGCTGCACTTGAACGCGATCCACTTCCGACCATCGCCACAACTGGGCAGATGCCCTCGCGCTAACTCCAGGTCGTTGAACCGCGCCCTGGCGTCCGCGCAGGCCGCGCACACCTCGTCGCACTCACCGGGGGGCGAGCTCGCGAGCTGCACTGGAACGGCGTTGGCAGTAGCTCTCACGCAGTCGCACCACGCGCCATCGCCCTCCGCACAGTACCCATGCTGGATGCGATAGGCCTTGGATGACATCTGCGGATGCCCTCGGTGATGCCACTCTCGTAGGTCGGCGAGATACCCCTGCCAAACGGGGCGCCGGCGGATGTCGAACTCCTGCATGTGGGGCCAGGGCCCGCGCATAGGCGAGAGGAGGGCCTCGTCGGGGTGCCGCTCCTGAAGCTTCTGCAGAAAAGCCTTCCGGCGGCCCTCCTCGGCGAAGTCCCACCTGGCAGTGAGCCCGAAGGTCTCCGCGCGCGCTCCCAGGTCACGGAGTGCCTGTGAGAGTCTGGCCTCTGCTGCGTAGACCACCCAAACTGCGCGTCGCTTCGCACATCGCCGGCGAGCTGCTCGACGCATCGTCTGCAGGTACTGGTCGCTGGCGCGCTTTACTGCTGAGTCGATCCCCCGGGTGAAGCCGGTTGCGGAGCGCTGGATAGCGCCGCGGTTGCCGTCGTCATCGCTGAACCCGACGTCGTCGGAGGGCGGCATCTCCAGACGCCAGCGGGTACCCGATGGGCTCAGATCGACTGGCTCGATGGGCCCCGCAATAAAAAACACCAGCTGCCACAGGCAGCGCGCCGTTGACAACCCCACTGCGCCACATAGGATCCGCAGCAGCCTAGCTGTACCATTCGTCGGGGACATGCTTCAGAATGAGGTCGCTGTAGAGCCTGCTTCAATTGTTCGCCGTCGCTGCTGGAGTCCGCCATGCAGACGTTGTCCAGGAACTCCAGGCCGCTCATCGTCTCGTTGCTGCAGTCTAGGAACTGAGCTGCGTCGGTTGGCTCGAACTCGAAATCCATCCTCTGGCGAATCGCCCCCTCGTCCAGCTCCTCTGGCAAGTCCGCGATGTAGCGCCCTTGGCGAGAGAGGGTGGCTGCCTCGAACTCGCCCCCGCACCAGGATGCCATCTGCTCGGCACAGTCAACTTGCCCCCCGAACTCCTCAAGCAATGGCCTGGTGAATAATATCGGAGTTCGCCGGAGTTCGCCCCGGTACTACGTAGATGTAGAGCGCCCCTGACTTCTGCTTGAAGCTGGCCAGCATGTTCCCACACCACTGCGCGCACTCGACCTCACCGTTCCCGCAACGGAACGGCCTTCGTCACGCGTAGAACTTGAGATCCTGGACGGGGTAGCCTTTCTGCATGCAGTCTGCCGCGTAGTCCCCGAGCATCTCCGAGCCCGCCATGAGCGCGCTGGCCCCACAATACATGACTCCATTGCTGGCTGGGATCTCGCTGCTGCCCTTGGCCTTTCCGCCCCAGTGGACCTCGCCAACCACGAGGCACTCGTCGGGGCGGCCCCTTCTTGTTGGGAGGCTCGGCGCAGTCCCCGGCCCAATGGCCTGGCTTCCCATGCCCAGGCAATTGGCCGATGGTGTAGTTGTCGGAGTTGGCCGCGCAGCTGCCCCGGCTCGCCCCCCTGGGTCCGGCCTGTCTGGTCGTGCTCTCACGTAGGCGCCGGGTTGTGGTGAACCCTTTGGGATGCCTTTCTTTGCTCTTGACTTCCCGCGCCCCTTGGCACCTTTCCTGCTTGGCTTGCCTCGGCCGCCGGCGGCCCCAGCCGGCGCTGTACTTGAACGCGATCCACTTCCGACCATCGCCACAACTGGGTAGATACCCTCGCGCTAACTCCAGGTCGTTGAACCGCGCCCCGGCGCCCTGGCGCCCGCGCAGGCCGCGCACACCTCGTCGCACTCATCGGGGTGCGAGCTCGTGAGCTGCACTGTACTCGAGTTGGCAGTAGCTCTCGTCGCAATCGCACCACGCGCCATCGTCCTCCGCCCATTACCCCCGCTCGTGGTCGTCCTTTGCCTCGTCCTCCGGCTCGACAGCGCAAGCTTCTTTTTCGTTGTAATCTCTTTCCTCGTCGACGAAATACTGTCTCCGTGCGCGATTCGGCTCGTGGATGGTGCTCTCCTGCCCGAAGGTGGTCTCCAGCGCCCAGATCATTTGTCCCGAGTGATGTCCTTGCCGACCACCGACATGATGACTGCCTTCTGGTCCGCATTGCAGCAAGGTGTCGTAGCGCGACCCAGGCCTGGCACCTTGGCGGGCACTTCGACGTCGCGCGTCGTGAGTTTCCGCTCTGCTGCTCGAACTCGCGAGAGGTAGGCGAAGAGCGTCTCGCCCCTGTGCCTCCTGAGCTTGTAGAAATACGCTTCGCCGCGCTCGGCTTGATGAGGTCGGGCCTCGCCGGTGAGACCTGCGCCGAGCATGAGAGCCGCTTCGCCTTCCTTCTCCTGCGAGAGCTTCGCTACGAAGATCATCGCCCGCTTCTCGCACTCCTTCCATTTGCCGAGGGTGCCGTCGGACTGCGGAACTCGCTCTGGCAGAAATCCCACCAGCCCACTGGGCATCGGTGGTTGAGAAAGTTCCCTCATCCAGCCCTCCTTCTTACCTTCGGGGAAGGGTTTACCCCTCCCCCAACCCCCTCCCCATGGACCTGGGGAGGGGGGTCGCGAGTCGTCAGGGCGTCTAATACGGCCTCGGCGAGGAAACCAAAATCACTGATTTTACCCAGGTTCGGGCCTCATTTTTGGCCTCCTACTGAGGGGGGGCCCTAATTGACGCCCCCCTCTTGTTTGATGGATATCCTCCAAGATGGCCCCAAGAAGCGCCCAGGAGGCCCCAAGAGGTCCCAAGATGGCCCCAGGATGGCCCCAAGAGGCCCCCATAAGGCCCCCATAAAGCCCCAAGAAACCCCCCAGAGGCACCCAAGATGTTCCAAGAGGCCTCGGCGAGAATGCCAAAACGGCCTCGGCGAGGAAGCCAAAATCATTGGTTTTACCCAGGTTTGGGCCCCACTTTGGTTTCCTACTGAGGGGGGGGAGCCCAAATCGACGCCCCCCTCTTGTTTGATCGATATCCTCCAAGATGGCCCCAAGAAGCGCCCAGGACGCCCCACGAGGTCCCAGGATTGCCCCAAGATGGCCCCAAGAGGCCCCCGAGAGGCCGCCAGGAGGCCCCCAAGACACCCCCAAGAGGCCCCAAGAGACCCCCCAGAGGCACCCAAGATGTTCCAAGAGGCCTCGGCGAGAACGCCAAAGCACTGATTTCACAGAAAGGTTTTAGCCACATGTTGGACTCTTGGGGGGAGCACTGATTAAGATGACTCCAAGAGCGCCTGGGGGAGCCCAAGATGACCTCCAAGATGGCTCAAGAAATCCCAAGATGTCTTATAATGGCTTCCTTTGCGTGCTGCCCACTTCCCTGATCCAGGCAATTCCTCTGGGCATCGTTTCTGGATGGGCTGGTGGGGATTGTTCAACGGCCTCGTGAAGCGAGTCAGAAGGCGTCCAAAGTTTAGCCAGGCCACGACTAGGCAGCGAAAAGCGGAAACCAAGACAGGCGCAGCAGCCGGGCGGCAGCTCAGAAGGACGAAAAGAACAGGTAGACCCATTCCTGGTGGCGTCCGAAAATCCCGGTAGCTACCAGCAAGTAGACGCAGCCAAAATGGCGCGGCGGCGCGACCGAAATCACGTAGAGGTCGAACACTGTGAGTGGCTCGACTGGCAACGTCAGAACGAACGAGACCGACACGCACCCCCAGAAGACATCCGTGAAGTGGACGAGCACAAATGTCGAAACATCGTGGCAGCGCAAGGGTGAAGAGGGGGCAACCTCGTCACAGATAGAACTGCAAACGGCAGTAGCTCTGTTCGCACAGCAGTGGAAGTTGTCGAAAGCGGAGTCCTTGCAGGAGAAAGCAGCCGACGGGCGCACACAGCCACACATGCCGAACCCGAAGTCCTTGCACCGTAGAGGACGGCAGCGCAGCGAGGTCCCACTGAACCCTTTCGGCCATCAGTGGAGGCCGACACCAGCCAGGAGCAGGCCAGGGGGCACCTGACCGCCCATTCCCAGTGTGATCCTTGCATGGAATTCAACCCCAGCCGCGTGGAATGAACCCGGTGAAACCAAGGAGAGGAGGGGAGGTGCACGCCAGGCACGGTAGGCACCCCGGTGTGGCAGCTAACCGCTGCAGCACTAGGATGCAAGAGGGGAGGAAAGGAAGTGCACGCCAGGCACACGGTGTGAGGGGAGATGATCCCAGTGTGAACCATCGCTGGTGGAGATTCGCGAAGCGTCAACAATTCCGATGATGTCACCGTCTTCGCCATCTGGTCGAAATCGAACTGCAACGGGTCTATGAAATCAACCGTGAACCGCCTCGAAACATCTGTGAAACCTCTGGTAGGTTGGTCAATCAAATTGAACGGCAACGGGCTGTCGAAACTCAGCCGCGGGAGCTATATAAAATCGGCCGCTGAGTGGTTCCCGTAACCGAAGTGAAAACGTCGCTGGAATATGGAAGGTTGAAAGGTGAGCCTGGCGAATCAGGCTACGCTACCAATATGAACCGATCAAAGCCCTCGAAGTCTCTGATGTCAATGAGAAAAAAAAGAAAGAATAATATCGGGATGTTTTCACACCGCTGCGCTGGTGACTCAAGGGCCCTGTCAAGGTTTGGGCCAAAAGACAGTACGGTCGGGAGATGTTTTTCGTCCCCCGCTCGTGATTATAATGCAGTGCGCGCTCTGTTATTATCTTGCGATGCTGTCTGAACAGATGTACAGCGTAGAAATATATATATATATATACACACACATATATATATATATGTATATGTATCACGCAAATGGCTCTAAGAGGGCCCCAGATGGCCCAGGGTACATTCGATGATGCCCCAGGACCGCAACAAGAGGGCGTTAAATGGTGACGTAGCCTCCAAAGGAGACCCCCGAGAAGCCAGTCAACTACTTGAGGAAACTCTCGCTAGCTCTCCTGCATTCCTGCCGTTTCGATTCGGTCGGGCCATGGAGGCCTCAAGATGGATCCAAGATCGCAAAAGACAGCTCAAGAGGGGTCCAGAAGGGATGCGAAAAGGCCCAAACAGCGCTCCAAGAGCGCCTGATGAGGGCCTGAAGAGGGCTCCGAGGGGCGGTCCCAAGAGAACCCCGAAAGGGTTCCGCAAGCTCCCATCTTGGCTCCAACGGGACTTCAATCTAGCCACAAGCGGCTCTGGTGAGCGTTTTCTTATTCGGCGTCTCAACATTGGGCGGAAGGGGGGAGGGGGAGGTCTGGTTCCGGTCCTCTGCTTAGTGCGACTGTTTGCAACGGTGCGCCCCATGAGGGAGACTACACCTGCTCGAAACAGGCGCCAAAAAAGAGCCAAGATCTACTACAAGAGCGCCCGCGCCGATCGGCAAAACAATGAATAAGAAAACGATCACCTTCCAGCAAAAGATTTCCGAATGTCTGCGTGGCCGCTCCTGGACATGTTCAGGCTGCCTCCGAGCTTCGGCTCGGCGGCTGACCGCCTGCCTGTACCTAATAGGTGCTCCTGCACTTCCCTGGTCAGGACAGCTCGCATGGCGATCGTTTCTGAGTGGGCTGGTGAGGATACAGGAAACGCAGGAAGCTGATCGAACCGTGCCACAAGAACAAGCGCATGCGATGGAAACACAAAAAGGACACGGCCGTGGAAGGAACAGCAGAGAGGGGGGCGGGGGGGAACTCTGAGAGCGTGAAAAACGCAAGGGGGCCCACCGACGAACGAAAAGAAACGGGTTTTACGCAAGCTGGCATGGAGACCTTGCGCGGTGGCTTACGCAGGCGGCCAACGCGAAATGCTTCATTGGAAACGAGGGCGGCCACGCGCGAATTAGCGCGCAACCGACGCGTGGATGGCAGCGCAAACGAACCCGTTGCTTTGCGTCGCTCAGCTGAGGCCCGCATTGCAAAGCCCGTGCCATCAGGCAAGCCTCAGTGCTCAAGCCTTACCAAAAGCACCGAAGGTCCCCCCCCCCGTCCCCACCCATCCCGTCCGTCGGGTGTGCAGGTACGCCAGCCATGGAAGTCCTCGGGCATGGGTAATGGACAGTCGCAGACGCATTCGAACGATGGCAACAATACTGCACGTCAAAAGCACGGGATACTTCGCCGAAGGCCCCCAGCTCGGATTGTTGTCAAGCCGCGAGCCAGCTGCGGTCTGGTCCACGGACACGGGTAGGAGGGGCACAGGTATATACATACGCACCTAGGCATGACATGCACACATGCATGTGCACATGTTTACGCACAAGCATACATGTGTACAACAATTGTTTTAAAAAATGAGTTTGAGGATCAGGCGGATCAGCATGCCTCCCGAAGCAAACCAAACCTGCATCTAAGAAATTGGAGGTACTTACGTCTACCCGCCGGATCCTCAGACTATTCCTCCTCGTCCTCCTCCTCGGCATCACCAGCATCATCATCGCCATCGTCGTCGTCCTCCTCGTCATCAACATCATCGGCAAAATCATCATCATAGTCATCATCAGCATCATCACCATCATCATCAGAACAATCCTCCTATTCCTCCTCCTCCTCCTCCTCCTGCTGCTGCTGCTGCTGCTGCGCTCGCGCCGCAAGGGGATATCCCGCGGCGTCCTGAAATTGCTACCCGCCGCCACGGACGCGGCCGCGACCCACTTCCGTTTTCGTCGCCGCCGCCCACCACACCACACCACCCTCATACATACAAAACACGAGACACGGGCGACGGGCGACCCGAACGAAACGAGGACGAAGGCGCCCCACAGGGGGCAATGGGCCCATGGGGGGGGGCTCGCCGCCCCTCCGCGGGGCATTCGCTGCGTCGCCACAGCGCCTCCCGGAGGCGCTGGGCCCATGGGGGGGGGGGGGGGCGCTGCCCCTCCGAGGGGCGCTGACGCTGCCGCCAGACAGCCCCCAAACAGACCTCGAGGAGGCACTGTCTTAGGTCAGACGGGCGAGGGTGATGGGGACAGGGATCTCTTTGAGCTGGAGCGGGGCAGTAGGGGCGGCGCGCGGGACGTCAAGGGCGCCCCTGCACATCTAAGCCATAGGCTGCGGAAGCACAGAGAACAAGAGGGGAAGGACGGAGAGGACACGGAGAGGAAACAGGGAACAGCGACCCAAACTTTAGCGTCCTTACACCTCTTGGACCCGCCCGGCCTGATCGACACACAGATAGACGGGTGCCTCAGTGCTCTTTCCTGTCTCTTCTTTCTTCTCCTCCTCCTCTTCCTCGGGCGGAGGGCGACGTTGCTTCCTCTGCTTCAGCGTCAACGCCTCTCCTCCACTCCTCCTAACATCCTCGCTTCCCTCACCTCCCTCACCACCTAAGTTCTCCTCCTCTTCCTTAGTCTGTAGTCCAGGGGAGGAGCCCCACCCACTCCCCTCGTCACGACGCTGGGCCTCAGCGATCAGGGCCCTCCTAGAAGCACCTCTCGAACGAGACTTGAGGGCAACGTTCAATGCACGCTCATTAATGCGTCCGGACTCGTCCACAAGGCATAACGTTCCACGGCACAGGAGGTCGTGGAGAGCAAGGTTCCCCTTCGCGGGGTCAGCATGAGTAAGAAGGCCTGCTGGCATCCGCCCGTGCGGAAGCCATCGGACAGACGACCCGATCGCGGATAAACTGTCTCGAACTACTGCCAGCTCCACAGAATTTCGCCGGTCGGCCCTGGACCCAGCCGTGTTCCGGGACAAGGTATCGAACACGCTCCTAGCATCAACCACGGAAAGGGCACTAGCTTTCTCACCCAGGGAACACTCCTGGGACATTACCACGGCGAACGGCGAGGCCACAGCATACCAGTCGGGACGCGGGACGCCCCCAAAGACGGCGTCTCGCCACAGCACTTGGAGCCAATGGGCCTCTGAAATCGACCTGCTGAGAGACAAAGTCCCAGCTGCTACAGTCGACGCGACTACTCGCTTCAAACGCTGGGAGCGCCACGAGAGCAGGCTGACTCTGACTCTGACGTTCTTCCAGATCCCGGCATCGGCGGCGAGGACGAGCCGCGCTCCTTGAGCCCCTCCTCGCTCGGCGCTCCGCGGACCCCCAGCGTCGGACGCTGTCACAAAAACGAGAGAGTGAGGGTCAAGTCCCCAAATAGTCAGCCGCTGCGCGGCCGTAGCCTTGAGATAACGACAAATCTTGATCAGCATGAGCCCGTCGGCCACCGCAGGGCGAGGCATGGCCGACGCAAGCAAGGATGCTCCTCCCGCCACGTCGGGTCGCGACTCTCGAGCGACCCACTGGACCTGCGCGATCACAGCCCTATAGGAGCTCACCTCGGAGGGGGAAGAGCTTCCTCGGGGTGCTCTCGCCTCGACTTGTCGAGGTGTAGACAGGAAAGCTGCTCACGGATATACTTCTCTTGGTCGACCGAACTCCGGTCCGCATACTGGCGGAAGTGTCGCCCCCCGTAGTCAGCCTCGGTCTCCTTCCATTTCCCGAAGTGGAACCGTGACATGAGCCGCTCACGGAAGTTCGAAATGAAGCTCTCGCGCCCTGCTACAATCAGATCGTCGACCTCGATGAGCACGAGCCCCTCAAGGGCCCCAAACTTATCACGCTTCAAATACAGGCAGGGAACAAGGAGTTACTTGACCAGGCCAACAGACTGGAGATAGTCAGTGAGAGTACGGTGCCAGAGAAGCGGTGCGTCGTTCAATCCGTAAACTGGGGCCACCAGCTCGATCAGCTGATCGGAGCCGAGGGGGGGGCCCTGGCAGGGCTCAACGTAGATTGATCCGTTGGGACGCCTTAGCTTCTCACTCTGGCAGAAGGCATTCTTCACGTCGGCTACGTTGAGAGCCCAGCCAAACGAGACGACGATCTGCAACACAAGAAGCACGCTTTCCGTCTGGGGCGCGGGGGCGTAGACGCGGAGCGTCTCGCCGTCCGGGCCTTGGCGTCCGTGCACACGCCACCGTGACTTAGGCACCGGTTGTTCCCCCACGCCCTCCACCAGCTTCCGCCTCCTGACCATGCGAAACGAAAGAATGCGGCCAGGGTGACGTCTCTTTACAGCTCTGGCCTGCTCGGGGGGAAGAACTCGAACCGCTCCTGACGACAGCATGGCCTCCCATTCCTTGAGATCTGAGGCCTCGAAGGCACGGCGCCCCTCCTGAGACAAGTCTTTCCAGCGGACCTCAGCGCCCCTCGGATTCGACCGCGCAGGAGCCTAGGTCAGAAACGAGCCCCCGACAAGGTCGTCGAAGTCGAACAAAAAGGATGCCGGGGAGTAGCCTCCAGCCACCTCAGCCCAGCCCTGGATCTCGCCCAGCAAAGCTCGATCTTGCTCGTCGTCGCCCCAAACCCACGGGTCGGACTGGTAGTTTTCGAGGCCGACAAACGCCTCGGTTTCGGAGCCGGCGGCCTCCATCAGGAACCCTTCGGACCCGGGACCCCGATCTCCGGAGCGACTTCGAGCTCTGGCTCCCGAGTCGCCCTCGCGACCCACAGGGGCAGGGGCACCAGGTCTAGCTGTGGGCACGGAGATGCTCCGTGAGGAGCCAATGCGAGGCGATCGAGGCAGCTCGGCAAAAGGGGGCGCGCCAGGCAACGCGGGGACCATGTCCAGACTGGGAGTATTCGGCAAGACCGCGGGCTCGTCCCGGCCAGCGGCCTCAAATTCCCGGATACCTCGAGCCACGGTCGACTCGGGAGAGTTGGCCTCCTCGATCGGGGTGAGGCGGGGTCTCTGAGCCGGAGGCTCGCCAGGGGTCCCCTGGGAATCCGGTGGCCGCGCAGCGGCCCGACGGGGCGTCTCGACGTCAGACAGCGGGGCCGTGCTCGAGCCGGGGGAAACCAATCGGGACATCGATGGCTGAGAAGGGACTACTGTCGGAGCGGACCCGGGGGCCTGCATCGCTCGCTCCCCGAGGTCCCGGGACTGCCTCGGAAGCGGGGGGGCGTCCAGAGCCTGGCGCAGGGCGGTGGGCAACTCGCTCACCGGCTCTGGAGCCGCAGCTGCGGCTCCACTTGAAACTACTCGGGCCGCTGGTTCCGGCGGCGGCTCTGCCGCAGCCTCTGGGGCATCAAAGGCCTCCGGAGGAGGCGGGCCCTCAGCAGCCACGTCGACAGCGCCAGATCGCTTCGCTGGATTACGAATATCATCCCTCAGTCTGTCGAAAGTAGAGCTGTCCAATAACTGCGCCCCAAGAGTCTCAGCCCTCGTGGCCGGGCGAACCTGTTCGGCCGAGCATTTTAGGAGCCGCGTCCGCATGGCGACCCACACGGCCCCCCCGGGACCACCAGACTGGAAAACCACAACCCCGGGTCCGGTCCACCTATCTCTCTGCAGCGAATGCGATCGGTTGGAGGAGGTCAAGCGTCGGTAGACGTAGACCCACTGGCCAGGCGAGAACTGCCGGTCCACGTGCAGGCGGGCCGATGCGGCCTCAGCTAACCGAGATCGCGCATCCAGAGAGGCCAGCGCTCGACGAGCTGCCTCTCTAATACGATGTTGGCGAGCAAAGGCGGCGGCTGCAGTGTCGTTGTCGGCAGATCCTGGTTGCACATCTTCTGATCCACCGAGGCCGAGGCCGTCATCCGACAGCAGACTCCGCGGCAAGCGCGGGTTCTCGCCGAACACCAGCTGGAAGGGACTGAAACCACCTCTGTGAAAGCTCCGGTTTTTGGCCGCCACCACCTCACACAATGGAAGGTCCGTCTCCTCACGGGAAGTGGGGCTGCAACCGAGGGCGGCCTTAGACAGCGCCTCTTTCACCAAACCCCCGTGTCTCTCGCACTTTCCATTGTGATGTGGGGTGTTGGCGGGGACAACGTGAACGAAGATGTCCAGATGTTCACATCCCCTCGCGAAAACGGACTCGAACTCGGAGCCCCCGTCGCTCATCAACATCTCGGGAAGACAAAAAGGGCGGACCCACCACCTCAAGAAAGCCCCCCACACCGTCTTCGATGTGTCGTCATCGAGCAGCGCGCACTGTTGAAAGCTCGTGCCATGGTCGATGACATTTAGCACCGGGGTGCTCTGACCTCCTATCTCGAGGTAAACTAGGTCAACGGCCACCATTTTTTTATATTTTTTATATAAAAACAAAACAAAACAAAAAAAAAAAAAAAAAAAAAAAAAAAAAAAAAAAAAAAAAAAAAAAAAAAAAAAAAAAAAAAAAAAAAAAAAAAAAAAAAAAGGTGTGGGGCAGGTGTGCTTTGCGGCGCCACCCTACTCTGGAGTGCGTTTCTCACTGATCGCAGCGAAACTCTTCCTTAACAAACTTCAGCACGTCCAATCGAGCTCCGGCTATCCTTTGCGCTCGCAAGAAATCTTCACGCCTGGGGCGCCCAAGATTAACATGCAGTCTCGTGACCTCATGCTGCATGTCGGGCGAGAGGGGAGGGGTCGATTGACGTTGCTGCCGATCAGGCACTGGGGCCCGACGAGTCTCAGGTTCGTCCCCGCTGTCTTCCTCGGCCTCCGCAACTCCTTCCACCGCCTCCGCCGGAAAGTTCCCCAGCCCGTCGGAAGATTCTCCTTGGTGGGCCGAGAACGCCCGCCCCCTGCGATGCCTCCACGCTGCCAGTTCAACGCCGCAGGCCATCGCGGCGACGAGCGCGTCAGGGTACACCTCAGCTGGACTTGTCCTGGAGGCGCCAGTCAAAGGGGTATGTTCATGGGCCCGAGAGCACTGACGATCACAGGCAGTGAGGACATCGGCAGAATTGCTCATCAGAACGGCGCGCTTCTTAGAGGGCCTGGAGGGATCCCCGACCACGTCAAGACCGAACTCGCACTGATCGAAACTCAGCTTCAAGACCCCGGGCAGAGAGGCCACGACTTGGAACGACTCGAGGTCCCACGAGCGCGCCCCTGAAAGCTGCTCCAGGGCAAAGCATCGACCATGGCTCACCTGATACTCGGCCACGCGAGCGCGCAAGTGCATGTATCCAATTCCGTGATCCTCAACGATTTTCTGTCTGCTCGGGTCCATCCTGCCCCAATTTGGGACCCGGGCCTGTGAGAAAGCTTTGCACTCTGGAGACATCAAAACAAAGAGAGGGGCCTCGGCCTCCAGGACCGCCCACACCTTAGCCTCGCCCTCGGGGGTGCCGAGGTCAACCCCTAGGAGCACATCTAGGGCCCCCGCCACGCAGAATCCCCTGCGCCTTAGCTCCGCCGTGACTCGAGGCCGGGAGAAGATCTCTAGGGCCAGGGCTCCTCCTCTATTCTTCTCCAGCTGCTTCAGTTTTTTCCGACGTCGGCCCCGAAGGGCCTTGAGGCCGAGACAGTCTAAGGTCCGGGCAGCTGCTTCGCGAACTCGACGAGGCAGGGTGGCCTGGGACCTAGTCACCTCTAGGCGCCCGTCTAAGGCGGCAGCCGCGAAGCGGTCGACCTCGACGAGACCGAATATGCTTTCCTTCTTCTGTCCGCACCGGTGCTCCTCCTCCAACTGCTTTCCTCCTGGCTGGCCTCCTTCTTCCTGCTGCTACTCCTGACGCCTTTCGCACCAGAACGTGACGCCGAGGCTACGGGCGTCTGTCGAGTCGAGGCCAGCGACAGTATCCCGCACTCCAATGGCTCCCCAGATTCCGGATGCCCTGACGGTTCCTGCTCTGTCCTCAACCTCGACCCAGCGGGCTCCCTCGGGAATCAGGATAGCTGGAGCTCTCCCCCCACAGGCGTGCAGGGCGAGCGCGGCGAAAAGCTTTCGAGTCTCAGGCGCCCCGAGTCGAACCGGCTGCCACTCGAGCTGCTGGGCGACCTCTCGCCCCGAGATCCACGTGCTGCCTACCTTGTCCCAGATCCCCAATACGTTCCTCCAGTCTCTTCTGAAACCTCTGGCCCCTCGATACCCGTTAAAGAAGACATCAAGATCCCGGACAAAAACGCTCCCTGAATGGACCTCGGACAGGGCAATGTCAGGCTGGCCCTCACGCGGCATCGTCTCCAGGCACGCGTCGGTCAGCTGCCAGAGCGATCCGCCTGCCCTGGGCTGCCCGCTGCCTCCGAGACCTCCGGCGGTGGCGCAGCACCCGGCTGGGTCAGGCTCGTCACCACCTGGACGAGACGGACCACGTCGCTTTCGGACATCTGCGGGCGGCTCATCAGCTGCGTGATCAGCTCGCTCTGTTGCTCCACGATCTTCTTCATCTCGCCGAGGCCGTCGTCCGCCGCGACCTTCGGATGGCCGATGGCCACCTTGAGCTGGCGGTCCTGCTGCGTCACCATGTCCATGATCCTCTGAAAGCACCGCTCGCTGCTCTTGTGCTGGCTCTCGACCAGCTGGCTCATGTCGAGAAGGGCCTGCTGCATCTCGGCCACCGTCATAGCCCTCATGCGAGGCGGGGGGGGGGCCCTCTTGGGCAAGGGCGCCCCTGGAGGCGGTGGCTTCCGCGGGACGCACCCCTCGCAGATCGGCGCGATGTTCTGGTTCGGGAAGGGGCCGGCCGAGAGGTCCCGCGCCGAGGCCTGGCGGTGCCCCGGGATGCCGAGCTTGGGCGGTGGCGCCTTGGGACGCGGCGGGACAGTCCAGGGGCCCCCACCATGGAGGTCGTGATCCTTGATCATCTGCTCGAGCTCCGCCTGCCTCCGGGCCTTGGTGGCCTTGTTGATCTCGAGCTCCTTCTCTTTCAGCGCCTTCTCCCGCTGCGCATCGGCCTTCTCCTCGTCCGTCTTCTGCCGGCACGCCGGGCGGCCCTTGCACTGCAGGCAGTCCGTCCAGTAGCAGTGCTGGTTGCTGCTCGAGTACCTGGCCCACGGCGGATGGACGCAGTCCTCCTGAGTCATCTCCTCCTGGGCGTCCGGGCACCGAGACACCGCGTCGACCATACTGATGCACGCCCGACTGAACCACATCGCCTTCAGACAGAGGTGCCTCCAGCGGTGGTCGCTCACCTCGAGGTGGAGGTAGCCCTGCAAGAAGAACTGCCTGTCCACCTCGCTCATCCCTTCGTTGGCCAGCATCTGCTCCATCCGAGCCCGCTCGAGCGGGTCGTCCAGCTCCTCCCAGCCTGGGACCTCCTCGTCGTCCTGATCTGGCATGCTATTCTGGTCCTCCGGGCCCTCGACCGCCGCAATCTGGGCCCTGCGCCGAAGAGAACGAAGGTTGATCGTAGTATTGCCCTTGTTGCGCGAGCCGCCGCTCACGATCATTTTCTTCGGAGGCATCTCCGGGCGCGAAGGTGCCGTCACTGGGTCGGGTCTCACCGACGGCTGGAGTCAAGAGGGGCTCTGGACGAAAGACGGGCGGCTGTTCCCCGAGATCGACTCCGAAAGAGGTGGAGAGAGGAAAGTCGGAGAGAGGTGAGCCTACGCCGCTACGGCTGCTGCATCCCTGGACCCTCACGCTAGTCCATACATGCGATCCTACAGAGGAGCGGGGGCGAAAGTCCTGGTCAACCGTGAAGTCGCTGACCTGAAACCGCTGCCGGAGGGCCGGGTGCAGCGCGAACTTGTCGGGGGACCTATGCACGAGCGCCACGGAGCGGTGGCTGGCGGGGTGCACGAACAGCTGGCGCCTCACCCGGTCGCCATCCCCGTCCAACGTCATCGCGTCACTCTTCAGGTCGATGGAGGCCCCGAGCATCGTCAACAGTCTGGCTGGGAGCAGGGGCGGGCAGGCGTGGGGAAGCACCAAGAACTCCACGATGCCGCATCCAGCGATCGTTATCGGGACCCACGCCTTGGCGACGGGAGTCGTCCTGCCACCGATGCCGGACGCCGCGATACCTTCCACGGGAGCCCAGTCGACCTTGACCCTGTAGCCCAAGTCCCTCATCTCCTCCGTCAGCACCTCCAGGTCCGGCTTGCCGATGAGCGCCTGAGCCGCTGCCGTATCCACTAGGGCGTGGGCCCCTGCGCTTCTGAGGCTGAGGAAATTGGCCACGGCCTCGGCGTCCGGGCGTTCACGCAGGAGTCGAGTTCACCTCTGAACCAGTTGCGCTCGTCGCTCTCGTCGAAGGTCTTCGGTCGCAAAGGTGCCTGCAGAGCCAGAGCCACCCTCATTTTCGAAGAAGAACGTGAGCCCGTTGCCGCCTCCAGCCTCACCCCGTCGCTCTTGGACCGGAACGGGTTCTTGCAGGTGTCGGCCCAGCGGCCCTTATCGCCGCAGTTCGCGCACCTGGAGCGCTTCTTCAAGTCCGTCGTCATCAGTCTCTTGAAGCCCGGGCGCGCTCTCTTGCGGTCAAAGAGATCGCGGTCCACCCGCTTGGCCATCTTGAGCTTGCGCGACTCCTTCCACGTCCTGCGGCGCTCCTTGCCGTAGCGCTCCTCGACCACCGCGGCCAGCACGTCGATCACCTCCTCCTCGTCCAGGTCCTGCCCATCGAGCATCTCGAGGAAGGCCTCCGCCTCTTCGACAGGCAGCTCTGCTTCGTCCCCGAGATCGTCGTCATAGAAGACCTGCACGTCGACAGGCTCGCTCTCCCAGTAGGTTCTGACCGGGGGCGGGGGGGCCGAAGGGAGAACCTTCTTCTCCGTCACGCCCATTTGGAGGAGGGCCTGTCGAATAGACGCAAAGTCTGCTCTCCCCATCGCGAGGGTCCTCAAATTCAGCTTGTTCTGACTCGACAACGCCGCGCCCTCCTCCAGGTACCTCGCCTTCAGCCCGTCGGGCAAGGGTAGTCCGTGAGTCTCCGCCTCAGCCACTTGAGCGTCGCGTCGGAGAACATAGTCGGTCAATGTTTCACCTATGTGAATCATGTAGTCGAACAGCGCTCTATTCTGGGCCTCCCGGGCCCTGTCTCCTGGTCGTTCGCCGTTGAGCACTGCCAAGTGATCGAGCATCTTCTTCACTCCGTCCTCCACGTCCAAAATGTCTCTGATCACCTTGAACTTTAGCTGAATCTCGGTCGGGGGGGACTCAACTATCTTGGAGGCTTGGTGTCTCGGCTCGTGTCCAGTGCGTCCCGACCAGGATGTAACGTTCTGCCGAAACAAGTCCAAGTGTTCGAAACCCAGCCAGCTCGGTGGTGGACCAAAATCCTTGCTGCGACTGTAGGAGCCCCAGCTCCAGTCGGCGCTGGCCGACCACCAGTCCCCCCATCCTCTGGTCCACCACCACGAGTTCGAATCCCAGCGATCGCCGCCGGCGTAGCCCCCTCCATCCACCTCGAAGGTCAACGCGTCCTTGTGACGTTGCCCCTCGTCCCACCACTGTGTGTCCGTGGCGGCGTCGGCGGTCTTGGGCCCCTATCAGGTTCTGCGCTCTCGCGTCGCCGGCGCCTGTCTCCTCGCTGCCTCTCGCTCTTCCCTCACCATCGCCGTGTTATCCCTCAACCATCGCTCCGCTTACCAACTGTCTTAGGTCAGACGGGCGAGGGTGATTGGGATAGGGATCTCTTTGAGCTGGAGCGGGGCAATAGGGACGGCGCGCGGGACGTCAAGGGCGCCCCTGCACATCTAAGCCATAGGCTGCGGAAGCACAGAGAAGAGGAGGGGAAGGACGGAGAGGACACGGAGAGGAAACAGGGAACAGCACTGGCTCACGGGCGCCATGTCGGCGCCCAGCTCGAGCACGTCAAGGAAGCCGCCGCCCACGTCGCACGACCACCAGAGCTCAAGCGGAGCACCAATGCCCTGGAGCACTCACCTGCCTCGAAGCCGTGCTCTTCCAGGCGTTTGTGCAATCTCATCCTGTCGCGCATCGCGCATTCCCAAGTCGCACAGACACGCTCAGCCGCCAAATCGGTTGGGACACCGTCGCAAAAGCCAGCTGGCAACATACATCCACGTGGTATGAAATTAGGGGCATCCATCGGCCATACCATGGATGTCGTGGCCACATGAACTGTTGTAGCTCTTCCCGGGACATGACATAATTTCAGAAGACAGGCCTCACGATCAGCTCCTCTCAGTACCTCACTACCCCACTCATGGCGCGAAGCGCGAGTGTCAGAAAATCACCGAGGATGGCGAAAATACGGCCAAGTTTCTTATAAGTAAAAATACACCAAAGAAAAAAATGCCGTGCAAACAACAAACAGTCAAGATAATGTCGTCAATTTAACAATCCCTCGTCACTTCTCGGATCCGCAAGCAGGGCGCGCACATCCTCCGAAATCACTGGGGAACTGATGTCGCGGACGCTGACTATCGAAAAAGGTCAAAACCCCTGAGTTGCACGAACTATCAAAGATCACCTGGGGAATGCTGAATAAATCGCGAGGTCCAAGATGTATCTGTACACACGGGGGGCCGAACATCATCGCCATCGTCATGTCGTCGCCACGAACATATGTAGGACCACGCACTGGCGTGCACATAGCCTATGCTTCTGTATATCCAAAGAATGCAAGCCCGGATGTCTCCTTAGCGCCTCGCTCCTCCAACACGCCAGAGCTCTGACGACATAGGCGGGGTCAGTATACGCACCTGAGATAGGCATCCAGTGCTACGGCATTTCAACTGATACAGAAACCTGTTTCACATGTGAACGTCGGAATCGCATGCTCGGCAGTACCCCGTCTCAACATACCAACCTGCATCCAAAACTCCGCCGCGGCTCGGCTCCGGATGTCCACGCCGAGCTTGAGCGGCGCGAAACGCCTTGCCACACTCACGACATATAAACCACCAGCAGTCAGCATGATCAGGAAGGGGTGGTGGCACGAGCGCACGCGTTATATTCTGCCGCGCTGAGTTCTGACAGTCATACCGTTGCCATGCAATGTAATGCGTCTCCCCCATGCCGCGGTACACAACCGAAAATGGCACCGACTCTGCGCGCGAACCAGGTGCAATCATTCCCTAGGTGCACACGACAAAATATAGACTTCACCCATGACCTTCTGCAACCGCTCAAGGTCCTATAGAATAACCGCACCCCGCGAGTCAACTGCGCCAGCTACATCCAGAAGGGCACGCAACTCAGCTGGTCCATGTTTAAGCACGTGTTCTAAGTACCGAAGGGGACGACTACGGAGCAGCACATGGACTGCATGACGTCGGGCACGATGAAGGATGCATGCATCTATGCACATGTCGTGGTAGCTGTCGCATGAACCAGTCCCGCCGCGGCTCGCAATGCCGCGTAAAGCCACCCAGCACTGTGATCACCCAATACATGTCAGATTCAATGCGCTGGAAAAGGCGAGAGCGCGCCAACGCTTCTACATGTCGCACCTTCGATTCCATAGAAATGCGAAGCCAATGCAAGATGCCCCGCTAAATGCGGCCCATGGCACGATCAGATTGTTGGACCCTTCTTGTAATCTATGAACGCCATGATGCACCAAATGAAAGCGCCAATCCAACGTGCTTGCACTGCCGTTCAATGTAAAGGCCGCAATCACATTTGTAGCCGATGACACAGGTATCTTCGTCACTGTAGAGCACAGCCCGCAATTCACCCCGCCGAGGCCCACGGAGCTGCGCCAAAGCGCCAGTCTTGCCACGACCATCATTCGGTGCCATAAAATGGGCAACCAACGACTCATGCAGGGTATCCATCGCCTGTTTCAAATACGGCACGATCGCACCGCCGTCTAAGACTGTAGGCAACATGACCCAATCAACAAAAGCTGCGTCAATTACAAGCCTGCAGTTCTCCTCTAGCTTGGCCAACAAAAAGGAATCTTGACCATTGTCACTACTGCAAGGCAAAAGCTCAGCATGTTGAAGCTTGTCAACTACCAGATCAACTGGAAAGTAAGCATGCTTTATATATATATACATATATATGTGAAAACGAATAAACTTATAAAAATGCGCCACGCCCAAGCGAGAACCACGCGTGGGAGCTCCTGCCTGCGAGCCGCTCCCAACCTCGAGAACATGTCAATCGCTGTGGTTCCGCGACCAGATGGGACAAGTGCGGATTAATAGCCCCATGCTCGAACAGCGCCATTTTAGACCGTGCCTCTGTAGCTAGTGGGGCCAAGCTAGCAGGCATGTCGCAGTCGTCCAGGACCCGCGTCGGCATCTCCGGAATACTGCAACTTGCTAGCCATGTTGCGCATGATGCGATGGAATGATGCGCGCAAATTTTATTACAAAAAATAAGCCGCTGGTTCCCCCCGCCGAGCTGAGAAATCAGCCGAGCCCGATGAGATGCCATAGTTGAAGATCTACGTGCTCGCCCACCGACTTGAGAATCGAAGCATTGCATCAATCGGATTGGCCATCTGCCGACGTAGCATGACTGTAGTGATGCTTAGCGGAAGCATTGCACATGGTAGCCGCCCAACACGCCGCGCCGGCACTCGGGTCGCCCGCCGCCTTCGGCACCCCCGCAAGCCTGCGATGTTTGAACGCGGTCGGTTCTTTTCCCGCGAGACCTAGCTCGACCAACATGGGCGCCACGAGCCGAGCGATCCAATGGGGCGCCGCCCGGGCAACTCCCCCCCGCAGCCCGTCAGCGCCTGCTGCGCGACGCTCGGGCCCTCAAGCAAGCCGCTGCTCAACGCCATCAAGGGAGAATAATCAGACCTGCACCACTGGCTCCGCCGCCAACCATACCGAGGACTCCTGCAATCTAACGAATCGGAGCAAGGCCTGCGCGGTCTCCTTCGCAAACAACCGTTGCTGCAAACGTAGAAACTTGCAAATGCTCAGCGAGGTCACTCTCCTCTCCGAGACGCCAGCGACGCTGAACAAACAAGGCAAGTCGTCGCAGACGCAGAAGCTGCATAGCGCTGCGACTGATGTACAACAGGCGGGGGCAAAGCGACCCTTGGAAATGTCGCTGCCTTCTTTATCGCTCCACCTGATTCGGCATACTGAATACTGATGTCCCGCATCCAGGATCCTGGACTCAATGACGCAAGAGACTCAGCAAAGCGTGATCGCCATGCTGGGTCTGCAAACTTTCATATGATGAAAAAAAGAAAACTATGTTCGTCTGATGGTGCCGCAGAAAGCTCGCATCGGAATCCTACGACAACTGGGCGATGATCTTCTTGAGACGAGCCTACGTCAATATCTGGAATCGAACGACAACGTACCACTACATCATACCAACGTTGAACAATGCCCAAATATGATGCGCGATGGTGCATCGCACCCTCTGCATATGTCTAGCCAACTTGTGATCCAACAAGATCGCTGTATAGCTGTATACATACAAGTTGCTCTGCTGACACGAAGCAACGATTCTTCGCCCTGCATCGCCGGACAAACCAGATGGCGGGGCATCGCCAACATATGGAAGGTCTACCACGGCCCCACCAAGCCAAGCATTCGCATCATACTGGGTCGAGAGCTCAGATGCGACGCACCGCCACTCGCGTCGCTGACGCGGAGGACGCCCTCGCCACGGCGCGCGTAGAACAGCAACTGCGAGATGTAAGTGCGAAGCCGATACCTTCGCGATAAGACGTGCCAGTTGCATTGCCAATGCGCGTGGACGCTGTTCGCGAAGAAAGTGAGCTCGTCCGGTTCCTATTGCAGACGAAATAACAGTATACTCTAACAGCGCGCATCCATGACCCCCGGCTTCCGCGCAAGATCTCGAAATAAGATCGGAGCCTGCCCACCGTTGCCCCGCTCGCCGTCGCGCCTCTTGCACACCTGTGACAAGGAGAGGCCCGTCGCGGACTTGAAAACGCAGTCGTTGGCTCTCGCGCAAATATCCATCAAACTTGCGAAATTTGGCCCCCGTGGAAGACGCGGCGCCGCGGGCGGCAATTCCGAAGCTCACCTGCACCAAACGCGCGCGCGAATGCGTGGAGCGACTCAGCGAGGTAGAAGACTCATTCTGACGCAGAGACTTCTTCATTCGGCCAAGCGCGATCGCACTTGAGACCTCGTTGTCCGCATGAAGAAAATGAGAGGCCCCCAGTCTGCCACTACAGAATCCGCGCCCCCCCCCCCCCCACACACACACACCTGCGATGGGCAACTGCCGACATCAGAAGCATTGCAACGCAGGCATTGCCAGCGAAGCCCACGCCGGCATCGAACATGCGGCGCCAGTTGCGAACGCGGGCAATGGCGAGGCCGAGTCAGACTCGATCGAGCGACGTGTCGACCGAATCATTCCATGGGTCGAGGTTGTGAGACTTGGCACTGCGCTAAGCAATGTCACATCGATATTCCACTTCGCGTAATATGGCCGGCAAGTCTGTCGCAAGCTTCTCGTCGGGGGTGCACCCGCGCCGCCGGCGCACAACGCCCGATGCCACGTTGGTCGGCCGCGTTTCATTTTCCTGAAGGATAAAGAAGAAGAAGAAGAACAAGAACAAAAAGGCCCAAACTTGTGCGAGAATACATGACGTTGCGTTGTCCATCTGGTCCGTCTCGAACATGACCTGAGTGCCCCCCGACGTGCGAGATGATAGAGAGCCCTGGAAAGAATACTCGGATTCTCGTTGGTAGCTGACCACCAATCCGACCATCGCGGATAGAATCAGCATCCTCGTGAGAGCCGTCTGTCCACGCATGCCCCCAGCGAGGCGCAATGCGTCGCCGCGGAGCCACGCTCAAAGGCGACCTGGCCACGTCCGTGAGCCCGATGCCTTCGGAATGATGGGCGAGCGCCCCTGGGCGGCGCAGCTGCCGCGCACGCCCCTGAACGGTCTCGGGGACTTCTGCCCTGCGCCGCCGTCGCCCCACCCAATAGTCCAGACAATACGAACAGAGGGCGGCGAGGTAGCCGTCGACCAGCTTCGCGCCCCAGGCCCGGAGAGGAAGGAACACTCGAACCGGGCGCAGCTGGAGGGGGCCGGGAGCGAGGCTCGCCACCCCGCGCCGAGGCGCACCCCATCGAACCCGCCGCGAAGGACCCGCGGCGCCCCCGACCACCTCAAAAATCAAAGCCTGCGGGGCCCGCGAAGTCATCGAGCGCGCTGTTCCGACCGGAGAACCTCGCAGCAGACACGGGAAACGATGGCGAAGACAGCGGCGAGCACAAAGGGGTCCTCGCATAAATCTAGCGACGCGCGACAGTCGGCGACCCCCCGCAATCGTTCGACGGCACGGGCAACACGCCACGACTTCGCGGGTCGCCCAGGGCCCTTCTCGCCATCAGCCCACCACCCCGGCGGCCATCTCTCCGGGGTAGAGGGGGCCAATTTATTTTATTGTCCGAGCACCGTCCTTGGAGGGCGATGGTCTTGACTGCGAAGGCACGCGAGTGCGACCTGAGGGGAACCCAAAACCATCGCCACCCCCCCGCGCCCGCGCGAAATTTGGCTGGAGGCGCAAGCCGACCACACACACCACCACTAGACTCCAGCTCGCACGGCGGACAGTAAAACATCATCTCGCTGCGGCGTCGCCACATGGAATATCTGAGGCGGCGCAAGTGGCACAGCACGTTGATTCGGGGATAAAATTGACTGGGATGTCCCAGATGACGCCGCGCGCGTGTCGTGAAAGGACTACATAGCCTACCCCGCCCCACCGTGAGGCCCCTTCTCATTCCGAGCACCTTTCATTCCTCTGGGCTGCGCAACCTCTAGGTTCATCATGGCCGGGCTCGTTGGCGAGATACACGGGCCATCCCCGACTGGCAATGGCGCTGGGCAGTCAGCCAATGACGTGGGTGAAGTGGGCGCAGCAGCTTCTCCATCAGATTGTGCGCCATGCTGGCATGGAGGAATCTCACCTATCAACGCCGCCGTCTCTGCCTCGTACTCCGCGGCCTGCGCCTCTTCCTTGCCATTCGCCACTGGCGACGACGCTGCAACCGTTGGCGATGGTAGTACGTACAGCGCGTCTCGTTTGAGCTGATCCGCGTACTCCTTCGCCTCACGATCAAGCTTCAGAGCGATCTCAGCATCCTGTTAATTGGGGAATGGAGGAAGAGGGGCGCTCGGACGCTGTAGCTGCGCGCGCTAGATAGCCTCGATGATCGCCTCTCGCTGCTGCTGCTGGTTAGCTGCCGCAGCCTCTGCTGTTGTGCATTATCGTGCAAAGTCTGCCGGCATCTATGCATCCTGCGCCTGCGCCCCCCTTCTCCTGCTGAACCATAAAGGATGCCAGATGTCGCTCATGCTCCGCTTGAGTAAGATGTCCAACCATTCCCTGCTGTTGGGTGTGGGCTTGGACTGGCACGGGCTGTCCACATGTATGTTGTATACAGATGTACTGCGCTGGATGTGGCTGCTGATACTACTGCTGACCTGCCATGCATTGCACGTGTTGGTGATGAACGGTCATACGGGGCTGTATAGACTGATGATGCGCGTGTAGCTGTTGGGCTGGCTGACGCTGCGCATGCTGGCTGTGCTGCTGAGCATGTGCATTTTGAAAGGAATTACCCTGTTTATCCTGACCATGCTGATGTTGCCAGAGCTGCTGTTGCTGCAGATGTCGTTGTTGCACGTGTTGTTTCATCTCGTCTTGCGCGGGCGCCTTTGCTGTAACCATATGTGTTAGCATGTTGACTTGCCCCATGAGCATTTCCATTATCTGCATATGCTGCTGCCGAAGGCACCACTGAGGAGCTGCCGAGGACTGTAGGGGCCGAGGAGGTGGAGGGGCAGGTGGACGCGGGGGGTCCCGTCCAAGTACGCCTGGCCGGCGTTCATCGTCATGCGTTTCCTCCGCGTCATCCTCATCCTCCTTGGTGTTTTCAACTCCCCCATTAATCCTTCAAGGTGCCCATTGTTCGCCGTAGCGCTGTTTTGTTCAAGCGCCTTCTTCCGATCGTTTATCGCTTTCGTAAGCTATGCCTCCAACTTCTCCAGATCACGCTCGAGGACTCGCTGTTGTTTGTAGCTAGGCATTGCTGCCAGAAGCCTGAACTTGATCACACTGACTTATCCTGCCTGCGCTACGTATGTCTGTCCAGCTTCTTGCGCCGCCACGATCATCTTCAGCAGATTGGAAAGGCGAACGTCAAGTCTCTGCTTATAATCTCGAAGTCGTTGCTTGCTCTCTGGTGGCCATGATAAATGTTAATGTTGCTGGGCGTCTTCTGGAGTAGCTATATCACCTCATCAAATGCTTTGCCAAATTTCTTCTCTGGCTGGAAACTCTGTTGGTCTCTCGTCTTTCGTAAGTCTATGCCTCCAACTTCTCCAGATCACGCTCGAGGACTCGCTGTTGTTTGTAGCTAGGCATTGCTGCCAGAAGCCTGAACTTGATCACACTGACTTATCCTGCCTGCGCTACGTATGTCTGTCCAGCTTCTTGCGCCGCCACGATCATCTTCAGCAGATTGGAAAGGCGAACGTCAAGTCTCTGCTTATAATCTCGAAGTCGTTGCTTGCTCTCTGGTGGCCATGATAAATGTTAATGTTGCTGGGCGTCTTCTGGAGTAGCTATATCACCTCATCAAATGCTTTGCCAAATTTCTTCTCTGGCTGGAAACTCTGTTGGTCTCTCGGTCTGGATTGGCGTCGGCTTGATCTCTGCCGACGCCACGGAGTCTGAGTTCGCCACTGGTGGTCTCCATAATACTGCTGTGGTTGCTGCAGCCGCTGCCTGCTGCCACTGTAGCGCAATCCGGGCCGAGTGGTGGCTGGCGAGGAGCTGAGCAGCCTGCGCTGTGCGCACCAGCAGTCGCGCCTGCGCTTTGGCGGAGCGCTCGCCCTGGCACCTCGTTCGAGGATGGACAGACCTCCCTTTAGCAAAACGTCGTTTAGTGAAAACGACCTGAGGCCCAAACCTGGCGGCGGCAAGCCTGGAAAATAACGGCCACGGCGCCCTCTCGAGAACCGAAAACGGACAATTCACTAATCGACGTGTCACTGTTGGGGGTTCTGTCCACCCCCGCCTCGTGGGACCGCTGGGCGAGGCATGCAACTGTCAGCGCGGCCGCCGCCTGAAGAGCGGCGTGCCTACGCCCAGGCCGTCGGGGCGGCCCGCGTGCTGCACGATCGGGGCGACGACGAAGACGACCCCCGGCGCGCGGCGGGCCCTCCCCTCCTCGGCCAATCATCATCATCATCATCATCATCATCATCATCATCTCATCATCATCATCATCATCATCATCATCATCATCATCATCATCATCATCATCATCGTCATCATCATCATCATCATCATAATCATCATCATCATCATCATCATCATCATCATCATCATAATCATCATCATCATCATCAGCATCATCATCATCAACATCATCAACATCAACATCAACATCACCACCACCATCACCACCATCATCATCATCATCATCATCATCATCATCATCAGCACCAGCATCAGCATCAGCATCATCATCATCATCAGCATCATCATCAGCAGCATCATCATTATCATCATCATCATCATCATCATCATCAGCAGCAGCAGCAGCATCAGCATCAGCATCATCATCATCATCATCATCACCATCACCATCACCATCATCATCATCACCATCATCATCTGCATATGTATCTTCATTCACCTGAATCTGCATCATCCTGCTCGGCATGCTCAGCGTCCAGCCGTGCGCTGTTGGTATGAGATCCTGTCCTCGCTTCATGCGCACGTCGAAGAGTCCCATTGTCCGCCCCCATAAAGCATCCGCCGCTTCCAGCCGTCTGTGGGCCGTGCACGCATGCTCGGGGCGGCCGTGGTCTGCACTGCGAGGCCGTTTCGGGAACGTAACTTCCGAGCCGACGCCCGCACCCGAGGCCCCCTGTGGCGGTGTTCGGGCCGCATGGGGGGCCGCGTGGGCGGTATTGGGCCCTTCTGGGGCTGTCTTGGATCCCTCTGGGCCGTCCTGGGGGGGAAACTTGGGGCGGCGAAGGAGGAGAGGGACAAGGATCAGGGCAGAAGAGGGAACAAGAAGAGGACCCCAAGACAGAAAAGACTGGACAGGTAGGGAGCCCAACAACAAACGGAAAGGAAGGACGGGGAAAGGAGAGGGGTGAGGGAGGATGCGAGAGCAGGCCGTCGACCCCACCCCGTCACCTTGCCCGGGTCGTGGACAAGAGGCCTCTAAGAAGCTTCTAGTGGTAGGTCGGGCATGTTCTCGTACAGGCAGAGTTTGGACAAACCAACAAAAAATAATTACGTGTGTATACATAAATATATGCATATACATATACACCAAAAATAATGAAGTCTGAAAATCGTATCAACACGATGTTTGACTATGTCTGGATGTTCCTCCTGTAGAGGGACGTGCCCGACTTCACTCCAGTGGACTCCTGGGAAGGTTCCTGGAGGCCTTGTGGGAAGCGTCTGGGGCGATCTTGGAGGCCGCTCGAGGAGGAGGAGGAGGAGGAGGAGGAGGAGGGGGAGGAGGAGGATGAGGAGGGGGAGGAGGAGGAGGCCTTGTGGAAGGCCTGCTTGGGGCCGCTGGTGGCCTCCTCGGCACGTCCTGCCGCCTCCTGGGCGGCGTGGTGGGGGCCCGTGGGCCCGTGGGGGCCCCTTCGCGGGCCTGTTGGGGGCCGGCCGGCCGTCCTGGAGCCCTCCTCTCTCGAGGCCGCCCTGGAGGTCGCTTCTGGGAGAACGAAAATCTACATAACCATAAACATGAAGGGGCCCTGGGACACACAACAAAAAATACACC
>CAUYUJ010015897.1:0-120000 GCA_963575745.1 Prorocentrum cordatum | reverse complement strand
CACATGACACCCTTGACCGAGTTGCGCAGCGCATGGCGCCAGACGGGAGGGGCAGCATCTGAAGAGGCCGCCGAGCAGTGGCGTAATGATCTGCCAGAATACCACCTCCGAACGCCCTCGATCGCGAACGCATTGAAATCCCCAGGACAGACGCGACAAAAGTCGTCGGCGTTGCCTGAGCCGCCCATAACAACGCGGCTAGAGACGAGCCTCCAAGCGACCCTCCGCTGGGAGCACACTGAATATATGGATGCACAGTTTCTGGCCACAGGGGGCCCTGACTTCTGACCATCGCAACGTGGTGAGCTTGGCAGCGCACCCATGTAGGTGGTTAAACAAGAGCCCCGACAATTGTTTGAATACTTCGCGTCGCCTATCTTTTCTCCTTCTCCTCGCCATCGCAATCGCCATCCCCGCGCGTTCTCCTCGTTGTCACCATGGCATTTCCATTTTTTGCCACGCGCTCTGGGGTTTGATACTCCTGCAGGGCCTTCTGCTTGAAACGGGCGGTTCGCCCTCATGATTCGGAGGTCTATTGTTGGAAGGGCGGTCTGCAGTCGGGTCGGGGGGGCAACGCGATCAGGTTCGGTTCGGTTCGTGACAGGCGCGAGCCCGCGGCGGGTTGACTCGCGCAACACAGGGCGAACAGAGGCGGCGACCCGAAGAACGGATTGCGTTCCAGAGTCGTTGTCCTCCGTCCTCCGCGATCAGCAAACGGATCAATTTCTGCTTCGCAGCGCCACGCACCATCGCCTGACACTCGTCGTTTGCCCCCCTCTTTCTTCCCTCCGGGAGAAGAGGGCGGGAGGGGGGAGGGAGATGCGGGGGGGGGGGGGAGGGGAGGCAGGAGGGGCCGGGGAGAAAGAGGAGGCGGGACGAGGAGGACGGGGGCCAGGAAAAGAGAGGAGGAAGGACGCGGAGGAGCGGGGGGGGGAGCGGCGGACAGGACAGACCGGGCGCCGACCGCCAGGCAAGTCAACGGGGAGGTCGCGCGCCCCGCGCGCAAACCGCGGCGCGCGCGCTCGCCTTGCCCCCAGGGGAGGAAGAAAAGAAGAAGAAGAAGAAGAAGAAAAGGGAAGGACATCAACAAAAAAAAAAAAAAAAAAAAAAAAAACGCGCGCTTGCCCGGCAAATTCTGGAGCGCGCGAAGCCTGTCGCGGGGCCGTTTTGGCAGCCAGGCGCGCGAAAAAACAAAACAGACAAATCAAGCAGGGCCCCTGCGATTGCGCAGTCGAAAACGCGCTTGGAGGTCCCGCAGAGCCTTTCCTGCAGCCCCAAGTGGGGCCCTGTGATTTCACCCGGGCCCCTCCCGCAGGCCCTCGACGCCCCCCATCGCGCCGCGCCAGCGGCCACCGCGAGGCGCAGCAACCAAACGGAAATCGTCACGTCGAGAAGGCAGGGTTCATGGACACAACTCGATTGTCAAATCGTCATGTTTTTTTTTGTTTTATGGGGGGTCTGAAGACGTCTTGCCGACTCCCCGAGCCGCGCACTGGAGGCGCGGGGTGTTTTGGCGCGTGCTGGGGGCCATCTGGGCCCGAGTCTATCCGCGCGCCGTTTGTCTGACAACAACGCAGGCCCTCAGAAGGAGGGCCATGCGACGCCGCAGGCCCCGGCCGGTCCTGCCAGAGGCGACGATGCCAGGGCATTCGGGGCACGACATTGGCGCGCGCGCCAAACCCGCCCAAAACACAACGGCTCGCACACACCAAGAACCATCTACGCCAAACCCGCTGGATTGGCATGTGCCATTCACCACATAAAAGGACAAATGCGCGCACACACCGAAAATGATACACGAATGCCTGGCCGCGGTGCCCCCGTCAGGGGCAGGGTCGGCCGGGCTCAGTAGCAGCGAGGAGGCACGAATCGGTGAACCTTCAGATCGAAAGGCCTTGGCTCCCAGGGGGCTCCCGGGGGTTCCCAGGGCGCCCCGGGGCTTCTCGCGCGGCGGTTGGGCCCGGCGAGACTGCGCCGGGGGAAGTCGGGCCCCGCCGCGGCCACAATGGGCGCCCATGACAAGCGACTTTCGGATATCTGGAGGCGTCGACGAACCGCTGCTAGAGATCCTGGAAAGTTGGGCCCCCCACGGCACAGCTGCCCCGAAATCGCAGCACGGGGTCGCGAGGCAGGGGCGCGCCGGCGAGACGGGGGAGGGTGTCTGGAGGAACCGATCCCCTACGGCAATAGAACTGTTTGCGGCAATAGCAGCGACGTTTCCAATCTCGTTCCTCCCACTCATCCTCTTCCTCTTCTCGCCGTCGATATACTGCCTCGCCCTCTCCTGTCATCTCCCCCCTCGTCGCCCTTTATCTCAAATCCATATCTTTCTGTTCGCCCACCCTGCCCTCGTTGCCGATCTACGTTCGTTTCTCCCCGCCCACTCCCCCTGCCTCCCCGCCCCCCCCCCCGCTCGCCGTTCCTTCCTCCTCTGCCGACTACCCCCCCTCCCCCTTCCCTCGCAAAGCCCCCCATTTCATTCTCACTTGTCGGATGCCCTCCCCGATGGCATCCTCTCCTCTCCCCGTCTTGCCCCCCCATCATCCTCGTCGCTTCCCCCAAGTGGTCCCGGTTCCTCCGCCCCGCCATCCACGTTCGTCTGTTCGCCCCTGCCGTTCCCCCCCCCTCCTCGCGCGCGCCCCCGCCCGATCTCCCCGCCGCCGCTTCGCGCTTGCTCCATCCTCCTGCGAGCTAGCGCCGCCGCGCGACGTCTGGCACTGGAGGCGGGCCTGGAGAGGGGGAGCCAGATGCCTCGTGGCGGCGCCGGAAAAAGTGGCGGCACGCGGCGGCCCCGGCGCCGCGCCCCCGGCAATCGAAACCGCTCGCCACCGCATTATGCGGTTGCGGGAGCGGCGACGGCGATTCGACATCGCGCAGCGTCGCAATCCCGGCCGACGAAGGGGCGCGCAAACAGACTCCTCAATTGGAGTCGCGAGGTTCCGGTTGCGCGCCAGAGCGCCCGACTCGGATGTCCGGGATGTGACGAGGAAGCGACGCGCGAGCACGAGCCGAGGCTAAAGCTTCGTTTACGAGTCCTCGCGCCGGCGCAAGCGAGCGCGCTCGCGCGCGCCGCTATGCCGCCGCAGTCACGGCGCGCCAGGCACACAATGGGGTTGCCAAATTCCATCAAAGCAGGAAAATATATCTGTATAGTTGGTACCCTCAGACCCGAAGTGGCATCCAGACGGTCCCCAAGCGGGCCTCCTGGCGTAGGCCCAAATGGGCTCGTCCCCAGACATGTCCCGCAGACGGGCCCATGCGCGGTGCAGCCTGGACGGCTGAACCCTGGAGTCCCAGATCCATTCTGCGTATTTGGAGACCACCTGCATGGCGCAGCGTGGTAAGTAGGATCAGACACGTCATCGGAGTGGCTGATAAGGTCTGCCGTGACTTCCGTGGAAGAACTGCCAAGAGCCCCATTGAGCACCGCCGCGAACAGCCTCTGCTCTCCGGAGGCAGTGTCGATCACGCAGGCAACGTCGGCCCCGTGGCCAGCCGACAGGAGCGCACTTACTCCCCAGGGACGACGCACGCCGTCCGACAGCATTGCGCAGCATAGTGAAACGACGGCGCCTCACTCGAATGTGTGCGAGACGCCCCTTCCTTCTCGTGCGGAGCACACGGGGGCCAGAGAGCTCGGGACCCAAGTTTCTCATGCGAGCCTTGAAGGGGGTCACGAGCGACCCCAGGTGCTTCTAGAGGGGAATCCGTAGGTGGCGTTTCCAAGGAAGCACGCCAGACTTGGGAGGCCTTGAGGATCGTGCCGAAGCCCTTGGAGTCCTGTACGAAGCCCCTGGCGGCGATTGCCAAGTATCTGAAGTCCTCGGGGCCCTGGGAGTTGCTCTCAAGCCCCAAGTCGCCCATGAGGGTCCGAGGTGCAATCGATGGCGACGCCATCATTCGCTCTCGACACAGCCCTGAAGGTGAGGAAGTACAGCATGTAGGCAGCATGAACACAACCTGCCAGCATCCCCGGTCGGGAAGCGAAACCATAGGAGACACCCCTAAAAGCTCGCATACGCCTTGGCGGTTAATAGCACAGGATAACCATGCCGATATGTCGAGGGGGAAAACTCAAAGCATGCCCTTCGCGTAGGAGAGCATGAGTATATACCAGATTGAATCATGTGTCATGTCTAGCAATACCGCGAAGGCGTAACTCTCCAAGCAGCTCCGCCGACTTCTGCTGGAGGTTGTGATAGAAGGCCGCGTCTGTCGAAGTATGTCCACCTCGAGCCCCTGATCTCAACGCGACAGTACTGCTTCTGCCACTCGTACAAAATCGGTCGCCGCAGCTTCCCCCAAACACGCATCAAACTCTTACTGAGCGCAATAAATGTCGCGTCGCCGCCAGGTTTCGGGAGTCGAGCAAGCCCGCTGTGGATGCGATATCCAGGCCACGCCGGCCAGTTTGTCAAACGGCCTAAGATTATCCGCCAGCGCCTGCAGCGCCACATCAAACAGCACGTCCAGATGCCGAAGAGAAAGACGCGCGGGTTCTGCCGCAACGCGCGTCAAAAAAGCTGCGCACCGCAGCCCGCACCTGGTCGACAGTGACAAGTGACACGGTGGGCCATGCTGAGGCGTCTCAAGGCAGGGCCAGAGCCGCAAAACATGGTGCTGCCACACCTTGGTCCACGTATCTGTCGTCGGATCAGCAAGTTGGGAAGGTTGGAGTGCTTCGCTGTGCTTGGGGATTTCAGCCTTCGCTCGAGCCTTCGATGTGGCGCGCGCCTCGCTGGCACCACACAGAACGGCATCGCGTCCCAACTCGTTCCAGGCCTTATCCGAGGCAGCCCCGCTGGCAAAAACATGGGAACTGATCGTGCTGACGTATGGCCGCGGGCACGAGGCCCTATCTGTCACGCATTTCACTGAAATCACCACCACCACCCGAGCAAAAGACTGATCGGCCGTGAGTCCTGGCGACGATCGGTGCTCCCTGCACCTCCCGACCAGAAGACTGAATCAGTCGTCAGTCCAGAGCACGTGATCGGCCGTAGGGTGGAGAGCGTAGGGAGGAGAAGCCGGAGCGTCAGATGCTCGTTCTGGGGACCTTCCAGGAGCCACTCGCTCCACTCATGCGTCGATGCTATGACGAGCGTCCGTCGGCTTGACTCGAACTGGAGTCAGGGTTGAGTCGAACTTGTCTCGAAACAGAGTCGAACGAGAGTCGAACAGGTCCCTCAGCAGGTTCCCAGGAAGGTCCCCAAAACGAGCATCAAAGGAGCGATCCCCAACGACCCCCCGTGACTGCAGCGGTGGAGACCGACAACGAGACGACGGGCAGGACAGGGAGGCGCTGGCGCGGTGCGCACTGCACGCCGGCGGCCGTCGGCGTCGACGACGCGGGAAGGCCGAAGCCCTCCCCCCAAGACGAAGCCAGGACGAGGATGATATCTTTGGAGTCCCGAAACGATACGGTGACAGACCGCGCGGTGACCCCAAAGACCTCACCGCACGGTCCGTCAACGCACGGTCTTGGCACCTCGGGTGCCCCAGTCGCCCGAGACGTCCTCGGAGAGCGACCCGGGTCCCAAGACCGTGCGGTGACCCCGAATCCCCACCGATTCACCGCACGGTGTGGCCACCACCCCGTGTGGGGGCCCCCGAATATCCATGGAGAATCGAGGATCTCCGAGACCCAAGGCCCTGCAGGACGTCTCGGGCGCCGGGGCCTGCTCAGAGCGGCCCAGAACGCTCTGAGAAACGCTGTGAGAGCGTTCAGGAACGCCCTGAAACAAATTGTTCATCGTCCTGGCCCCGTCCGACCCCCCACCCCCGGGTCTTCAGACCGGGAAGCAACTACAGAACTGCATGCGCGTAAATTGTTCGAAGATCCGCGTGGATCTCCTGGATCGGCCATGGACCCCCCTCCCCGGCACGCGAAGCGCGGCAGGGGCGGCGCCAGAGGCGCCGCCAGGCTGGGTCCAGCGCAGATCCAAGAGATCCTCACGGACCTTCGAAAATGATGTTTATGTAAGTGCTTCTTATACGAGACTTTGGGCGCCTCCACTCCCCCCCAGACTCTATAGCGGAATGGGGGAGTGGTTCGGACCCACCCCCCGCCCCTCAAGCGCCCACCAAAGGCCTCGTTCATGCATGGACTCTCCTCCTGCCCCTGCAACATCCTGTCATTCATTTCCCAATCCCCCCTGTGTTCGCAAGCGCAGCGGGCTTCCCGGACGCAAGAAATGGTCTGGGCAGAGCATACAACAAAAATATGGTACAAACAGACCCAAGCAAATATCACTGGGGGTCGAGCTTGTCGAGGCGTCTACCGCATTGAGAAAACGACGAGATCATGTGCAACAGCACAGGGGTAACCAGCGTTTCTGCTCACCCAGGCCACCTTGGGAAGGCGCAGAGACAGCGTGTTGAGGCCCTCCACGAGGGACAGGTTGCTCATCGCCCTGGGCGCCAAGATTTTCCACCTCCTCCTCCTCCTCCTCCTCCTCCTCCCCTCCTCCTCCTCCCTCTTCTTCCTCCCTCATCCTCCTCCCTCCTCCTCCTCCCTCCTCTTCATCCCTGGTCGTGAGACTCGGGGGTTCCCGAGAAGGTGGCTCGCCGTGGTTCCCGCCCTATGATAGTTCTCCTACAGGGGCACTTTGGAAGAACAAAAAAAAATCCGCCGACCCCAGGCCAGAGGCGTGTGCGGAATCCCTTGTGCACATGCCACAAGATTCCACCCTACAAAAATCGCCCCGGGAACTTCCCACCCTGTCTCCACCACGCTCCCACCTCGTTCCCACCGCACCTGACACCGCCAGCCTCCTGCAGCCTTTGGCACTGAACTCTTCGGGCCCACCCATGCTGCAAAAATCGCCCCCCCTGCTTCCACCACGCTCTCACCAGACCACCCCATCGGAACATCTGTTCTTGGGGCCCCCCACCCGACAATTCCTGGCCCAGAACCCACCCTGACCCCCAACCTGCCTCCACCACGTCTGACATCCCCACCCCGCCAGACCACCCCAGCGGGACCTCTGTTCTTGAGGCCCCCCACCCGACAATTCCTGGCCCAGAACCCACCCTGACCGCCACCCTGCGTCCACCACGTCTGACATCCCCACCCCGCCAGACGACCCCTGTCGGGATGTCTGTTCTTGGGCCCCCCCCCCACCCGACAATTTCTGCGCCCCGGCACCCCCAGGCATCTGGAACTCTGTTCTTGGGACCCCCCCATCCGACATTTTCTGGCCTGTAACCCACCGATACCCCCCACTGCGCCCCGGCACCCCCAGGCATCTGAAACTCTGTTCTTGGGACGCCCCCACTCACCGATACCCCCCCACCGCGCCCCAGCGCCTCCAGGCCTCTCTGCTGTGTTTTTGGGGCCCCCCACCCGACAATTTCTGGCCTGATACCCCCACCGCGCCCGGGCACCCCCAGCCCTCTGGAACTCTGTTCTTGGGACCCCCAACCCGACAAGTTTTGGCCTGAAACCCACCGATACCCCCCACCGCGCCCTGGCACCCCCAGGTCTCTGGAGCTCTGTTCTTGGGACCCACCACTCGACAATCTCTGTCTTGAAACCGACTCATACCCCCCACCGTGCCCAGGCACCCCCAGGCCTCTAAAACTCCGCTCTAGGGGCCTCCCCACTCGACAATTTTTGGCCTGAAATCGGCCGTTACCCTCCACCGCGCCCTGGCACCCCCAGCCCTCTGGAACTCTGTTTTTGGGACCCCCCACCCGACAATTTCTGGCCTGAAACATATCGATACCCCCCACCGCGCCCAGGCATCCCCAGGCCTCTGGATCTCCGTTCTTGGGACCCCCCACCCGACAATTTCCGGCCCAAAACCTACCGATACCCCCCATCGCACCCTGGCACCCCCAGGCCTATGGAACTCTGTTCTTGGGACCCCCACCCAACAATTTCTCTGGCCTGAAACCTACCGATACCCCCCCCCTCCCCCACCCCCCCTCCACCGCGCCCCCGCACCCCCCTGGCCTCTGGAACTCTGTTCTTGGGAACCCCCCCCGACAATTTCTGGCCTGAAACTTACCGACACCCCCCACCGCGCCCCGGCACCCCCGGGCCTCTGGAACGCTGTTCTTGGGACCCACCAAGCAATTTCTGGCCTGAAACCCCCCGATACCCCACACCGCGCCCCGGCACCCCCAGGCCTCTGGAGCTCTGTTCTTGGGACCCACCACCCGACAATTTCTGACCTCCAACCTACCCATACTCCCAACCGCGCCCCGCGCCCCGGCACTCTCAGGTCTCTGGAACTCTGTTCTTGGGACACCACCACCCGACAAATTCGACCCTGAAACCTACCGATACCCTCTACCCCGCCCCGGCGCACCCAGGCCTCCTCTGGAACTCTGTTCCCGGGGCCCACCCACCCGGCAAATCCTGGCTTGAAACCTACCGATGCCCCACACTGCGCCCCGGCACCCCCTGGCATCTGGAACTCTGTTCTTGGGACCCCCCATCCGACATTTTCTGGCCTGTAACCCACCGATACCCCCCACTGCGCCCAGGCACCCCCAGGCCTCCGGAACTCTGTTCTTGGGACGCCCCCACCCGAGAATTTCTGGTCTGAAATCACAAATACCCCCCACCGCGCCCAGGCACCCCCAGGCCTCTGGAACTGTGTTCTTGATACCCCCCACCCGACAATTTCCGGCCTGAAACCTACCGATGCCCCCCGCCGCGCCCTGGACCCCAGACCGACAAGTTCTGGCTTGAAACCTACCGATCCCCCCCACCGCGCCCCGGCACCCCCAGGCCTCTGGAGCTCTGTTCTTGGGACCCACCACTCGACAATTTCTGCCCTGAAACCGACCGATACCCCCCACCGCGCCCAGGCACCCCCAGGCTTCTAAAACTCCGCTCTAGGGGCCCCCCACTCGACAATTGTTGGCCTGAAATCGACCGTTTACCCCCAACGCGCCCCGGCGCCACCAGCTCTCTGGAACTCTGTTCTTGGGACCACCCACCCGACAATTTCTCTGGCCTGAAACCTACCGACCCCCCCCGCCGCGCCCAGGACCCCCCGCCCGACAATCTCTCCGGCCCGAAACCTACCGATACCCCCCACCGCACCCCGGCACCCCCAGGCCTCTGGAACGCTGTTCTTGGGACCCCCCACCCGACAATCTCTAGCGCCCAACTTACCGATACCCCCTTCCGCGCCCCGGCGCCTCCAGGCGCCTGGAACTCTGTTCTCAGGACCCCCCCACCCCACAAACTCACCCGAAGCCCCCAGGCCTCTGGAACTCTGTTCGAGGAGCCTCCCCACCCGGCAACTTCTGGTCTGAAACATACCGACCCCCCCCCCCCGCGCCCCAGCACCCCCAGGCAACTGGAACTCCCTTCTTGGGACCCCCCAACCGACAGACAATTTCTCTGGCCTGAAACCGACCGAAACCCGCCACCGCGCCCCGCGCCAGACCACCCATCGGGACCTCTGTTATCGCCCCCCTTCCCCCCCCCTCCATCCGACAATTCCTGGCCCAGAACCCACCCTGACCCCCAACCTGCCTCAACCACGTCTGACATCCCCACCCCGCCAGACCACTCCAGCGGGACCTCTGTTATCGAGGCCCCCCACCCGACAATTCCTGGCCCAGAACCCACCCTGACCCCCACCCCGCCAGACCACAACATCGGGATGTCTGTTCTTGGGCCCCCCCCACCCGACAATTTCTGCGCCCCGGCGCCCTCAGGCCTCTGGAACTCTGTTCTAGGACCCCCCACCCGTCAATTTTTAGCCTCAAACCTACGGATACCCCCCACCGCGCCCCGGCACCCCCAGGCATCTGGAACTCTGTTCTTGGGGCCCCCCACCCGACAATTTCTATCCTGAAATCACCGATGCCCCCCACCGCGCCCCGGCGCCTCCAGGCCTCTGGAACTGTGTTCTTCGGACCCCCGCCCGACAATGTCTGGCCCGAAACCTACCGACGCCCCCCACCGCGCCCCGGCACCCCAAGCTCTCTGGTTCTGGGGACCCCCAAACCAACAATGTCTGGCCTGAAACCTACCGATACCCCCCACCGCGCCCCGGCACCCCCTGACCTCTGGAACTCGTTCTTGGGACCCACCACTCCTCGAGAACTTCTGCCACGAGACCGACTGATACCCCCCGCCGTGCCCAGGCACTCCCAGGCCTCTGAAACTCCGCTTTGGGGGCCCCCCCACTCCACAATTTCAAACCTGAAATCGACCATTACCCCCCACCGAGCCCCAGCACCTCCAGCCTTCTGGAACTCTGTTCTTGGGACCCCCCACCCGACAATTTCTGGCCTGAAACCCACCGATACCCCTCGGCCGAGCCCCGGCACCCCCAGGCCTCTGGCTCTCCGTTCTAGGGACCCCCCCCCGACAATTTCTGCCCTGAAACCCACCGATGCCCCCCGCCGCACCCCGGCACCCCCAGGCATCTGGAACTCTTTTCTTGGGACCCCCCACCCGACAATTTCTCTGGCCTGAAACCTGCAGATCCCCCCCCCCCCGCCACCGCGCCCTGCCGCCCCCAGGCCTCCGGAACTCTGTTCTTCGGACCCCCCGCCCGATTATCTCCGGCCTGAAACGCCTCTTCCGCCCCCCCTCAGCGGCGCACGCGCTGCACCTCTGCTTGCCATTCGGCTTTTCGCCGCGCGGTTCGAGCGCCAGCTGCTGAAGTCCACCCTGTGGAACACGCCTTTGCACGCTATGCATTTCCAGCAGCCTCGCTGCAGCACCCTGCATCGACGAAACGCTTGATCAGCCACGCCTGCCCACATGCGATTCGAAAAACATGCTCGCCGCTGCGCAACCTCGCACACCACGCATACTTTCACGACCTCCCTCGCCTCCGCGCCCCGCTGCGCGGCAGCAGCTTCGACGCACTTAGCACAGGCAACCGAGGCATCTGACGCGCGGGCCAGCATGTAAGCTGAAAACGCGCTGCTACTCTTCGAGACCCCGCGTCTGGAACACACCCGGAGCTCGGCCTTTTCGTCGCGCGCCTTCTCTTGCTTCCCCCATGTCTTCCTGCACGTTGTGCATGGCCGCTCTTCGTCATGAACGCCCCCCTCACGGAACTCCCTAGTCATCTTCTCCTCCTCTCCTCTTTGCAAAGCAACTCCTGCGACGCAAGAGATTCATAGCGCTTCACACCGACCTCACACGGTCGCCGAGGTCCCTCCAGGGACATTGCACAGAACTCCCCCGGAGGGCATTCAAGGGACAACGCGGGAAGCGGAACAAAGAGTATCCGATCGAAATCAAGCCCTAGGCCATATCGAACTCAGACCATAGGAACTGGGCAACTCCTCCTCTTCCTCCACCTCCTCCACCAGCTCCGCCGCCCAAAGGTGTCGCTTCGACACCGCCCCCTCTTGAGAATCCGGAAGCCATCTTGGAACCGCGGGAGGCCCTCTAGACCAGTCCTCTTGAGCCTTCGTTGGGCGGAACGTTGAAGGGAACTCTCGGGGTGGTCGCGGGCGCCGATGAACCAGTATTGCGCCATCTTGGGACCTTCTCGGACCGTCGTCGGCACCTGTTTGGCCTCCCGCACCCCTGCTGGGAGCGCAATGGCAGGCGTCGCTGGGTCCTCGCGGGGCCATATTGCGTTAAGCAATGCGAAAACCGGTATATGGAAAACCAATTCCATAGGTATGCACGAGCACGCATCGGATTGCATGTATACATTCATATGTGCAGAAGTATTGTGAACATGCACATGTACACCTACGTGCACACAAAGATTCGCATGTACATGCATAAATCTATACACCCACGTGCATGTGTATAGAATACGGTATACCAATACGCTGGGATACACCATAAGGCGCCCCGACCCGCGGGCGCAGCGGCCCCCTGTCGCGCGGCCGCGGCAGACGACCAGGCGCGCGGCGCGCCGGCGCCGGGCGCCTCTGGGGAACCGAGAAGGGCCGGCGGCGACGACGACGACGCCGACGGCGCCGGCGCCAGGCCAGCTCAAATCGCGAAAAAAAAAACACGACGCAAGAACTCCGACGTAGCGAAAACTCAACTACACGGCTCTTCGACACATCATCGACCGAGGAACCTCTACGGGCCACAGGACCGTCAAACATCTGCACATCATGATAAACAGTCAGAAGAAAGGGTCGGTACTACCAAGGACCGCGACCATTGAAAAGTGCCACATCGGATGCCCACACGCATCGCTTGGCAAGATCACATTGGAATCCCGACGCTCCGAACAAGGCAATACAAACGCAACTGACTGCTATTTACGCATTCGGGCTCCAGGAACCGCCGCCTGGCCCCGGGGCCGTAATAAGCCAACGCAATCCGCCGGCCCCCTTGTGGGGCCACCAGGCTGTAGGCCCGTGATTCGAAGTTTCCTGTGCCAGTCGTAGGTTGTAGTTTCCAGTGTTACAGTTCTGCTTCCTGCTGGTTACTGTAACTAGTTGACTTATTGCTGGTTACTGTAACTAGTTGATTGACCGCGCGAGGGGGGGGGGGAGGGCCCAAACCGGCTTTTTAGCACTACCCCCTGGGCGCGTTGTCTGAATTGCTGGGGGGGCTCGTAATCGGCACCCCTCACGCAGATCCGCGGGGTCAGGGTCCAAAAACACGGGGATTTGCCACATTTCTGAAATTCGGTGCCACCCCTCACGCAGATCCGCGGGGTCAGGGTCCAAAAAACACAATGGATTTGCCACATTTCTGACATTCGGTGCCACCCCTCACGCAGATCCGCAAGGTCAGGGTCCAAAAACAAAATTCGGTGCCACCCCTCACGCAGATCCGCGGGGTCAGGGTCCAAAAACACAAGGGGATTTGCTACGTTTCTGAAATTCGGTGCCACCCCTCACGCAGATCCGCGGGGTCAGGATCCAAAAACACATGGGATTTGCCACATTTCTGAAATTCGGCGCCACCCCTCACGCAGATCCGCGGGGTCAGGGTCCAAAAACACATGGGACGTGCCAGATTTCTAAAATTCGGTGCCACCCCTCACGCAGATCCGCGGGGTCAGGGTTCAAAAACACAAAGGATTTGCCACATTTCTGACATTCGGTGCCACCCCTCACGCAGATCCGCGGGGCCAGGGTCCAAAAACACAAAGGATTTGCCACATTTCTGAAATTCGGTGCCACCCCTCACGCAGATCCGCGGGGTCAGGGCCCAAAAACACACGGGATTTGCCACATTTCTACAATTCGGCGCCACCCCTCACGCAGATCCGCGAGGTCAGGGTCCAGAAACAAAAGGGATTTGCCACATTTCTGAAATTCGGCGCCACCCTTCACGCACATCCATCGCAAGGCGTGGTAACCCAAACTGCGAGAACTCCCTCGGCCCTTTAATCGCAAGGTGTGGTAACCAAGCCCGTAAACCATACACGTCTTACCAATCGCCAGGTGTGGTAACCCCTCTTGTGATCAGTTGGTTTTGCTGATTGCGAATCGGCTTCGCATGAAGTTTCGACACTGCTTCACGACAGCGCCAAGGCCTCATGACTTAGCTCTTCCATGGCCCATTCTCCGAGAGAGGGGGCCGGCGGCAGGGGGCGAAGCCCTTACGGACAAAAAAAAACGGCCCTGGAAAAAAACAGCGACCGGCAACGACGACGACGCCGAAATACCGACACTGGAGCCAAGTCTTGGAATGCGAACTACGACCCAGCCGACTTCACAACCCTCAGCCCCCCCCCCCTTTTCCTCGAGCGGAGTGGAAAAACGAATGCGGGGGAGGGTGCCGGCGCGCTGGGTCGGCGCGGCCCTATTTCTTCCCATATGTAATGTTGACAGAATGACGGCGGGAGCCCACTGGCCACCTGGAGCCTCCAGCGGGGCCCCAGGATCCCTTCAAGACAGAGCCGCGAGCGGAAAAAACACGGCCCGAGAGAAATGCCGCGGGACCTCCCCCGCCACCCTCGAGGTTGCAATGGTTTCACGCGGCGTCACCCTGCAGAACCAAATTACGAACAGACGGGGACCCTGCATTCGCTTCGTGGGCAATAGAAACGCAGCGGGCGTCTTTTGCGTTTCCTATTTTCGCTCTTCGAAAGCCGCAAACCATGAAGAACGGTTCTTCTCCTAACGTTTTTCGGTGCCTTCTCTTGGCGCCCTCAAACTGTCCAAGACGGCGGCGGTCGCTCGACGTTTCTTTTTTCTGATGCGACCGCCAGCGCCAAAGTGCAACCGGCACAAAACCGTCTAACACGCTAACCGCCATTCCGGAAGGGGCCGGTTGGCCCGCCGACCCTGGCGCGGGGGAGGGGAGAGGGTCAACGCGCACCGAAAAACGCTAAGGACACTGTTTGTTCGATCTGACTTTGCATGTCGCGACCGGAAAACCTTTCGAACAAGTCTCAAAACGCCGAGCTGGAAACGGCGAAGGAAACGCCAGGAATGTTTCTAAAGCCAGCCGAGCTCATTCGTCGTTCCAACTGGCCTGCGCCTCCTTCTCGGACCGCCTATTCAGCGCTGCCTGGGCCGTCGCGCGGTCAGCGAACATCTGGTATATGCGATCTATCGCCACGTCGGCCGAGAACACATCGACCGCGCGAAGCCTGGCCGCCGCCGCGGCCTGCGACCGCTGCAGCTCCGGAACGGCTTCCCTTGACTCCCGCAACTCGGAACAGGCCGCCCTGGAGTGTTCCAGCTCCAATTCCGCGCGCCGTAAGGACCCCCGCAGCTCCGACGCGACCGACGTGGACTGCTCCGCCTGCAGCTCCAGCTCGGCCTCGGAGCGACGCTGAGCGTCCGAGAACTCCGCCGCGGCCGCCCTGGACTCCTGCAGGCCCGACTCGACGCGACGCTGCGCGTCACGAAGCTCTGCGGCGCCCACTTCCGCCGCAGCGCGGCGCTGGGCGTCCTGGGCCAGCGCCATCGCCTCCAGCCTCGGCGCTACGGTGTGCCTCAGCCGCCTCCGCCTCCAGCCTCCGGCGCGCGGACTCCGCCCGCCTCTTCATCCCTTTCTTGTCATTATTTTTCAACACCTGCCCGTCCATGGCCCTTTGCGGACACTCCTCTGCGATGAGTGCACAGCTTGTGTGGTCGAGACGAGGCGCGGCACTACATGGCCCACGGGTTGGCGGAGAATGTGCCAGAAGCTGCACGGGAACTGTGCCACTGCGGTGTTCTGGCCACGTGTTTGGTCTGGTGTTCATACTGCTTGTATGTGTGGTTAGCGTTTGGGTTAATTGCTTCGTCATGGGCCAATTCGTTGCTGAATCGATTGCTTGCACGCGATCTGGCAACTTGCCACTTGCATGTCCTATGCGAACAACGAGTTCATGACATAGGGCGCGTAGCATTTGTTTCGAGGGACGCGGCCGCATCCTCAAAGGCGCAGCGCCCACCGCGGCACGCAGTGCACTCGGTGCGCGAAATACAACATCACATAAGCCGTCTCACCAACAAAATGAACTGGCGGTCCCCATGAATACGCGCATCACGTAGCAAAACCAGGTAGCAGCAATGTGTCGTAATGGTCTATGCGTTGTTTCTCAAATAGTGGTTCCATGTCGCTTCTTCGCTCCGCCCTTCCCCCAGTCAAGCCCACACCAAAAAGAGTACCGCGGTACTCCCCATCATTTACATGGAATGGTACACTGCACGCGCTGGGCTCTGGTGAGGGGCGCCAAAGGCCCTAGCTTATTGTTGCATTCACGTTGTCTGCCTTGCGTAAAATACGTCATCTGGTCGGGGTCAAGCGTCGACAGTGCACACAGGATAGATATGGCATGACTGGCAAACGAACCTTCCACAACGCTGCTCGTGCGAGAGAGCTGTATGACAGATGGTGTTCACAATTGTACAACGTGTTGTGCATATATTTCACGCTCTCGTGCACATGTCTTACACCCGCCGTACACCTGTTTTACACCTGCTTTACACATGTTTTACACCTGGACTTCACTGTCTTACACCTGCGTTACTCATGTCTTGAACCTGCTTTACAATGTTTACACCTCTTTCACGCTGTTCTACACTGGTTTACACTGTGTTACACTTGTTTTACACTGTTTTACAACTGTTGTACATTGTTTGACACCTGCTTTTACATTGTTGAGCACCTGTTTTACACTGTCGTACACCTGTTTCACACATCCTTACACATGTAATACGCGCGGCTCCCACACTGTTTGACTTGCGATGTGCAGCCCTTCTTGCGCTAAAAACGTACGCATGTGTAGCATGTCTTACACCCGTGGTCTCCCAGTGCAGAGCCTACACCCAGACAGCCCGAACCAGAGGACCGACATGCCACAATGCACGGCTCGGGAACGAGTCATAGCAGGGGTTGCGGCTGGGGTTCTGGGGGAAGGTTTTGCCACCTCGGAGAGCCTAGAACCCAAAGTTTGGGCACTGTCGGCCAATCCCTACCACGCGGCGCGCGCTTCAAATGGGGTGGCGAAGCGGTTCGGCCACGCCATCTGCAGCGCACGTCACGTGGCGAAATCCACAGGCAACCAGTCCCGCGCTAGAGGAACTTGCCAACAGGGCTACCAAACCTTCGACGACGCTCCCCATTCCATCCTCAGCTCAACCTCCCTCTTTAGGTACTCTCTGGAAGCGTCCCCTTGTCGACGGCGAAACGCTCGTCGTCGTCATCGTAACCCTCGTTGCTATCGTCGTCGTGATGCTCGTCGCCGTCGTCGCCATCACGGTGGTCGCCCTCGTCGTAATAACACTTGCCGTCGTAACGCTCGTCGCCATCGTCATCGTAGCGCTCATCGCCCTCCTCGTGGTAGCACTCCTCGTCATCGTGACTCTCGTCAACGTCGTCATCGTAACCCCCGCCGCACTCGGCATCACGCTCGTCGCCGTCGTCGTCATAACGCTCGTCGCCATCGTCATCGTGACGCTCGTCGCCATCGTCGTCGTAACAGTCGTCGTCGTTGTAACGGTCGACGCCGTGATCGTCGTGACGCTCGTGGTCCTCGTCGTTGGAACGCTCCTTGCCGTAACGCTCGTCGACGTCGTCGTCGTAACGCCAGCCGTCCTCACCGTCGACGTTTGAGCCCCGAAGTGCCAGCCACGTTCGCAGGACAAGCCAGAGCCCAGCCCCCTCTCTCCCCCCCCTTCCTCTCGAACCCCTTCCCTGGCCCCCCCCCTCCCCATCCACTCCCCTCGCCTGCCCGCGCCCGCCCCTCCCTCCCTCTCCCCGCCCATCTTCACCCCTTCCCTCCCCGCCTCCTCCCTGCCCCGTTGCCCCTCCTCCACAGTTCCCCTGTCCGCCCCCCATCCTAACTCCCCGAGCGAGGAAGCGAGCCTGGCGAGCGACGAGGTCAGGGAGGCAAGAGGCGAGGAGTACACAGGGAGGGAGGATGAGAGGGAGGGAGAACACGGATGCTGAGAACGAGGACAGTGACTCAGAGGGGAAGAAGGCAGAAGAAAGATGCGGATGACATTCATCCCGGAAGGGGAATAATTATGACCTGCCAGTATGCGAAAGAACTGAAAGGCACACAGAACAAAATAAATGGAAGGTGCCGCGGGAGGACCTCGATGAAACCACAGATCGCTGTGGCCACTGTTCTCCCCTATTCGATTGTGTCCTTCGCTTCAACCATTCGATACACAGCGAGAGCCTCTCTTGGACGCTCCGCCACGAGCTGGCCCGCGGAGACCCAGGCGACGCCAGAAAACATACAGCGGGCAACGACACACCGTTTTCGGCCTCCTCCTCCTCCTCCTCCTCCTCCTCCTCGTCCTCTCCTCCTCCTCCTCCTCCTCCTCCTCCTCCTCCTCCTCCTCCTCCTCCTCGTCCTCCTCGTCCTCCTCGTCCTCCACCTCCTCGTCGTCCTCCTCCTCCTCCTCCTGCTCCTCCTCCTCTTTCTCCTCCTCCTCCCGACCCACCCAGACCACCGAAACGCGGGCCGCAAGCAAGTTGTCCGGGCCTCCGGGGGCCCCTCTGGAAAGGCGCATCCAATAAATTGGAGCGTGCGGAACATGACGGCCGGAGGTTTGTCGCCGTGGCCAGCGCCCGAACGCCCCCGACGGGCCACGGGAACCGTCACAGAGACGGCTCTGAACGAATGACCGGTCTTGAGGGAGAGCGCCCAAACATCTGAGCTGCCGACGCTGGGAGAAAATTCCGACGTCGCATTTCTGGGAATGCCGATACCGCTGCCTCCCGAGCCTCTCCCAGAGCGCTCCCGCCATCAGCCAACGGTGGCAGTGAGGCCGGCACCCCCAGATATCCCTGGGCCGGTCCCTGTGGAATCTCAATGCCCCCGGAGAACCCGACCCTTTCCCTAGAAACCCGTCTCTGCTCCTCAGTCGTGGTCTGACAACTCGGGAAGCCCGAAAACGGCCTCCCGAGCCCGCACGGCCCCCGGAGAACCCGACCCTTTCCCTAGAAACCCGCTTCTGCGCCTCCGTCGTGGTCTGACAGCTCGGGAGGCCCGAAAAACGGCCTCCCGAGCCCGCACGGCAACGAAAGCTTCCGTGTCGCCTGCTTCATAGCACTGGCTGTCTGTCGACGCCTCGTCGCGCCCGCCGCGGCTCGACTGGGGCATATCTACCCGGCGTCGGGCCTCTCCCGGAAAACGCGCTCCGCCCAGCACCTCTGCGAAAAAACACGGCAGTAGCCGCGAAGACGCTCCAGGAAGATGGTCGTCGGGTCCCAAGGAATGCGCATCCGCACAGCACGGGATCCGGGGCCCCCTGCAGTGGTCGAGATGCACGAGTCCTCCGAGCTGCGCCCCGCCGCGGAGACGAAAGAAGCCCACAGAAGCCAGCAGGCGTCGAACTGGGATCCCCAACGCTCGGAATTCCACCCTCGGAAATCCATGAAAATCCAGAAAAAAAGGGAAATCTCCGAAGACCTCTGGGAACCTGAAGCCCCCAAAAGGCTCCAGGGCCCTCCGGAGCCTCCGAAGACACCCCCAAGACCCCCCCAGGCCCCCGAATACCACCGAAGACCGCTGGACGAAGAGTCGACGAAAGATCCAAACTCGAATTCGCCGCCCGACGGCGGCCTGTCGCGGCAGCCGCGGTGCGACTGCGACGGGTGCCCGTTGCCTGGGAGGCAGCCATACTACAGGTCAGTTCCTTGGCCATCATCGGGGCGAGGAAGCAAAGCAAGGAAGAAGGTCAAGGGAGCTGACCCAAAATTCCGATATCTTGACTCTTTCAGACCGGGGTTCCCGGCAATCCCAGGAGGCGGAGGAGGAGAAGGGATGAGGAAGGAGGAGGAGGAGGAGGCGGAGGAGAAGGAGGAGGAGGGATGAGGAAGGAGGAGGAGGAGGAGGCGGAGGAGGAGGAGGAGGAGGGATGAGGAAGGAGAGGAAGGAGGAGTGAGATGAGGAGGAGGGAGGAGGAGAGGAGGAGGAGGAGGAGAGGAGGAGGAGGAGGAGGAGGAGAGGAAGGGAGGAAGGAGGAGGAGGAGGAGGAGGAGGCGGAGGAGGCGGAGGAGGGAGGGGATGAGGAGGAGAGGAGGAGGAGGAGGAGAAGGAGGGATGAGGAAGGAGGAGGAGGAGGAGGCGGAGGAGGAGGAGGAGGAGGGATGAGGAAGAGGAAGGCGGAGGAGGAGGAGGCGGAGGAAGGCGAGGAAGGCGGAGGAGGAGGAGGGGCGAAGAAAAAAGGCGGAGGAGGAGGGGAGGAAGGAGGAGGCGGAGGAGGTAAGCGGAGGGAGGAGGAGAGAGGAGAAGGAGAGCTGAGGAGAGCGGAGAAGGAGGAGGCGAAAGCGGAGGAGGCGGAGGTGAAGGCAAAGGGAGGAGGCGGGACGGGAGGCGCAGGGGCGGGGCCCGGCGGGCGCCTGGCCCAGCCGCGGGGCGGGGAGCCTTTCACGCGCCGCGGGCACCGCGCAGGCGCGCGGAGGAGGAGGAGGAGGAGGAGGAGGAGGAGGAGGAGGAGGAGGAGGAGGAGGAGAGGCGGAGGAGGCGGAGGAGGGAGGGAGGATGGAGGGGAGGAGGAGGAGGAGGAGGAGGAGGAGGAGGAGGAGGCGGAGGAGGAGGAGGGGAGGGGAGGAGAGGAGGAGGGGAGGAGGAGGAGGAGGAGGAGGAGGAGGAGGAGGAGGAGGGAGGAGGCGGAGGGGGGGGGGGGCGAGAAGGAGGAGGAGCTAGAGGCGGAGGAGGAGGCGGAGAAGGAGGATGAGGAAGCGGAAGAAGAGGAAGCGGAGAAGGAGGAGGAGGAACCAATTCAAACCACAGACTCGTCAACGATGTTGCAAGAAGCCTTCCCGCCAAGTTCCCTCTTCACAAGCTCATATAAAGATCTATCTCACTGCGGGAAGAGACCCGTTGGAAGACAACCCTTTGAAAATATGAAACCGTGCCAAAGCACCATTTCTGGAAGTTCGATGCTGCGAATCAGCGTTACTGTTGCGGCCTGGCGATCCTAAATCGGGCAAGACCACCATTTCTTTAATGCCAACACCACGAATCAGAGTGACTGTCGCGTCCTGAGAATCCTAAACCGTGTCGGACCACCATTTCCAAAACAACAACCATGATAATCATTAAGACTGCTGGAAACTGTGAACACGCATGCGCGCGGCGTTAACGCGAAAATCACTTTTTAGAAAGAAAAACACTCAACCCGTGAGGTTGTTGCAAACTTTGAAACGGCCCACCCTCCATCCGTGAAATAGACGAATGCGCGCGGCGCTGAGGAGAGAGCCAAGTTTTTTAAACGGTCCGCCCTCCACCCATGAAGCTGCCGCAAACATGTGGCACGAATGTGCGCGGCGCTGGGGCGAGAGACACATTTTGAACACGGCCCACATTCCATGCATGGAACTGTCGCAACTATTCAAGCTTCGGGATCATCCGCCACCGTACCCCTGGGCACGGAGTGGCGTGTCCTCAGGTTCTTCGCCTAATCCTTGGAGCCTCAGTCCTGAAGAGTCTTTAACGGGCAGGGGCCCCACATTTTGAAGTCTCCTGCGGCTTGACGCGTCCCCCCTGAGTTTCCCGACATCTTGTCGCATTACTGTATCGGAGGGCCCAAGAGGGCCTGTTGACTGGCTAAAAGGGCCCCAAGAGGCCCTCGAGACGGTCCAAGATGGCCCCGACTCGCCGACTCGCCGACGCTCAAGATGGCCCCCAGACGGCCCAAGAGGCCGCCAAGGCGCCCCAAGAGGCCTCTACGAGGCCGCCCTAAGGAGCCCCGGGAGGGAAAACGCATTCATTGTCTGTTGGCTTTTGCTTTGACTGCCGGTCGTCTCGCCTTCTCGGCTTATCGACGCTCGTAGACGGCCCAGGCGGCCCCCAAAGATCGCCCCGATACTGCCCAAGAGGCCTCCAAGACGGCCCCGAAACGGCCCAAGGTGGCCCCAAGACGGCCCGACAACGGCCCCCCAGAGGCCACACGGCGGCCCCCGAGAGGCCTCCGCACTGGCCTCCACGAGGCCCCCGGAAAGGCCTCCCACGAGATCCCCACGAACATACAGTAGGCTTCACACTCACAACCCAGGCACGGTGGCGGAATGGGCCGAAAGCCATTCGATAAATGGTGAGGGGGGAGCGAGCAGCGTTTGGAAAAGAGCGGCCCTCCAGCCGAGAAGCTGGTGCACTCCTTGAAAAACGAATGTGCGGGCGCTAAAGCGAAAACTAGCCCGCCCTCCATCTATGAAACTGTTCCAAACAATTATAACGATTGTACGCGGCGCTGGGGCGAGAACCATACAATGAAAACCGCCCGCCCTCCATCCGTGAAACTGTTGCGATCTGTTTAGGCGAATGTGCCCGGCGCTAATTACGGCAAAAGCCACATGTTGAAAACAAACCGCCCACCATCCAAGAAGCCGCCGCGATGTCCGAGCTGCAGGAGCAAGACCAGTGGGGACGTCTCAAGCGAAACGCCCGACCCGCCCTGCCGACCCGCCCCGGGGGTGCGACGGGAAAGCGGGAGCCAGAGTTTGAAACGGCGCCGCCCTCCAGCCGTGAAGCTGACGCAACTTTGAGACGGAACGTGCGCGTCGCGGGAACGGAAAACAACACATGCTCGAAACGGCCCGCCCCCCATCCGCGAAGCTGCTGCAAACGTTGGACCGAAGCGTTCGCGGGCTGAAAGAGAGAGCCACACTCTGAAACGGACCCGCCCGCCATCCGTGCAGCTGTCTCAGAAGTGTAGCACGGATGTGCGCGGCACTGGGGCGAGAGCCACATTTTGAAAACGACCCGCCCTCCATGCGTGGTGCTCTTGCCATCTTCATTCTCGGACTGCGGGATCAGAAGTGGTGATGACCCCTCAGGCGAAACGCCCCGCTCGCCCCGCCGACCCGACCCGGGGTGCCACAGGAAAGCGAAAGCCGCATTTTGAAAAAAGACGCCCTCCATGTGTGAAACTGTTGCAAGCGTTCACAACGAGTGTGCCCTCAGTTTTGTGAGATTCCAACAAAAACCCTTCCATGCTGAAACGGTTGAAAAAAATACCCTCCGTTTGCGAGATTGCTGCAACGTTCAAGATGGTTGTAGCGGCCGCTTGGGCGAGAGCCACATTCAAAAAGCGGACCCGCCTTCCCCCCTTGAAGCTCCTGCAAGCTTGTGAGACGATTGTTCGCGGCGCTGAGGCGACGACCAGATGTTGGAAACGGCCCGCCCCCCCACCGGAGAAGCTTTTGCAAAACTTGAACACGAATGCGCGCAGCGCTGGGACAAGAGCCACATGTTGGAAACGACCCGCCCACTATCGGCGAAACACACTATTTGATCCGCGGGTCGAGAGCGCACCTCTTCCGGTCGAAGCTAAGCGGGCCGCGCGAAGCTTGAATTAGGCAGAGAAGAAGAGGGAGGAAGGGGCGGAGCCTCAGAGCGAGGCCGAGAGGAGGCATAGCCTCGCATACGCCATCCGCGAAACGCCTGCAGCTTTCAAGCCTCAGGATCAGGAACGGCGAAGACGTCTGCAGCGAAACGCCCGGCCCGCCCTGCCGAACCGCCTCGGGGTGCGACACGGAAAGCGAGAACCACCTGTTGAAACGGAACCGCCCTCCATCCGTGAAAATGCTACAATGACTACATACCAGACCACCCCAACCCAACCCGAAGACTCGAATTTGACCCGAATTTCGGGTTGGGGGGGTACGGATTCCATGTGTTTTTTCAACGTTCCCCGACCCCCCCCACCGGAAATGGAGGGCAAATCGAGGGCTTCGGGTTGGGTTGGGGTGGTTTGGTGGGGAGTGATACAAAGACTCAAAACAAGTGTGCGCGACTATGGGGCGAGAGCCGCAGTTTGAGAGCGGCACGTCTGCCAAATGTTGAGACGAATGTGCGCGGCGCCCGGGCGAGAACACATGTTTTAAAACGGTCGAAACTTGGAATGCGAATCTGCGCGGCGTTGCGGCGAGAGCCGCATTTTGCACACGGCCCGCCCTCCGTCCGCGAAGCTGCTGCCATCCTCCAGGCTCAGGATCATCAATAAGGGGGGAACCTCCAGCGAGACGCCCGGCCCGCCCTGCCACCCCGCCTCAGGCTGCGGCAAAAAAAAACACCTTTGTGCAAGAGCTGCCCTACGTCCATGAGGGGTTGCAAAACTGTGCGAACGCACGTGGCGCAGAGGCGAAACGACAACAAAATCTTCAAAACGGCGTGCCCCCCCCACTCCGTGAAACGGTTGCGAGCTTTCACAACGAGCGTGCGCGGCGCGAAAACGAGAAGCACAATTTGAAAACGAACCGCCCTCCACCCGTGAACCCTTGCATTTCCCAAATTCAGGATCGCAAGTGGTAAAGAAATCGGACGCCCAGCCAGCCCTTCAGACCCGTCTCCGGGTGCGACAAAAAACGGAAACCACATCTTGAAACGGAACCGGCCTCCATCCGCAAAACTGCTGCAAAAACTGATAAGACAAATGCACTCTGCGCGAAGGCGAGAGCCACATTTCGAAAACGGAACCGCCCTCCATCGTTGAAACTGTTGCAAAACTTGAAGGCCAAAGTGCGCGGCACTGGGGCGAGAGTCACATTTTGAAAACGGCCCGCCCTCAATCTGCAAAAATCCTGCAAACTCTGAACACAGATCATGTGCGCGGCTTTGAGGAGAAAGCCACACTTCAAAAACGACCCGCCCATCATCCGCGAAACTGTTGAAAAAGTCAGTGCTCTGGATCATAAGTGGTGAAGAACTCTCACGAGAAATGCCCGGCCCAGCCTGCCGACCCATCTCGGGGTGCGACAGGGAGGAGTCAAAAGTCGGGGGCGCGCAAGCATGGATTAGCGATCCAGGGATCTGGCGCGCGGTCGCCAGATCCATGGATCGGGGGAGGTGCCCTCCGCAAAGTGCGCCGGGTGCCGCCTCGCTCGGCAGCGGAAATCCTCGATTTCCCATGGAAACGGGGCCCGTCACTAATCCACGCCCCCTTAATCTATGTTTAAGATCGCCTGGAGAATCGGCGGTGGACCAACCTCCCTCTAGTAAACCACCCTTTAGTGAAAACGGCCCGAGACCAAAACCGACGGACCTGGGCACGCAAGAATGACGGCCGGCCGCGACGCCCTCCCGCGAACAGAAAACGGCCGATTCGCTAATCGACGTGTCAGGATAGGAGCTCTGTCCACCCCCGAAGTAAGGAAGAGGGATCAAGAGATGAAAGGGAAGAGGAGGAGGAGGAGGAGGAGGAGGAGGAGGAGGAGGAGAAAGAGGAGGAGGAGGAGGAGGAGGAGGAGGAGGAGGAGGAGGAGGAGGAGGAGGAGGGGGAGGAGGGGGAGGAGGAGGAGGAGGAGGAGGAGGAGGAGGGAGGAGGAGGAGGAGGAGGAGGAAGAGGAGAGGGGGGTGGCGTCCCCCCTGGGCTGCGGCGAAGGGGCGGAGCCCAAAAAGAGGCTTGCCGGCGCGCGGCGCGGCGAAGCGGGGGTGCAGCGGGGTGCAGCCGACAGCGAGGGGCATTGGCGCGCACTGGCGACTCGCACCTCCTCCTCCTCCTCCTCCTCCTCCTCTCCTCTCCTCTCCTCCGCCTCCTCCTCCTCCTCCTCCTCCTCCCTCCTCCTCCTCCTCCTCTCCTCCTCCTCCTCCCTCCTCCTCCTCCTCCTTCTCCTCCTCCTCCTCCTCCTCCTCCTCCTCAGGTGGGCGACGAGACGACGAAGCGACCGTACACTGTGGCCTACGCGGGCCGCCAGCTGGGCACGCCACAGTGAAAACGAGGGCGCTTGCACGCGACCTTAAGCGGGCAGCGTGCGCGCGAGAGTCCAACCCTAACGTAGGTTCGCGCGGCGATGGCGCGCCAGCGACGCTGGCGAGGGCGTTCAAGGTTGAATTCTGCGACGCGGAAGCACCGAGAGACACGGTAACGCCACTGACCCCGATTGAATTCAACCTTGAACGATCGGGATCGCGATCGGTTCAAGGTGGAACGATCGTCGCGGTGTCAAAAAACCTTTGAGCGCGCCGACGCCGCACGAACCTGCCCTACTCTCTTCTGTTGCTCAGCTGCCAGCAAAGCGCAGCACAACAGTGTGCCCAAGAACCAAGATTAAGTCGGGCGTGTCCCCCCAAAAAGTCCCCCGACCATTGTTTTACAATTTTTGAATAATCTTCTTGTAGAGGGACAAGCCCAACTTAAAAGCAAGATTTTCAATCCCTTGTGACTTCCTTCACTACTGCTGCTCGTGGTTTCGGCCTCTGAAGCCCATTGTCAGGCACCCGCACCGTAAAGAATGAATCCGGAATGGAAAGCTACCAGCGCAAGTGGGGTCAACTACCAGCAACAGCGGGGTCGGGGCCTCTGGGGCCGAGAGTTGAAAAATCGCACCGTCGGATAAAGGGGAACTGGGACACACAAATAAATACACACAAATAAAAATATACACCATATTTTCGCATATTTTCTGGGTTTTTGTCTTCCCCCCCACTTCCCATATTTTCCCATATTTTCTGGGAATCCCCGATTAATTGTGTCTGTGTGTTTTTTCCCCTCCTGAGATATGATATCTGGGTACGCCTCGAAGGTAGATCCATCGAAGGAACCAGCATGGCGCTAGAGCAGCCCAAGACAGTTTCCCGAAAGGCCTCGGGGTCGTGAGCTACATACCAATGGATCAGGGAGGGCACCCCCCGAAACACGAAACCAGTGCCAGCGCGTGAGCGCCAGATCCATGGATCGGGGGAAGCACCTCCCGAGACATGAAGCCAAGGCCGCCCGAAACTGGCGCCGGAGCGCGTCGGCTTCGAAGGGAAGCAGGATCCGTCGCTCATCCACGCGTCTCAATCCATGTATGCGCTTCCTCGATATGCAACCGCCTCTGAGAACGGACGATTCGGGGGGGGGGCCGGCTCACGGGTACAGGCGTCGACCTGGAATCGACGAGACGTCGCCCAGAGGTCGGCGATAGGCCCCCCGATAGCGAAGCCGCGCCCTTCATGGGCGAGGCGGGCTACCAGGCCCCTATCAGCGATCAACGGGCGGCGGGGGGTCGATAGGTTCCCCCTGGGCCCCAACCCCCCTCACATCGGACATCGGCCTGCAGTCGAGGCGCCGCGGGGGCGCTGCAGGTGGGCGCCGGGGCGCCGCCATGCATGACAATTGACGACGGTGAGACAAGGGACAAGCGAACGAGAGGAAGACAGAGACAGAGAGAGACCAACAGAGGACTGACCACCAGAGGACAACCCCCCTCGCGTCGCCACTGACCAACGGGCCAGGGGCGAAGGGGGGGGCAGCCTCCTGAGAACGCAGGGGGGCTCCCTTCTGCCTGGTGCGAGCCGGGGGCCCTCCAACGCCACGACTCCCAGGACTCCCACGCCGCGACGTACGTCCCAGAGTGGACCCCCAGAGGTCTGCGCCCCGTCCCACGGACCGGCTTCCCGTCCTCCTCCATCCTCCTCCTCCTCCTCCTCCTCCTCCTCCCCTCCTCCTCCTCCTCCTCCTCCTCCTCCTCCTCCTCCTCCTCCTCCTCCTCCTCCTCCTCCTCCTCCTCCTCCCTCCTTCCTGCCCCTCCTCCTCCTCCTCCTCCTGCCCCTCCTCCTCCTCCTCCTCCGCCTCCTCCTCCTCCTCCTCCTCCTCCTCCTCCTCCTCCTCCTCCGTACACGGCCCTGAATCGCGGCGAGAGCCCCTGAAGGCGGGAGCCGGCAAAAACCGTCCATCGCGACCCGTTGCCGACGAGCGGAGGTGGGGGTTGTGCAGACCACGTGGTGCGAAGATCCATCCTCGGCGGTGAAACAGCCCAGCTGCAAGCCTGGAGCATCGGCTTGATTGCAGCCGTGCTATCGCGAAGGCCTCAGGCGGGCGCGCATGATTGGGCCTGCCCTTTTTGCCAAGCGGGGGGGGGTCCCGAAGGGGCATTCTCAAGTGCCGCTGAGAAACCACACCTCCGATCGTCGATAAAAAAACGACGGACGGTCTCCAGGCCGCGGGGCCGTCAAAAACCGACTCAAGACGAACAACTGGTCCCGGGAAAGGGGTCCAGCCTTTAGATGTCTCTCCACTTTTTGCGGGAAGGTGCAAGCATAAACTTATACTTTTGCTGCGCCTGAGGGTATGGAGAATCAACTAGACCAATGGCATGGAGCTCACCCCGCTCGTCCTCCCGATCATCATCAGGGTGATTCCTGGGCTTCCTGCCTGCATCGCCCCCCCCCCCCCGCCGACGCTCTCCCTGGCCTCCCGCTCTTCTTCTCTGCGGGCCGCCGGGGGCCTCTCGAGGCCTCCTGCCCTCAGAACTCCAAAGGCCCACGGGTCGCACGGCGCCGAAGTGGCTTTGCCAACCTCCTCGGGCGCAGCGCGGCGACCAAAGCGGAAGCCGTGGCCCTCAGCAGGCGCGGCCGCGGGAAACCGTTGCTCCAGCGTGTGGACTCGGCGCGGCCGCGAGGACGCGGCCTTCCAAAGGAGCTTTCGGGGCGGCCCCCCGACGGCCGTCGCGCGGAAGGTTCGCGCGGTCGACCCGGAGCCCCTGCTGGAAGGCCGCCCAGGGTGCCCAAGGAGCTGCGCAGGCACACCGCCGCGCTGAGGGGCGCGTTTCGCGGCGCGATGAGGGCGGCCACGGACAGGGGCCACTTCGGCGCCCTGGCCCCCTGGCTGTGGCACCCGTCGTCTGTTCGTGGTCATGCGGGCACGAGCCTGGGGATGCCAGGCGCCCTTTTCCCCAGCCGCGCCGCGCTTCCATTCCCGCCATGTGGCGTGGCAAGCGTTCCGCTCGCGGGCAACAACGTCCGCGTTGCCGCATTCGCGTTCGAAATGCGAGTCCAGCGCTACCCGCGCGGGAGAATGCGGCACCAATCTCAAAATCCCAGCCAGGTGGGCAGAACAAAGTCCTGCGAACCCATGATAACGACAGGGGTTTCAGTCAGTGATAAAAGCCCACAGTGAGCAATATTCCCGAAACCCCCCTCTTCAGTCAGTGACGAAACCCCCAACGTAACATATTTACCAGAACCCCCTATGCACTGGAAAACCTACGATTTTCCTGGGCGGCCCCTGGGTGGGATCTTGAGGTGGCGTTCTACACTCCAGGGCACTTGCGACACCTATGACTGTGAGCCCCTTCGTGCCCAAGGAGTAGAGAACGGGGGTCACAGCCAGGAGTCCCGAAGTGGCACTTATCCGTGACCACCCCCGAACTCGTCACTCATCGCGCTGCGACACGCGTCATCTTTGCGACGGGTGGTTTGCGCAGCTCCCTGGGCAATTTGGGCGGCTGTCCAGCAGGAGCTACGAAGTCGACCGCGCGAACACGCAGCGCAGCGATCCTTCGGGGAATCGTCCCGAAGGCTTGGCTGCAGCAGCGTGGAGAGGAGCACCCGCGGCTGAGCCCGACGGCCACCTCCGCTGTGGTCGCCGCGCTGGCGGCCAGGCCGTCTGCCAGGCAGGCGCCCGAGAGGGTCGACGACCACTTATGTGCTGTGCGGCCCGTGGGGCCTGGGAGTTCTGCAGGCAGGAAGCCCCTGGAGACCCCCGGCATCCTCCGGAGGAGCAGAGCGGGAGGCAGCACAGGGCGGAGGTGGGGAGGCACGGAGGGAGGGTGGAGATCCCCCTGACTACGGTCAGGAGGCTGAGCGGGGAGACCGCGAGGGCAGGAGGGTGAGCCAAGGCGCGAAGAGGAGCAGGGGAGGGGGAGGAAGTACAGAGGGCAGAGGAACGGTGGGCGAAGAGGCTGAGTATGAATGTTCATGTTTTTTTGGACTGCGAGCGTTCTCGAATACGGTGCGACGGACGCGGTGACCTACTTCGCGTGGGGGTGCTTGCAAAGACCCGGGCTGAACACGGCGATCACATCGACGGTCAGCGAAGCGAGCCTGGGCCTCGCCACAACTGACCGGGCAACCTGGCTCATATCGCTGACATACGGAAAACCAACTTCAGCAGACGCCTCTGGTTGCGTTCTTCCAGTCTTGCGCGACACAAGGTGATGCAAAAGAGGAGGACGAGGAAGAGGAGGGGGAGAAGCATGAGACTGAAACGCGTCGGGGTGCAAGGCGGATGGAAAGCGGGATGACAACTAGGCAGGAGTGCGAAGGATCCAGACCTCCGACAGTCCACGAGGGGTCGGGGCATCTGGGGCCGCGACTTGCAGCAAAAAATCGCATCGCCGGATATCTGGGCACGCCTCGGAGGAAGATGCCTCGAAGGAGGCAGCATGGCGCCGGGGCAGCCCAATACGCCTCCCAAGAGGGCCTCGGGGCCGCCCAAGGCCACCCCGGTGCTCGATCCGTGGATCCCGCGCGTGAGCGCCAGATCCATGGATCGGCGCGCGAATTGGGCGACGGAGCGCGTCGCGTTCGAATGGAAAAGGGGTCCGTCGCTCATCCGCCGGGGGGTTTGGGAGGGCGTCCCGAGGCTTGCCTCGGAGGCGGGCGAGGGGGGGGGGGAAGGGAGAAGGAGAAAGCCTCCTCAGAACGGCGGGGCTTCTCGCAGACGCCCTCGCGCCTTCTGAGGGTTTTTTTGTTATGTTCCTCTGCCTTCGGGGAAGGGCTCAGAAACGCTCTCTCAAAGGCCCGAGGCCTCCCAAGCCTTCTGAGAATCGGGGGCGCGCAAACATGGATTAGCGATCCATGGATTTGGCGCGCGGCCGCCAAATCCATGGATCGGGGGAGGTGCCCTCCCCAAGATGCGGCGGGTATCGCCCCGCTCGGCGGCGGAAATCCGTGATGCCCCCATGGAAACGGGACCCGTCGCCGATCCACGCCCCCCTGATCCATGCTTGCAGTTGCCTGAGAGAAGGCCCGCCCCTTCTCACTTCCTCCCCCCGGACTCGCCGCCGATTGCCCCCTCGCGGCCCCGGCTTCCCGGAGAGGCGGGTGCGCCAGCAGGCCGAGGGGGGGGGGAGCCCTGGAGCTCGCCCCCGTGCCTGGCTGCCGCAGGCGCGCGTGGCGGCATCCCTCCGGGTCTGCTGCGAGAAGTGCCCCCGGCCCAAGTAGCAGCGCACACACAGCAACCAAACAAACAAACCAAACCAAACCAAACCAAACCAAACCAAACAAACAATTACATCAAACAAGACGGGACACCAAATTCTGGTCTCGAAGCGCGAGTTGGCTGCGCAGACCACGATGCAGCAATCGGCACGCTTGCACGAAAGTGTGGCGCCATGCCCTTGGTATTGGGCCACAACCTACAATTAAGCGAGGTACGTCTTTAGAACCCCCTCCTAATAGTAGAAAATAATAATCTTCTCGACGCCCTTATTGACAGACTGGGGTCCCACACATCGTGGAAGATAATGATTTCTCCGCGGCAGCCGCCGCGCAACAACGATGACGACGACTACGACTACGATCACGATTACGGCTACGGCGACGACTACGACGACGGATGAGCAGGAGGAGGAGGAGGAGGAGAAGAAGAAGAAGAGGAGTAGGGGGGGAGGAGGAGGAGGAGGAGGAGGAGGAGGAGGAGGAGGAGGAGGAGGAGGAGGAGGAGGAGGAGGAGGAGGAGGAGGAGAAGGAAGAGGAGGAGGAGCAGGAGGAGGGGCGGAGTTCATTCCCAGCCAAGGGAAACAAGGCAGGATCCCCAAAACTAACAATCTCCCTCGGTTATAGGCAATCAAATGTGAACCCTACCCCTGCGGGTCCGGTTTTCTGAAAGCTTGGCTCGGGCTCCTCAAAGTTTGAAGGACGCCTGCAGCCGCATGAACCTCAGCGAGGGTGTTCGATAGCACGGCGTCGATTATACCAGCAGGTGTAGACATCGCTGGTGGTCGCAGTACATATGCATTTCCCATGTCGCAGGGAGGGAGCACTTCCATGCAGTGGGCCCTCAGCCTGCGCAACACATTCCACACTGTGAGCAGGCATAAAGAAGTTCGGGCGCACAAGCCTTCGCGTCCCCCACCTCGTATAGCACGAGCACGTCTTCCGTCCGGATGGTCTCGAGGCTCTCTTTTTCTTGACACGAAGTGGAATCTCAAATCACGGAGGCACTTCTCTCCAGGAGCTCTGATCACGGAGACACATGGCAGGAGCATATCCACACAAATGAGCAATGATGCGATTGGCTCAGGATGCGTTCCAAGAGCTCTGCGGTACCCAGCGGCACTGGTTTCCGAAGCCCATGCGGAACGAGACGACATCCAGCAGGCCCTGAAAATTTTGGAAACCTTGCAGTGCTTCCCTTCGCCCTATTTTTCTTCTCCCCCGTGAACTGCCAGCCGGCGCTGGGCGTGCTCGGGCCCCCGCCCCCAGACCCCCTTTGGCAGAGAGGGAGGCCCGCGGAGACGGCTCCTCCTGGGCACCCGGGGGACCCCCGGGGGACCGGCCGTGGCTCACGGTCCCGGGGGCGGAAGGCAGAACAAACAAAAAACGAAGACGGCCTGTGCTGTCTTCGCTTTCTTTGTCTTCTGTCTTCCGGCATTTCTGTCTTCGGGTTCTTCTGGCCTCTTGCTGTCTTTCGAGGTGGGCCATTTTCTTGCCGCAGCGGCGAGAACCATAGCCGCGTCCCGAGGCGGACGTGGGGCGCACGTGGCTGCATTGGGCACGGCGGGCGGCGGGAGAGAGGAGGGTGCGCGGGTGGAGAGGGCAACCAGTGGGGCTGGAGGAAGCTCGAAGGAAACAAAAGGAAAAACTGGCAGCTCAGCAGCAGCATCAGCAGCATCAGCATCAGCATCAGTGACATCGTCATTGTTGCCCTCAGCATCGTCGGCATCTTCAGTCATCGTCGTCATCATCATGTTGATTATCAGCATCGATAATTCTGGTCGTCATAACCATCATCATCATCACCATCATCACCATCACCATCACCACCACCACCACCACCACAACCATCATCATCATCATCATCATCAGCAGCAGCAGCATCATCATCACCATCATCACCATCATCATCGTCATCATCGTCATCATGATCACCATCACCATCATGTCATAATCGCAATCAGCATCAGTATCATCAGTTGCAGCGGCATTGTGATCATCACAATCATCATCATCATCAGTATCATCATCATCATCAGCATCATCATCATCATCATCATCATCATCATCATCATCATCATCATCATCATCATCATCATCATCATTATCAACATCATCAACGACATCATCATCAGAATCAGCAGCATCACCATCATCGTCATAATCAGCATCAGCATCATCATCAGCATCATCAGCATCATCAGCATCATCAGCATCATCATCCGCATCATCATCAGTAGCATCATCATCATTAGCGTCAGTTTCATCGTCGTCATCATCATTACCACCCTCATCAACATCACCACCACCATCATCAGCATCATCATCAGCGTCATCATCGTCATCATCATCATCATCATCAGCATCATCATCCGCATCCTCATAATCGTCCGCGTATGTTTCACCGTCGTCGTCATCAACATCATCACCATCAACATCATCATCAGCAGCAGCATCAGGACCAGCATCAACATCATAATCCTCATCATCATGCTCGTAATCATCATCCTTCTTCACCTCCTCCTCATCATCATCATCATCATTATCATCCCCCTCGTCCTCCTCCTTACCCTCTTCTTCCTCCTCCTCCTCCTCCTCCTCCTCCTCCTCCTCCTCGTGGTCCTCCTCCGCCTCACATACTCCTCCTCGCCTGATTTCCCCTCATCCTCCTCCTTCTCCTCCTCCTTCTCCTCCTCCTGTTACTCCTGGTCCTTCTCCGTCCTCCCACTCCAATCCCCCATCCTCCTCCTGTCCCTCCTCCCCCTGATCCGCCTCCTCCCCCTCGTCCTCTTCATAGCTCAGCAAAACGATAACTGCAGAAGAAGCACAACGTCACGCGGAGGACAGAACACAAACGACAAGCGCTCGAAGCCGAGCCGTTGGTTAAGGAGCCCACAGAACAGGACACCCCGCCACCCAAGCTGGCGCTCGCCTGTACGGAGTGCGCTTTCACCCGCGTCGAGACACACACTCTGAGACACGGCCTTCGAAGCACACGCGGACTGAGGCGTCGTCAGATCTGGCACAACAACGGGCTTACGAAGCACAGTATGTGGACCGAGCCATTGGCTAAGGAGCCCACAGAAGAGAACACCCAGCCACCCAAGCCGGCGCTCGCCCATATTGGGTGCACTTTGACCCGCATCGAGATACGCACCCTGAGACGCGGCCTTCGAAGCACCCGCGGACTGAGGCGTCGTCAGATCTGGCACAACAACGGGCTTACGAAGCACAGTATGTGGACCGAGCCATTGGCTAAGGAGCCCACAGAAGAGAACACCCAGCCACCCAAGCCGGCGCTCGCCCATATTGGGTGCACTTTGACCCGCATCGAGATACGCACCCTGAGACGCGGCCTTCGAAGCACCCGCGGACTGAGGCGTCGTCAGATCTGGCACAACAACGGGCTTACGAAGCCCAGTATGTGGACCGAGCCATTGGCTAAGGAGCCCACAGAAGAGAACACCCAGCCACCCAAGCCGGCGCTCGCCCATATTGGGTGCACTTTGACCCGCATCGAGATACGCACCCTGAGACGCGGCCTTCGAAGCACCCGCGGACTGAGGCGTCGTCAGATCTGGCACAACAATGGGCTTACGAAGCACAGTATGTGGACCGAGCCATTGGCTAAGGAGCCCACAGAAGAGAAAACCCAGCCACCCAAGCCGGCGCTCGCCCATATTGGGTGCACTTTGACCCGCATCGAGATACGCACCCTGAGACGCGGCCTTCGAAGCACCCGCGGACTGAGGCGTCGTCAGATCTGGCACAACAACGGGCTTACGAAGCACAGTATGTGGACCGAGCCATTGGCTAAGGAGCCCACAGAAGAGAACACCCAGCCACCCAAGCCGGCGCTCGCCCATATTGGGTGCACTTTGACCCGCATCGAGATACGCACCCTGAGACGCGGCCTTCGAAGCACCCGCGGACTGAGGCGTCGTCAGATCTGGCACAACAACGGGCTTACGAAGCACAGTATGTGGACCGAGCCATTGGCTAAGGAGCCCACAGAAGAGAACACCCAGCCACCCAAGCCGGCGCTCGCCCATATTGGGTGCACTTTGACCCGCATCGAGATACGCACCCTGAGACGCGGCCTTCGAAGCACCCGCGGACTGAGGCGTCGTCAGATCTGGCACGACAATGGGCTTACGAAGCACAGCATGTGGACCGAGCCATTGGCTAAGGAGCCCACAGAAGAGGACACCCAGCCACCCAAGCAGACGCTCGCTCGCCCATATTGGGTGCGCTTTGACCAAAATCGAGATACGCACCCTGGGACGCGGCCTTCGAAGCACCCGCGGACTGAGGCGTCGTCAGATCTGGCACAACAACGGGCTTACGAAGCCCAGTATGTGGACCGAGCCATTGGCTAAAGAGCCCACAGAAGAGGAGACCCAGCCACCCAAGCCGTCGCTCGCTCGCCCATATTGGGTGCGCTTTGACCAAAATCGAGATACGCACCCTGAGACGCGGCCTTCGAAGCACCCGCGGACTGAGGCATCGTCAGATCTGTTACGACAACGGGCTGCCGAAGCACAGTATGTGGACCGAGCCATTGGCTAAGGAGCCCACAGAAGAGGAGACCCAGCCACCCCAACTGGCTTTCGCCCCTATTTTTGTGCGCTTTGACCCGCGTCGAGATACGCACCCTGGGACGCGGCCTTCGAAGCACCCGCGGACTGAGGCGTCGTCAGATCTGGCACGACAATGGGCTTGCGAAGCACAGTATGTGGACCGAGCCATTGGCTAAGGAGCCCACTGAAGAGGGCACCCAGCCACCCCAACTGGCTTCCACCCGAATGGGTGCGCTGTGACCCACGTCGGGATAACAACCCAGGAGGCCCCCAACAGGCCCCCGAGAGGCCCCCAGGAAGACCCCCAGAGGGTCCAAGAGGCCCCGAAGCGGTCTCCTCCTCCCCCACTTCGTCCTCATTATCCTCCCTCCCCTTCTCCTCTCCTCCCTCTCACTCTCTCTCTCTCTCTCTCTCTCTCTCTTCCTCGCCCAACTGTTCCCCAAAGTGATTCCACAACGGCTACGGAAACACATAGTCCAATAGCTTGGCTGGACTTTGCTTTGGCCCAACGTTTTGGGCACGTGGGCGCTTTCAAAGGCAGGAGGCGGCTGTGGCTCGCTGTCGGCGCAAGCCATCTGCTCGAGACCAAGAAGAAGAGGGCACCCAGCCAACCCAGCTGGCTCCCACTCGAAATGGGTGCGCTTTGACCCACGTCGGGATAACAATCCAGGGACACAGGCTTGGACGCGTCCGTAGACCGACTCAGCGACAGATCTGGCAAAACCACGAGCAGCTGTACTCAACTCAGCCTGTTGGGCAAGCCCACAGAGGAGGATACCCAGCCACCCAAGTCGGCGCTCGCCCGTCTTGGGTGCGCTTTGACCCGCGTCGAGACACACACACACACACACACACCCTGGGACGCAGACTTCGAAGCATCGAGGGTCTAATTTATTTAGAAAGCAGTCCAAACCAAGAGCATGTGTGACAAAGTACGTGGGCCAAGCCATTGGCTAGGGAGCCCGAAAGAAGGAAGGCAACCAGCCATCCAAGCTGGCGCTCGCCTGTACGGAGAGCGCTTTGACCCGCGTCGAGACACACACTCTGGGACGAGTGCGTCGTCAGATCTGGCACCTCCACGAGCTTACGTAGCACAGCATGTAGACAAAGCCATTGGCTAAGGAGCCCACTGAAGAGGACACCCAGCCATCCAAGCTGGCGCTGGCCCCTAGTGGGTGCACTTTGACCCGCGTCGAGATTAGCACCCTGGGACGCGGCCTTCGAAGCACCCGCGGACTATCTCGTCGCGTTATCTGGCACCTCTACGATCTTGTGCAGCACAGCATGAGGACCGAGCCATTGGCTAAAGCACCCACTTAAGAGGAGACCCAGCCACCCAAGCCGGCGCTCGCCCGTATTTGATGCGCTTTGACCCGCGTCGAGATAAGAACCCTGGGACGCGGCCTTCGAAGCACCCACGGACTCAGGCGTCGTCAGATCTGGCACGACAATGGGCTTACACAGCACAATATGTGGACCGAGCCATTGGCTAAGGAGCCCACAGAAGAAGACACCCAGCCACCCAAGCCGGCGCTCGCCCGTATTGGGTGCGCTTTGACCCGCGTCGAGATTAGCACCCTGGGACGCGGCCTTCGAAGCACCCGCGGACTGAGGCGTCGTCAGATCTGGCACGACAATGGGCTTACGAATCACAGTATGTGGACCGAGCCATTGGCTAAGGAGCCCACAGAAGAGGGCACCCAGCCACCCCAACTGGCTCCCACCCGAAATGGGTACGCTTTGACCCACGTCGGGACAACAACCCAGGAGGCCCCCAAGAGGCCCCTGAGAGGCCCCCAGGAAGACCCCCCGAGGGTCCAAGAGTCCCCGAAGCGGTCTCCTCCTCCCCCACCTCGTCTTCATTATCCTCCCTCTTCTCCCTCCTCTCCCTATCCCTATCCCTCTCTCTCTCTCTCTCTTCCTCGCCCAACTGTTCCCCGAAGTGGTTCCACAACGGCTGCGGAAACGCATAGTCCAATAGCTTGTCTGGACTTTGGCCCAACGTTTTGGCCACGTGGGCGCTGTCGGTGTCTTTCATACGTTCGATGGGGCAAGGCATTTGCTCGAGACCAAGAGGAAGAGGGCACCCAGCCACCTCAACTGGCTCCCACCCGAAATGGGTGCGCTTTGACCCATATCGGGATAACAACCCAGGGACACGGGCTTGGACGCGTCCGTGGGCCCACTCAACGACAGATCTGGCAAAACCACGAGCAGATGTACACAACTCAGCCTGTTGGCCAAGTTTTTGGCTACAGGCCCACCCCAAGTCGGCGCTCGCCCGTCTTGGGTGCGCTTTGACCAGCGTCGAGACACACGCCCTGGGACGCAAACTTCGAAGCATCGAGGGTCTAACTTATTTAGAAAACAGCCCAAACCAAGAGCATGTGTGACAAAGTACGTGGTCCAAGCCATTGGCTCAGGAGCCCGAAAGAAAGAAGGCACCAAGCCATCCAAGTTGACGCTCGCATGTATGGAGTGCGCTTTGACCCGCGTCGAGACACACACACACACACTCTGAGACGTGGCCTTCGAAGAACCCGCGGACTAGTGCGTCGTCAGATGTGGCACATCCACGAGTTTCCGTAGCACAGTAGGTAGACAAGACCATTGGCTAAGGAGCCCACAGAAGAGGACACCCAGCCACCCAAGCCGGCACTGGCCCATACTGGGTGCGCTTTGACCCGCATCGAGATACGCACACTGGGACGCGGCCTTCGAAGCACCCGCGGACCGAGGCATCGTCAGATCTGGCACAACAGTGGGCTTACGAAGCACAGCATGTGGACCGAGCCATTGGCTAGGGAGCCCACAGAACAGGACACCCAGCCACCCAAGCCGGCGCTCTCCCGTATTGGGTGCGCTTTGACCCGCGTCGAGATACGCACCCTGGGACGCGGCCTTCGAAGCACCCGCGGACTCAGGCGTCGTCAGATCTGGCACGACAATGGGCTTACGTACGAACCACAGTATGTGGACCGAGCCATTGGCTAAGGAGCCCACAGAAGAGGACACCCAGCCACCCAAGCTGGCGCTCGCCCGTATTGGGTGCGCTTTGACCCGCGTCGAGATTAACACCCTGGGACGCGGCCTTCGAAGCACCCGCGGACTGAGGCGTCGTCAGATCTGGCACAACAATGGGCTTACGAATCACAGTATGTGGACCGAGCCATTGGCTAGGGAGCCCACAGAAGAGGGCACCCAGCCACCCAAGCCGGCGCTCGCACGTATTGGGTGCGCTTTGACCCGCGTCGACACTAGCACCCTGGGACGCGGCCTTCGAAGCACCCGCGGACTGAGGCGTCGTCAGATCTGGCACGACAATGGGCTTACGAATCACAGTATGTGGACCAAGCCATTGGCTAAGGAGCCCACAGAAGAGGGCACCCTGCCACCCCAACTGGCTCCCACCCGAAATGGGTACGCTTTGACCCACGTCGGGACAACAACCCAGGAGGCCCCCAAGAGGCCCCCGAGAGGCCCCCAGGAAGACCCCCAGAGGGTCCAAGAGTCCCCGAAGCGGTCTCCTCCTCCCCCACCTCGTCTTCATTATCCTCCCTCTTCTCCTCCTCCTCTCCCTATCCCTATCCCTCTCTCTCTCTCTATTCCTCGCCCAACTGTTCCCCGAAGTGGTTCCACAACGGCTGCGGAAACACATAGTCCAATGGCTTGGCTGGACTTTGGCCCAACGTTTTGGCCACGTGGGCGCTGTCGGTGTCTTTCATACGTTCGATGGGGCAAGGCATTTGCTCGAGACCAAGAGGAAGAGGGCACCCAGCCACCTCAACTGGCTCCCACCCGAAATGGGTGCGCTTTGACCCATATCGGGATAACAACCCAGGGACACAGGCTTGGACGCGTCCGTGGGCCCACTCAACGACAGATCTGGCAAAACCACGGGCAGATGTACTCAACTCAGCCTGTTGGCCAAGTTTTGGGCGACAGGCCCACAGAGGAAGACACCCAGCCACCCAAGTCGGCGCTCGCCCGTATTGGGTGCGCTTTGACCCGCGTCGAGGCACACGCCCTGGGACGCAGACTTCGAAGCATCGAGGGTCTAACTTATCTAGAAAGCAGCCCAAACCAAGAGCATGTGTGACAAAGTACGTGGACCAAGCCATTGGCTCAGGAGCCCGAAAGAAAGAAGGCACCAAGCCATCCAAGTTGACGCTCGCATGTATGGAGTGCGCTTTGACCCGCGTCGAGACACACACACACACACACACACACACTCTGAGACGTGGCCTTCGAAACACTCGCGGACTAGTGCGTCGCCAGATGTGGCACATCCACGAGCTTCCGTAGCACAGTATGTAGACAAGACCATTGGCTAAGGAGCCCACAGAAGAGGATACCCAGCCACCCAAGCCAGCACTGGCCCAGACTGGGTGCGCTTTGACCCGCATCGAGATACGCACACTGGGACGCGGCCTTCGAAGCACCCGCGGACTGAGGCGTCGTCAGATCTGGCACGACAATGGGCTTCCGTACGAACCACAGTATGTGGACCGAGCCATTGGCTAAGGAGCCCACAGAAGAGGACACCCAGCCACCCAAGCAGGCGCTCGCCCGTATTGGGTGCGCTTTGACCCGCGTCGACACTAGCACCCTGGGACGCGGCCTTCGAAGCACCCGCAGACTGTGGCGTCATCAGATCTGGCACATCAATGGGCTTACGAACCACAGCATGTGGACCGAGCCATTGGCTAAGGAGCCCACAGAAGGGGACACCCAGCCACCCAAGCCGGCGCTCGCCCGTATTGGGTGCGCTTTGACCCGCGTCGAGACTAGCACCGTGGGACGCGGCCTTCGAAGCACCCGCGGACTCAGGCGTCGTCAGATCTGGCACAACAGTGGGCTTACGAAGCACAGCATGTGGACTGAGCCATTGGCTAGGGAGCCCACAGAAGAGGACACCCAGCCACCCAAGCCGGCGCTGGCCCAGACTGGGTGCGCTTTGACCCGCATCGAGACTAGCACCCTGGGACGCGGCCTTCGAAGCACCCGCGGACTGAGGCGTCGTCAGATCTGGCACGACAATGGGATTACGGAGCACCGCATTTGGACCGAGCCATTGGCTAAGGAGCCCAGAGAAGAAGACACCCAGCCACCCAAGCCAGCGCTCGCCCGTATTGGGTGCGCTTTGACCCGCGTCGAGACTAGCACCGTGGGACGCGGCCTTCGAAGCACCCGCGGACTGAGGCATCGTCAGATCTGGCACAACAATGGGCTTACGAAGCACAGCATGTGGACCGAGCCATTGGCTAAGGAGCCCACAGAAGAGGACACCCAGCCACCCAAGCCGGCGCTCGCACGTATTGGGTGCGCTTTGACCCGCGTCGAGATACGCACCCTGGGACGCGGCCTTCGAAGCACCCGCGGACTGAGGCGTCGTCAGATCTGGCACGACAATGGGCTTACGTACGAACCACAGTATGTGGACCGAGCCATTGGCTAAGGAGCCCACAGAAGAGAACACCCAGCCACCCAAGCCGGCGCTCGCCCGTATTGGGTGCGCTTTGACCCGCGTCGAGACTAGCACCGTGGGACGCGGCCTTCGAAGCACCCGCGGACTGAGGCGTCGTCAGATCTGGCACAACAATGGGCTTACGAATCACAGCATGTGGACCGAGCCATTGGCTAAGGAGCCCACAGAAGAGGACACCCAGCCACCCAAGCCGGCGCTCGCCCATATTGGGTGCACTTTGACCCGCGTCGAGACTAGCACCCTGGGACGCGGCCTTCGAAGCACCCACGGACTGAGGCGTCGTCAGATCTGACACAACAGTGGGATACGAAGCACAGCATGTGGCCCGAGCCATTGGCTAAGGAGCCCACAGAAGAGGACACCCAGCCACCCAAGCCGGAGCTCGCCCGTATTGGGTGCGCTTTGACCCGCGTCGAGATACGCACCCTGGGACGCGGCCTTCGAAGCACCCGCGGACTGTGGCGTCATCAGATCTGGCACAACACTGGGCTTACGAAGCACAGTATGTGGACCGAACCATTGGCTAAGGAGCCCACAGAAGAGGACACCCAGCCACCCAAGCCAGCGCTCGCCCGTATTGGGTGCGCTTTGACCCGCGTCGAGACTAGCACCGTGGGACGCGGCCCTCGAAGCACCCGCGGACTGAGGCGTCGTCAGATCTGGCACAACAGTGGGCTTACGAAGCAGTATGTGGACCGAGCCATTGGCTAGGGAGCCCACAGAAGAGGACACCCAGCCACCCAAGCAGGCGCTCGCCCGTATTGGGTGCGCTTTGACCCGCATCGAGATACGCACCCTGGGACGCGGCCTTCGAAGCACCCGCGGACTCAGGCGTCGTCAGATCTGGCACGACAATGGGCTTACGAACCACAGTATGTGGACCGAGCCATTGGCTAAGGAACCCACAGAAGAGGACACCCAGCCACCAAAGCTGGCGCTCGCCCGTATTGGGTGCGCTTTGACCCGCGTCGAGACTAGCACCGTGGGACGCGGCCTTCGAAGCACCCGCGGACTGAGGCGTCGTCAGATCTGGCACAACAGTGGGCTCACGAAGCACAGTATGTGGATCGAGACATTGGCTAAGGAGCCCACAGAAGAGGGCACCCAGCCACCCCAACTGGCTCCCACCCGAAATTGCTGCGCTTTGACCCACGTTGGGATAACAAGACAGGAGGCCCCCAACAGGCCCCCGAGGGGCCCGCAGGAAGACCCCCAGAGGGTCCAAGAGTCCCCGAAGCGGTCTCCTCCTCCCCCACGTCGTCTTCATTATCCTCCCTCTTCTCCTCCTCCTCTCCCCTATCCCTATCCCTCTCTCTCTCTCTCTCTTGCTCGCCCAACTTTTCCCCGAAGTGTTTACACAACGGCTGCGGAAACACATAGTCCAGTATATTAGCTGGACTTTGGCCCAACGTTTTGGCCACGCGGGCGCTTTCGAATGCAGGAGGCGGCGGTGGCTCGCTGTCGGCGTCTTTCATACGTTCGATGGGGCAAGGCATTTGCTCGAGACCAAGAGGAAGAGGGCACCCAGCCACCTCAACTGGCTCCCACCCGACATGGGTGCGCTTTGACCCACGTCGGGATAACAACCCAGGGACACGGGCTTGGACGCGTCCGTGAGCCGACTCAGCGACAGATTTGGCAAAACCACGAACAGGTGTGCTTTTAACTCAGCCTGTTGGCCAAGCTGTTGGCTACAAGCCCACAGAGGAAGATACAGAGCAACCCAAGTCGGCGCTAGCCCGTCTTGGGTGCGCTTTGACCCGCGCCGAGACACACACACACACACACACACACACACACACACACACACACACACGCACACACCCTGGGACGCAGACTTCGAAGCATCGAGGGTCTAACTTATCTAGAAAGCAGCCCAAACCAAGAGCATGTGTGACAAAGTACGTGGGCCAAGCCATTGGCTCAGGAGCCCGAAAGAAAGAAGGCACGCAGCCATCCCAGCTGACGCTCGCCTGTATGGAGTGCGCTGTGACCCGCGTCGAGATTAGCACCCTGAGACGCGGCCTTCGAAGCACCCGCGGACTGAGGCGTCGTCAAATCTGGCACAACAATGGGCTTACGAAGCACAGTATGTGGACCGAGCCATTGGCTAAGAAGCCCACAGAAGAGGACACCCAGCCACCCAAGCCGGCGCTCGCCCGTATTGGGTGCGCTTTGACCCGCGTCGAGACTAGCACCCTGGGACGCGGCCTTCGAAGCACCCGCGGACTAGTGCATCGTCAGATCTGGCACATTCACGAGCTCACGTAGCACAGAATGCAGACGAAAGCATTGTCGAAAGCCCACTGAAGAGGACACCCAGCCATCCAAGCCGGCACTGGCCCATGTTGGGTGCGCTTTGAAACGCGTCGAGATACGCACCCTCGGACGCGGCCTTCAAAACACCCGCGAACTAGCTTGTCGTAGTATCTGGCACCTCTACGAACTTATGCAGCAGAGCACGAGGACCAAGCCGTTCGCTGAGGCGCCCACTGAAGAAGAGACCCAACCACCCAAACCGGCGCTGGCCCGTATTGGACGCGGCCTTCAAAACACCCGCGAACTAGCTTGTCGTAGTATCTGGCACCTCTACGAACTTATGCAGCACAGCACGAGGACCAAGCCGTTCGCTGAGGCGCCCACTGAAGAAGAGATCCAACCACCCAAACCGGCGCTGGCCCGTATTGGACGCGGCCTTCGAAACACCCGCGGACTCGGGCGTCGTCTGATCTGGCACAACAATGGGCTTACGAAGCACTGTGGCACAGTGTGTGGATCAAGCCATTGGCTAAGGAGCCCACAGAAGAGGACACCCAGCCACCCAAGCCGGCGCTCGCCCGTATTGGGTGCGCGTTGACCCACATCGAGATACGCACCCCGGGACGGGGCCTTCGAAGCACCCGCGGAGTCAGGCGTCGTCAGATCTGGCACAACAATGGGCTTACGAACCACAGTATGTGGACCGAGCCATTGGCTAAGGAGCCCACAGAAAAGGACACCAAGCCACCCAAGCCGGCACTGGCCCGTATTGGGTGCGTTTTGACCCGCATCGAGACTAGCACCCTGGGACGCGGCCTTCGAAGCACCCGCGGACTGAGGCGTCGTCAAATCTGGCACAACAATGGGCTTACGAAGCACAGTATGTGGACCGAGCCGTTGGCTAAGGAGCCCACAGAAGAGGACACCCAGCCACCCAAGCCGGCGCTCGCCCGTATTGGGTGCGCTTTGACCCACATCGAGACTAGCACCCTGGGACGCGGTCTTCGAAGCACCCGCGGACTGAGGCGTCGTCAGATCTGGCACGACAATGGGCTTACATACGAATCACACTATGTGGACCGAGCCATTGGCTAAGGAGCCCACAGAAGAGGACACCCAGCCACCCAAGCCGGCGCTCGCCCGTGTTGGGTGCGCTTTGACCCGCATCGAAACTAGCACCGTGGGACGCGGCCTTCGAAGCACCCGCGGACTGAGGCGTCGTCAGATCTGGCACAACAGTGGGCTTACGAAGCACAGTATGTGGACCGAGCCGTTGGCTAAGGAGCCCACAGAAGAGGACACCCAGCCACCCAAGCCGGCACTGGCCCATACTGGGTGCGCTTTGACCCGCACCGAGACTAGCACCCTGGGACGCGGCCTTCGAAACACCCGCCGACTAAAGCGTTGTCAGATCTGGCACGACAATGGGCTTACGAAGCACAGTATGTGGACCGAGCCATTGGCTAAGAAGCCCACAGAAGAGGACACCCAGCCACCCAAGCCGGCGCTCGCCCGTATTGGGTGCGCTTTGACCCGCATCGAGATACGCACCCTGGGACGCGGCCTTCGAAGCACCCGCGGACTGAGGCGTCGTCAGATCTGGCACAGCAGTGGGCTTACGAAGCACAGTATGTGGACCGAGCCATTGGCTAAGGAGCCCACAGAAGAGGACACCCAGCCACCCAAGCTGGCGCTCGCCCGTATTGGGTGCGCTTTGACCCGCGTCGAGATTAGCACCCTGGGACGCGGCCTTCGAAGCACCCGCGGACTGACGGAGCACACGAGCCGTTCCTGCCAGAGCCTCTCCTGGGGAAACCAGAAGATGACGAGTCCGCTACCTCCTGGACCCTTCCCAGGGTGCGTTCCGACCAGAATTTCGGGGCGAATCCAGCCGTGACGACGAGGGCCTCCCCCGAGGTCCAAAAGAGACGAAAGCGATGGAAGGACAGCGGTATCGGTAGCTTTTCCTCCTCAGATCCCCGGCGCAGGCCAGGGCGGCCAGGAGACGCCGCCTGGCTCGCGAGAGCCATCTTCACGGAGAGGGCCACGTCGAAGGTGACAGAGCGCAGGCCGCATCTGCCGGGGCAGACGCTGATCGCTAAGAGATGAGTCACCCCACCCACGCTGCTTTCTTTGCCACCCCTCATCCTTGAAGTCGGTTCCGCCAGGTGTTTTGATAGTAATACTGCAGCTGCGGACCTGAGAATCCCACCAGCCCTTTAGGGCGTAGGTGGTCTAGGGAGTTTCCTCTGCCAACCCCCTTCTTCCCCTTCGGGGAGGGGTTTACCCCTCCCCTTACCCCTCCCCACTGACCTGGACGGGGCCGGTCGCGAGGTGTCAGAGCGTCCAAGATGGCCCAAGACAGCTCCAAGAGCGAACAGGCGAGAAAACACAAAACATTGATTTTACCTAGGTTTTGGAAGGATTTTGGCATCTTGGGGGGGCCCAAGAGGCGACTCGAGGCACTCTGGAGGGGCGGGGCTAATAAGCAACCCCCCCTTCTTTGATAGATCTCCTCCAAGATGGCCCAAAGAGCGCCCCGAAGGCTCCCAAGAGCGCCCCAAGAGCGCCTCAAGAGGGCCCCAAGAGACCCCAAGAGGCCCCCAAGAAGCCTCCAAGACGTTGCCAAGAGACCCCCAAGAGGCCCCAAGAGAGTCCAAGATGACCCAAGACGGCTCCAAGAGCGAAAAGGCGAGAAAGCAACAAACATTGATTTTACCTAGGTTTTGGAAGGATTTTGGCCTCTTGGGGCGCCCAAGAGGCGACTCGAGGCACTCTAGAGGGGCAGCGCTAATTGGGGAACCCCCCTTCTTTGATAGATCTCCTCCAAGATGGCCCAAAGAGCGCCCGAAGGCTCCCAAGAGCGAGCGCCCCAAGAGGGCCCCAAGAGGCCCCAAGAGGCCCCCAAGAGGCCTCCAAGAGGCCCCCAAGAGACCCCCAAGAGGCCACAAGAGGCTCCCCGAGATACGCAAGAAGCCCCCGGGACCGCCAAGAGGCCCCAAGGACGGCCCAAGAGGCCCCCAAGCTCGCAATTGTCCTCCTCCTCCTCCTCCTCCTCTTTTTCTTCCTCCTCCCTCCTCCCCCTCCCCTCCTCCTCCTCCTCCTCCTCCTCCTTCTCCTTTTCCTCCTTCTCGTCCTCCTCGTCCTCGCAGTCCTCCATCTCCTCCTCCTTATATTCCTCCTCCTCCTCCTCCTGCTCCTCCTCCTGCTCCTCCTCTTCCTCCTCCTACTCCGACGACGACGGCTCCTCCTACATCCTCCCCCTCTTGGGGTATATGGCGGCTCACCCCGCCCTTTGTTCTTCTGCATGCTCCCCCGCTTCCCTCATAACCTCCACTCCCCTGGGACTCATTTCTGGACGGGCTGGTGGGGATACGCCAAGCGTCTAGAATTTGACGGGCGCACGCGGCAGAACCCACTACAGGTGCGAAAAATACTGGTTCTCAAACCGAACTCCAAATTTATCACAATGTTCCAAAACCGACCCAAAGTTCACAGATTATCCGCCCGGGCCGGATGGGCCAACTGGGAGCCGGCGGTAAACCCTCAACCAGGTGAAAACGGGACCCTCGTAGATTAGCAGAATACGAAGAAGAAGTTTTGTCGAGTATCACTTCGAAAACAAGAAAATCCGATTATATACGAAGTCGGTTCTTCCACGTCTTTTAATGCTTATACTGCAGCTAGAGACATGAGAATTTGACAGGCAGACGCTAAATGACCCACTCCAACTTGAGAATATAGTAGTTCATGACACGAATAGTCTTATCTCAGCTCAAGTCATGTCGAGAAAATCATACGACGCAGCACTGATGGTACTCAATCACTTGACTCTTAATATGCCTCGAACGAGAAGCTCTCGCCAGAGCAGATCGATGCTTCTGATCCAGCTACATCGATAGATGTGCGCCAAGACTCCGTAACTTGCTTCCAGCTCAAGTTGCATACAGAAAACAACTATCATATACACAACTCTGCGCAAATGTATTACGGCGTTCTGGAAAATTCTCCTGATATACCTCGAACCACAAGCTCCCGCCCATGCATATTGATGCTTCTTATCATGCTGAATCCATCGGTGCAAATCAGAGCTGTGTAGCTTGCTTCCTGATTGAGTTAAATTCACGAAAGAATTATGATCTGAGACATGCACCCCGACGCCCGACGGTTCCTCCAAATTTTCGAGAGCTGTGCTGCAGCTACAGCCCTGAGAATTTCACCTTGAAAAGCGCCCGACTGCAAGGAAAAAATCTGAATTATGGTAATGAATTTTCAAATATCTCAGAATGTTCGCCCAAGCGACCCAAAGTTGACATATTGTCCGCCCGGGCCGAGTGAACCAACTGAGAGCCGACCGCGAACCGTCAACCAGGTTTTCTTGCGGTTTGCAGTCTCGCGGTCAGGCCCTCATGGGGCAGGGAGCGGGCTCACAATAAGCCAGGAACGACACTGCCGAGCCATGTTGGCCGAGGCATACGCATCAAGGGCCTGCCGAGCCAGTAGGCGAAGGCATCACCAGTAAAGCACACCAGAGATGAGAACCGCAAAGGCCAAACCGCCGCGGATCCAGACATCCCGCCTGCGTGGTCCCACTGACAGAAACCCCATCACGCAGTAACGCGACGTCAAGCACTCCAAACGACGCCGAAAAGATCAGATGAGATCAAAAATGCCGAAAATGCCGAGCCAGGACATAAAAATGCCGAGCCCAGTGGGCTTAGGCATAGCGAGTACAAGACAAGGACGAGGACAAGGTCCTTCTTTGAGGCATACAAGTGACCTTCGAGGATTCCAATAAAAGGTAACAGGTAGCAAATACAACCGATCAAGCAATATACACGTATATACAACATGCAAACTCACACAAACAACCAAGAAGGATCATAAGTAACTTCACGACACCGCTACAAATGAAGCAAAGTGCACACGTGAGAGAACTCAAGATCAGAAACGCCTCCGACGAATAACACACGGATCGCGATGAGCGTGTCACCTGGATAACCAAAAACTTGCATGACTTGAAAAGAGCACAGCACAGCATGAGGCCACCACGTCAATTCCAACGGGGGGCCTCAACACCAGCTCCGCGTCTCATTGCATTTTGACTTGAATGCCCCCTTATCATCATCGAAAACTCGCATGAACGAATAAGAGTGAGGACCAGAAGTAACCTCGCGCCGACGCTAAACTTGAAGCGAAATTCACACGTAAGAGAACTCAAGATTTGAAACGAACCCGTCGAATAACCCACGGATCTCGAAACATGTTTCACCCGGATAATCTCAACGCTGCATGAATTGAGAAGAGTACAACACACCATGCGGCCACTCCGTCGAATCCAACGGGGGGCCACAACACCAGCTCTACGCCTCATTGCACGATTGAATTGAATGTCTCCTTCTCAGCACCGAAAGCTTGCATGAATTGACGAGAGTGGGGACAGAAGTAACCTCGCGCCATCGCTACAGTTGAAGCGAAATGCACACGTAAGAGAACTCAAGATCAGAAACGCCTCCGTCGAATAACCCACGGATCGCGATACATGTTTCGCCTGGATAATCCCAACGCTGCATGAATTGAGAAGAGTACAACACACCATGAGGCCACTCCGTCGATACCAACGGGGGCCCACAACACCAGCTCCACGTCTCATTGCATGTTGAATTGAATGTCTCCTTGTCCTCATCGACAATTTGCATGAATTGAAAAGAGTACAACACACCAGGAGGACATTCCGTCGATTCCAACGGGGGGTGCACAACACCAGCTCTACGTCTCATTGCATTGAACTTCAAATCGAAAGTCTCATTGTCATCATGAATGTCTACCTGGATATATCACAAACTTGCCTTCTGCAGGAAGAGAGTGCACGGCATGGGGAGCACAAAAGAGCGAGAGTGCGGGATGGGAGATTACCGCATGGAAAACCAACCCGCTGTCGGCACGATGCCGCCCGAAACGATGCCCCCGACGGGAGCCCCCAGCCTCCAGATCCCGAGGGGGGGGGGGGCCAGGTTTGTTGCGGCCTTTGCGGTCGACTGCGCAGGCTGTCCAGCCTAGTCGGTAGCAAGGGGGCGGACGCATCGGGAGCAGGCGAAGCCTCACCGATCCAAACGATCAGGAAGGCGGAAGCCAAAGCTCTTATGAGGGTGCGAAGTCAAGCACGCACGCACGACACACACACACACAAGCATGGCACGAGTGAGCAGCAATCACTTATTCACATCATCTGAAATTCCAAATACGCTTGTACAACCCGCGGAAAGATAATAATCGCATGCTCAACGGCCGCGATCTCGGCATCAGTTACCGTCGAAGTTGGGTCAATCGAGAGCGCCGCAATATACACCTCTGTCCAAATGATATCGTGGCTGAGTGCCTGCCTTGAGATTCTCGATACACGTCCAACATCTATCCAGCACCCGACTCCCACGCCGTCGCAAGAGACGCCACCATCGAATCCAGTTACGATGGCACACGCGCGAAACACCAAAACTAACTGTGGGCCGTACGGCCCTTTCCTGTCCCGATACACTGGTGGCCCACAGCGGGCCGCGTGAGTCAGTACATCTGCACGCATGTTCCATTCCCTGTATGTGTGGTCAACAATTTCCCTCCCGTGGGAGGCAGGTCTTATCCCGAATCTAAAACAGATGTTATCCAATTGGTTAATCCTTCTGTTAATCCCATCCTGATAAGCACGACTGAGCACCCTCCAGACACCCTGAAGCCAAGACACCACCAGCAGACTGTCCCCAGAGATGTAAACAGGGATCTCAAAGGGGTCGAAGTCGCACACAACCTCCTCCATATTCTGCAGCGCAATACGTTTGGCCAGTTTGTCCTTGAAGGCTTGAGCCCCCTCGAAAGCCCCATGTGCGTGGAGATCGTTTTGTGCGTAGTCGTTTTGTGTGGAGATCGTTTTGTGGAGACCAGGTTACCGCCGGGACTCCCGTAGAGCTCTTAACACGCGAATAGTGCTCAGATTACGAGAATCAAGCGTCCTCAAATATTGAAAACTCGCAGAGTGCATGTCTGGTGGTTTTATACGAATTTGCTTCCGCTACGTCTTTTGATAGTAATATTGCAGCTATGGACTGAGAACTGGGAGCCGGCGGTAAAACGTCAACCAGGTTACCGCCGCCCGTAGAGCTCTCAACACGCGAATTGACGCTTAGGTTACGAGGAGTAACTTTCCTTCAATATCAGCGTAAAACTTGCAGAATGCATGTTTTGGGGGTTTTATACAAAGTCGGTTCCTCTACGTCTTTTGCTAGTAATCTTGCTTGCACCTAGGACCTGAGAATTTGACAGACAGACGCAGCATAACCCACTTCACGTTACACAAATACCCTTTCTTAAATCAAATTTTCAAATATCTCACAATGTTCGCCCAACAAACCAAAACTTCACAAATTGTCCGGCCGGGCCGGGTGGGCCAACTAGCTCCACCCCGCGCGGGAATTCCTCTAGCTCATCGATGCCGAAGAGCTCTACAAGATATTTTACAGGCAAACACGACATTACTTGCAATACGTGAGAAAAATACTGGTTTTCAAAACGAATTGTCAAATCTCTGATAATCCTCGAAAAAACGACCCCAGGTCGTCACATTGTCCGCCCGGGCCGGGTCGGCTAACTAGATCCACCCCGCGCCGGAATTCCTCTAGCTCATCGTTGCCGAAGGGATCTACGAGGTACTTGCTCACCCCGCGCCAGAATCCTTCTAGCTCATCGATGCCGAAGAGTTCTACGAGGTATTCGCCCCACCCCGCGCCGGAATTCCTCAAGCTCATCGATGCCGAGGAGCTCTACGAGGTACTAGCTCCACACCGCGCCGGAACTCCTCAAACCAAAAGGAAAAGTTTTTGAATTGATAGTTAAGGAAGCTTTCTCGTCGCATTCTGAGAACTACTTCGCGCGTGAAGAGCTCTACGAGGGTCCCGACGGTAACCTGGTTGACGGCTTACCGCCAGCTCCCAGTACTAGCTCCATCCCGCGCAGGAATTTATCTATCTTATCGATGCCGAAGAGCTCTACGAGGCACTGGAAGCCGGCTGTACGCCGTCAACCAGGTTACCGCCAGGACCCTCGTAGAACTCTTAGCACGCGAATTGACGCTCAGAGTACGAGGAGAAAGGTTTCTTCTATATCGGCTTACAAATTCGCATACACACAACTCCACGCACAAGTATTAAGGTATTCTAGGAATATATCCTGATATACGTCGAACCACAAGCTCCCGCCCACGCAGATTGATGCTTCTCCTCATGCTGAATCCATCGGTGCAAATCAGAGCTGTGTAGCTTGCTTCCTGCTTGAGTTAAGTTCACGAAAGCGTTATCATCTGGGAACATACATCCCGACGACCGACAGTTCCTCCAAGTGTTCGAAACCTGTGCTGCAGCTACTGCCCTGAGAATTTCACCATGAAACGCGTCATGATCGACCGTAGGGAATTACAAATCTGGGTCATTGAAATGAATTGTCAAATCTCTCAGAACGTTCGTCCAGGCGACCCAAAGTGGACACATTGACCGCCCGGGCCGGGCGGGTCAACTAGCTCCACCCCGCGCCGGCATTCCTCTGGCTCATCGATGCCGAAGCTCTGCGAGGTATCATTCCTAGCTTCGCCGCATCGCTCTTGGGGAAGTTCCGCGAGACACTTCCGTCGAGCATTTTCAAGGCAACTAGCCCGCCAGCGCGCCGGAATAATTCTCAAGTTCCGCTTCTTCGCATCAGGGAAGCTGCGCGAGTCATTGTCCGTCTGGCCGAGCGGGCAACTACCTCCACCCCGCGACGGAATTCCTCTAGCTCATACCTCGTAGATCTCTTCGGCATCGACGAGCTGGAGGAATTCCGGCCAGGGGAGGCCAGGGAGGTCGGTTTTTTGAAGATTGTGAGAGATTTCACCATTCGTTTCGATTAGCAATATTTTGTTTCGCACCTGTAGTGGGTTTCGCCGTCTGCCTGTCCAATTTTCAAGTCCGTAGCTGCAGTATTACGATCAAAAAACTTGGCGGAACCGACTTCGCATACTGGGAGCCGGCGGTAAACTGTCAACCAGGTTACCGCTAGGATCCTCGTAGAGCTCTTGACACGCGAAGTAGTGCTCAGAATACGACGAGAAAGCTTCCTCGAATATCAGCTGAAAGCTCCAAACATGTATTTTGTCGGTTCTATACGAAGCTGGTTCCGCCAAGTGCTTTGATAGTAGTACTACAGCTAAGGACCCGACAATTTGACAGGCCGACGCACCACAACGTACTACAGGTACAAATAATACTGGAGCTGTGTAGTTTGCTTCCTGTTTGAGTTAACTTCACGAAACCATTTTCCTATGGCAAATGCATCCCGATGGCCGACGGTTCCCCCTAATGCTCGAGAGCTGCGCTGCAGCTACAGCCCTGAGACTTTCACCATGAAACGCGCCATGATCGACTGCAGGGAAGAAATCTGGATTCTCAAAACGAATTTTCAAATCTCACAAAATATCCGTCAAACTGACCCAAACTTCACACACTGTCCGCCTGGGCCGGGTGGGCAAACTGGGAGCCGGCGGTAAACCGTCAGCCAGGTTACCGCCAAGAGCCTCGTAGAGCTCTTTGCAAGCGTGGCCCTGCTCGGAATACATGGAGAAAGCGTTCTACAGCATCAGCTCAAAAAACTCGAATATACATTTGTCGGTTGTCATCAGAAGTCGCTTGCGCCAAATGTTCTGATAATAATACTGCGGCTACGGACCTCAGTATTTGACTGGCAGACGCGGCATAACCCACTACAGGTGCGAAAAATACTGGTTCTCAAAACGAACGGTCAAATCTCTCACAATGCTCGCCCAACCGACCCAAAGTTCCCACATTGCGCGCCTGGGCTGGGTCGGTCAATTATGAAATCTAGATACTAATACTTAGGGTAAAAGCCTGATATGTCGGGCGGGGACTTCTGCTATCGGATGCTTCGCCCTCTCCAATTCGCAGCCCAAACGACTTGTCAAATCCCGAGATCGGCCGAGACAGTCCGCGGATGTCACCACATTGTCCGCCCGAGCCGGGTGGGCCAACTAGCTCCACCCCGCGCCGGCACTCCTCTAGCTCATCGATGCCGAAGAGCTCCACGAGGTACCAGCTCCACCCCGCGCCGGAATTCCTCTATCTAACCGACGCCGTAGAGCTTGAAGAGGTGAAACTGGGAGCCGGCGGTACACGGTCAACAACGTTTTTTTGCGGTTTGCGGTCTCGCTCATCAGGCCCTCATGGGGCAGCGAGCAGGGTCCACTGAGCCAGGAAGACGACCTTCAAGTACAAGCGACCTTCTTGAGGAACATGTATATACAAAGCAGATGTAATCACATACAAGCGACCTGCCTCGAGGCAACTGCACTGTCGATCAGAGCTACGAGTGACCTACTTTGAGGCACCAAGTAACAAGTCAGAGTGATTGAAACTACCTTGATGAATAAACTAATTGTCAATGACTCAATGTTGAACGTCTCAATGCCGCCTCAATAAGGACATATTTACATGAATTGAATGGAAAGGCCTAAGGTATCTCAATGTTTCATCTCAATGATCTCTCCGAGACTGCCAAGAGGGCGCCACACAAGAAGAGGCGCACACAGCAGGGTGATTCGCGAAGACACACAGGAAGAAGAAGAGGGGGGGAAAAAGAAAAAAAAAAAAAAAAAAAAAAAAAAAAAAAAAAAAAAAAAAAAAAAAAAAAAAACTGCCAGCATGGACCTCATGCAACGAGTTATCAGTTATCAATGACTCAATGTTGAACGTCCTAATGTCTCAATAATCACAACATGCAAGAATTGATCAATGTCTCAATAAGCACAAAATTGCATGAAGTGAATTGAAAGGCCTGAAATATCAATGTTTTATATCAATGATCTCTCCTGGACTGCCAAGAGGGCGCCACACAAGAAAGGTGATTCGCGAAGACACACGAGAAGCACAGCAGAAGCTGTCAGCATAGACCTCTCGCAATGAATTATCAATGACTCAGTGATGAACGTCTCAATGTCTCAATGATCACATCATGCAAGAATTGAGCAGAGTACAGACACGCGATGTGCACGGTCAGCAGAGTGTACAGGGTGCACAAACGAAGCGGAGTCCAAACGTGAGAGAACATCACAGACCATGATTCAAACTGACACCATATCACAGACGATGGCGGATCCAGGCCAAACGCTTCCTCCGCGATCGGAAATAAGTTGAACTGAATTTGAATTGCATGACTCATTGTATTGAGCATGAACTCGACACCAGCGTCTCATTGCATTGAACTCGAATTGAGTGTCTCACTGCCTGTAAAGAAAACTTGAACTTATCATTGTCACAATGTCGAATGTTTACCTGGGTTATCACCAACTTGCATGAATTGAGCAGAGTACAACACATGGACTGAGTGCGACAGTGTACAACACAGAGACTTCAACGAATAGCTTGCAATACCACACGACACGTGAGCCTCCGATATTCGCATGCCAAGACCAACTCAATGCACGACTGCAGAATGCAAGTGCACAGTATGGGAAGCACAACAGAGCGAGAGCACGGGATGGGAAGTTAACGCAAGAGGAACAACATGCTGTCGGCACAATGCCGCTCGAGACGATGGCCCTGCGCGGATAAGCTTAGAGGCGGCAGTTAACTCACAGGCAGCCACGGTAGCTTCGTTATCGAGGCCAAACGCCTCCCCGGCAATCACGCGACACTGTATTTCACTATGGTGTTCTACAAAAGCCTGCAGCCACCAGCCACCCCGAGCCCCGACGTCTGAAGTACCTCCGTCGAAGTAACCCTTCAATCCTAAAACTTTCGAAGTATACAATGGTGCAAGGTACCCGTTTCTCTTAGATGTGCGTGGCAGAGCCCTCTTATCCATTGGACAACACACATGCTGCCACCCAGCATTTCAAAAAGGTATCTTGTCAGGTACGTAGTCAAAAACGGTTTCATGTTCGAAGTTATGGACAATCCGACGCGCAATCTTATCATCATTGGATTTCTTCTCTTCCTCCTCCGAACGGGCGACAGTCACTCTAGATTTGGTCAGCTAGTCCAAGACGGCAGGAATATGCAAACGTTTGAGTAACTTCTCAATGAGTAACGACCATTCTTCTCTGCCGAACTGCACTGTCTCCCACCACTTTGCGTTGCCATGTTGATCCGCAATGAAGACATATTCCCATCTTCCCCAGCCAACATAGATCCCTCCACCCCGCCAGCCGAGAAGGGCTGCTTGGGCATCTCTCGAACGTGAGGCAAACGCGCGACGATAAACAGACCAATCACCCGACGCATGCATCATGCCCAACCGCGCCTGTGAGTAGGTGTTGAGTTTGAAGACATTCACATGTGCGCCAGAGGGTCGTGCACCAGGCGGCCCATTCACATTATTGAAAGAAAAAGAGGCACGGGGTCGTTTGCCCCCATGTGGAGCATCAGACGGGCGATTCGCGATAACGATGGGGTCGTCATTCAATGCAGCAACACAACGTCTCTTTTGGCTACAGCGCGGAGAGGTGGCTTCATCCCGAACTTTCGTCACAAGGGCGCGGGGGCTGCCTGACACGCTTGGCGAGAACCTCCCGGCTCTCAGCGGGGGTCGGGCCCATGCTTCTTTTCTCTCCCCTGGCGGAAAGACGAGCATCCACAATCTGTTTGCGACGACTCTTGACCACTGGCGCCAAGTCGCTCTCACCGCTGCCTGGGGGGGCTGTGGCAGCAGGGCGGAAAGCACCCTGCAATCCGCACTGCAAACCCTGTTGCTCCAGGAATCTAGCGCACCCAAACAAATGCGCCAGTTGCAGTGGATCACTCACACCATGGCGGTCAGTGCTCAAAGGAACTCTGATCTTGGACGCAGACGACACACGACCGCAAGGATCCACCGAAGACAAGCCACTGGGCAACAAGGCAGAAGAACGTTGACAATCTTGTTTGTTCGACGTCGACCTCGCGCGGCTACCAAACATAGCCGCGTCACCATTGGACTCTGGCAAACCGATCCGAGGTGAAGCGCAAGCGGGTGAATAAGTACGTGCGTGATGTGCACTGTGGGCGTGCAGCGTAGCTGTCGGAATATATCTGGGCAACAAGGCAGAAGAAGCCATGCGTTGTCTACTCAACGTCGACCTTGCGCGGCTACCAACCACAGCCGCTTCATCCTGAGGCTCTGGCGACTTAGAATTAGTGTGTGTATGATCCTCACTATGTGTATGATCCTCACGATGGAAGAATGTTGACAAGCCATGTTTTGTTTGTTCGGCGTCGATCGAGCGCGGCTACCAAACATAGCGCGGCTACCAAACATGTGTGTTTGAACCTCACTGTCAGTGTGCAGCGTAGCTGTCGGAATAAATATGGGCAACATGACGGACGAAAGCTGGCTGTCAATGTTTTGTTTATTCAGCGTATCTGCCCAGACAACTCAGAGCGGGTGCGTGGCTTGACAGGGGGAGGCGACGGTGTGGAAGGGTGTGTAAAACCACGAGCGAAGCAGGCGACATCTTTCGCCCACAACCAATTTTTGTGCATGAAGACTTCAACTGCCGAGGTAAAACCATATTGTGCGAACTGATCGCGTGCAAACTTAAATCTCATCTTTTGAAAAGCCGTCCAATACTATGTCGCTCCCTTCCTCCGTCCTCCGATGAATGCCAGAGGCTTTCCTTCCCAGGAGAATATCTTCTGCACCTTCAACTGCACAGAGCATCTTACTCTGGGTACGAAGTCGGAACCGCTGAAATCTTCCTTCAATCGGGATACCATGGCTTCTGTAATATTCAATGTCAGCAAAGAACGCCCCACGAGCACGATCCACGTTGAATTGAAGGTCGCTGTGCTGCGTCCAATACCTGTCCAATCGATAGCCGGATATGTCCCAGGTGCTGACACATTCGAGAATGCACGCGTGGGTCCGTGTAGGGGCATGGGAAATAATAGTTCTAGTGGGCATGGGCACGGGGGACCCCACAATGTATCCCAGATCACGCCCAGCCCAAGCACCGACAATATCGTTCCACAGAGCCACACTCACGCATTTGAAGGTGAACGGTCCGTCTACCCCGCCCGTTCTGATACTCCGACCCGAACCGATCTCATCCAAATGCTGGGCCCCTTCGAAGGTGGCCTTACAAGTATTTGGGGCCATGGGACCTAGAAGGACATAAATCAAGGCGGGGTCAAATCCAAGTCTCTCCATACTTTGAACTCAAACCTATCTTCAAAGTGCGGTGGTCAATCTTCTGGGTCCCCGAGGCTTTCAGAGAAACAGCTGAGGATCATGGAGGAGCATTACCATATTAGGAAAGAGCACCGTGAGGGAAAAGTGAAGGAGGAGGTGCACAGAAGCAGCATGAGACGTTGGAGGAAGGTTTATCGCGCCATCAGTCGCAGCCGTCTGTTATACCTAAATCGGGAGGGAGTTCGACGGAAACCAAAGGCCACATACATGCTTGTGGAAGGAGCGTTCACGCAGGACGTGAGTAAACGGGAGGAGCTCTTCGGGCGCACGGCCTGCAGCGGCACTCGGGTGAGACGCACCGCCAGGGCACCAACGTCTGTCTGGAGGAACTTTGGGAGAAATGCCGAAATGCCAGATCGTCTCGGAGTCCAGGCCAGTTGTCCAATAGAGATGGGCATTATTCTGCGGGCTCGGGCGCGTCTGCGGGAAGGCAAGGCCACGGGGGCAGATGGTATCTCAGCATTCGTGCTCAAGGCGCTACCGTGGGAAGCTATTCGCCATGTGCTTTTATGCTTTCAGAAGTTGTTTGGTCGACACATTGTTTCACCGTCTTCATGACGTATTATTCTCGTGAGTTCCATGTTGAAGGGGCCGAAGGTACATAGCTTGTACGAAACACGGTCTCTTGCTATGCTCTCGATCTTTGGTAAATGGTTCAGTTGTTGTCTAAACATCTTGCTTGAGGCCCACATCAAAACGGTTGCGCCGAAAGGATGTGAACTGTATGATTTCTTGTTGGGCATAATCTCTATGACATCACCGCACCATTGAAACATATAGCTATGCTTGTGGAAGGAGGAGGATTGTCACATCGTGAGTTGCGACGTCAAACAGGCCTTTGATTATCTGACCGTTCGCTCAGCTGCTGTATCCTTGCTTGAACTGGCGGCGGCAGTGAACCGTCAACCTGGTCACCGCCGGGAAACTCGTGGATATCCTTGCACGCGTAAGAATGATCAGAATCGAAACAGACAGCTTCTTGGAGCATTTCTAGAAAAAACGTGAAGTTTGCATTTTTCGAAGTCAACCTGATGTCGGTTCCTCCAAATGTTTCGATAGTAAAACTCTCTCTGGAGAGCTGACTCTCTCTCAGAATGAAGTTTTAACGTCGACCAACTAGCTCCGCCCCGCGCCAGAATTTCCCTAGCTCATCGATAACGAAGAGCTCTACGAGGTACCTGGAGTAGACCCGGAGATCGCGTGCGCGGTTTTTGAGAGTTAAGCAAACGACGTGGCAGAATTCACGTTTCAGCAGTGCTCTGTCGAGGGTACTCGATGGGACGCTTGTATCCGCAGGGTTTCCATGGTGGCGCCAGCATTATGGGTTGCCAAATCTCTCTGCATGTTACCGCCTGTTGTTGCACGGTGGCGTGATCCAGGGTATGATGTGCAGCTGTCGATTGAGGCGTCTAAGTTACTTGTCAATCATTGGTTGTGGGCCGAAAATGCTGTTCTAGGTGCATCGACTCGTAAAGATATGCTATCTATGTCTACCGATTTAACGGAGTCTATTCATCAACACGGTTCTGCTTGGACGCAGAGCTCTTTGGAATACCTTGCCCGTGGTCATGCTGGTCCATCACGTCCACTGCAAATCACAGTGCCCACCAATGCGGTAGGATCTGCGCCCCCGTCTGTTATGGCGCCAACGGTGAACCGTCAACCTGGTCACCGCCGGGAACCTCGTAGAGCTCCTTGCACGCGCGAGAGTGCTCAGAATCGAAGCAGAGAGCTAAAATAAAGATTTTCTTAAAATCTTCATTTTTGCTTTTTTGAAGTTAATATGAGGTCGGTTCCCGGGAGTCAACCGATGGTACAACTCCCTCGGGAGAGCTGAGCTGCTCTCAGAACAAAGTTTAGACACTAATGCTGGGAGTAAAAATCTGATTTCTCAAAATGCATTGTTAAATATCTTTCAAATCTTCGCAAAACCGACCCAAAGTCGTCACATCTTCTTTTCTGGCCGGGTCGACCAACTAGCTCCACCCCGCGCCGGAATTCCTCTAGCTCATCGATAACGAAGAGCTCTACGAGGAACTGGGAGCCAGCGGTAAACCGTCAACCTTGGTTTTTTGGGTTTGCGCGGGCTCCAAGGCGCTGCCCGCAGCGCCGCCCGGCTGGGCGCCTAGCGAGCCTAGCAGGTCTAAGCGGAGGGCGCGTGTGAGCGCCTCGGCGGCAGCCAGTTCACAATCTGCGATCGTGGAGTGCGGTGGTAAAAGAAAGGCACTGGAGGCGATGTCCCTCCAAACGAGGGCATCACGTGGCTCACTCCCTGGGGTCCTCCTGCGGGCTATCTGACGAGAGCCGAATGGAGAAGGAGCGGTGCGGTAGGTCGGACCCCACTGACTGTAATCCAAGAAGCATTTCTGCAGCCAGAAACCACATCCGCAACCGTTGCCGTCCACTCCCCCATCGTATGCCCCACGATAGGCGACGTGTATAAGATATGGCGACTCAATCGGACTGCATGCAACCTGATTGGAGTAGAAAGTGCGGCCCTCTCGGGCCAGGTGGGTGAGCTCGTCGGCCCTGGTGTTATCCTCCCTGTACTCATGTCGATATATGTCCCGTCCTATGTTCGCCGCTCGGATGTTCGCGCGGCAGCTCAGCTCGTATATGGTCTCCACACACTCCGCAACTGTGTCGGTATAACCCTGATTATGGCACCTCCACCTCCCTCGGAGCCACGATGAGACCAGTAGTGAGTCCCCTTGGAGGTCCACGCCTATCCCCTCACTCAAGACGTCCAAAACCGTAGCACGCTGACATATAGTGGCCAACAGCTTGGACTGTTTCTCAAGGGCCTCAGGAGTCGTTCCCTCGGTGGACTGCTTGGCCTCGAACTTGGTGGAGCTCCAACTGGGACCTGTGGTGGCAACATACCAATATTCAAAGATTCTGCATTTATTGAAGTGTCCCAAGATCGTCCGCCACAACTTCACAAAGCCTGTGTATGAGTCGTCAAAGTCGTCCCACCAGCAGGGTCCCCAGACTTCCCTATATGGGTATTGCCAGGTCCGTTGACCTATACTCGTGGGACCAAAACGTCTCCTGGTGCCCGAGCGTGCCAGTGAGAGCTGTCCCGATGCATGCAAAGAAGATGTCAGGTCGTCTTTCCGAGACGTCCACTGGGGATTGTCGAGGAGCAAAATGCCTCGACTGTCCAAAAAGGCACGTGAGCACCGTCCGTCCCCTCTGTCGATCCTCCGCCTCACGTCCCTCCCATCCTCCGTATCCGTCTCCCTGGCAGTGTAACGAGAATGGATAGCAAGCTGACCCTGCACATACTGAGCCACACTCCGTGCAACATTGAAACTGCGTGCACGTACCAAGTGTGTGATATATTGGAAACCCTCACCACATAATTGCCGCCGGACGTGGTCCAATCGTCGTGGTCTCCATATGTCCCAGCTCTCAGTGGCTGGCTTCCTGCGCCCGAACATAGACATGAGTAGACTCCCCTCGCAGCTGTGTAATAATCGTAGCCCCTCCGCATCCAGTGTACAGCAGTCGAGGCCGTAAGACATGACGCTCTGAACTCTCTGTTGATATCTATAGAACTTAGCCCGTGGGCTCACAGATTTAGAACGAAAATACGGTGCATGTGCGAAAAACGCCCTCCTGGCCATCGTGATCCGATGACGAATATCTCCATGTGTATTATCAAACTCTGATTCCACCACCGCGCCTAGCACCTGCATCTTCGTCACTCTCTCGAGCGGGAAGGGGGCCCCTGCAATATCCACCTCAAAGGAGCATGGTGGGGAGTCTCCTGCAATCATATACTCGAGAGAGTCTGGTTTCCATGATAAACCCCAGACTCTGAAGCAAGTGGTGAGTGCTGTCAAGAGATACTGTAAATCCTGAGCCGAGGTCGCAACGAGATATATGTATCCGCCCACAAGGCATGTGAGTACCTGCGCACGTCCATAGATACATCCAAGATGTCCGTCACGGGGTATCCTAGCTGGAGGCCCTCCCAAGACTTGAACAGGTCAGCACACATCGCAAGCACCACAAGATTAATAAAGAGCAAGGGACTCTCTGTGCCCCCCGTACGGATGGAGCGGCCCCAGGATGTAGTAGCCCCCAAGCCCTCGAAACATAATATACCCGACGTCCCAACAAGAGGCTCCAGGATACCATGCGTGAGCCTAGGGTGGACTTTGAGGGCCTCCAGAGCACGCGCCACAACTTGGATCGCAATGTTGTCGAAAGCCTTTTTAATATCGGCCTGCGCAGCATAAGCAGTTTGGTCGTTGTTGTTTTTGCCCCAGACGCCCCCCTCTTGACATATCTGTTTGAGTGGCCCCACGATCTCCCAAGGGCTTCTACCAGGGCTGAAACCGTAGAGCCCCAGTCGTTGCAGGTCCCCAGACACCTCCGCCTCCAGTGTAATAGTGAGGGATGTGAGGTACCATTTGGCAAGACTATTGGCAACGACAAGCGAGCGTGTCTCACTCAATGATCGTAACTTGGGTACTTTGGGCATCAACGTTATGAGAACCTTTCGCCATGTATCAGGAGTCGGAGAGCATGCACGATAGATAGAAAGAAATGTGGTGTAGATATGGCGGATAAATCTCCACGTGAGCGAATTCAGCAACTCGGCTGCACATCCGTCGGGCCCGCACGACCTCCCCGTGCGAAGGCGGGCTCTCGCTCTGAGAACAACGGCAAAAGAGAGCTTCGGCGCTGGCCGACCTGACACATTGGCCTGCCCCCGCAAGCGTCGTAGTAAAGAGAGTTGCTCTGCGCGAGACTGTGCACACGACATGGTTGTAGCCCCGTGTATCTGAAGCGCCTCCTCCCACTTCCACCGTTCCTCCGTAACCTCCCCATCCACCTCCAACGATGTAGTCTGAACCCGCTGTGTTTTCCTTCCTCCCTGAAACTCCCAAGTAAGTCGGGCCCTGTCGTATTGTCGTTTGTGGGGTCTGATTTGTTGTGTAATGGCTTTCATCTGGGCTCTCTTATCTTGGGGGTCCATGTCGGTGCGTGACTTGAGTCTGCGGTACATGGCCTGGAGATCGGCCAACACTGCCGGCTTGACAGGCGCGGAACTGACTGCTGGCGGCACAAGATAGGGATCGGCGAGACCAGACAAGTACGACCCAATGTCTGCAGGGGATGTGTTGGGAATGCCGATATCCGCGAGAGAGGCGAACTGGGATTGCTGGAGCTGGTCAGAGAAAGGTCGACGAGCCGTGGGGGTAGGGCGGGGTTGGGAGCGAGGTCGATATCGAGGAGCGCGAACCTGGGGTCGGATCTCGAACTTGAGAAAGGCATGATCCGAATAGTGGCTGTGGACTCCGTCACGCAGCCATTTCACTATGGTCTCTCCTCTCCCCCAGGCCGTCGGAATGCAAACATAATCTAGCACTTTGCTAGGGCTGGCGGCTCCCCACTTCCAGTAGGTCGGAGTCCGTTATGCAAAAGTATTGATGGCACAAAGTCCCTCCTCCCCCATGAAGTGTTCAAAGTGCTCCCTCATCATCTCCTCCCTCCACCGTCTGCTCTCTGAATTATTCCCGCATCCCCTGTGCCGTGTCATCATAAGTCTCTCCCCCGTGATCTGCTCCCCCCGTGTCGACACAAGGTCAGGCGTGAGCTCCACATTGGCGTCACACACAAGAAGCAAGCAAGCGCCTGGGAGCCTCTGCACCGCCTCACGGCGCATTTGCCGCAGCTGCCGGCACATTGTCTCCATATCCGTCGGAGAGTCATCATACGAGCTGTCTTTGAAATAAGCACTGCAGAAGCAAACACCGTCACCAAAAAGCACACCTGCGATCCTAAGTTAACCCAAGTATGAATTATATTGCATTGGTACGATGCCCGCACCAGAACCCCTGCTCGGAGACAGCTGGATCGATAACCCAGCCAACCAAGCCGTCTGATCCCATCGGAGAAAATTAAGTGCTGGCACTCCCGGAGGCCAATCACCGCAACTCCTTCATGAAGGAGCTGTCTGCATAGGGCAAATCCTCTAGCATCACGGCGACCAACCCTGGCAACATTCATGGAACCTGCCGCGAAAGGCTTGTTGCCTCTGTCCGCGCTCTCGCGGCGCCCTCACTCCAAGCTGGATTGGAAAGCGGCCACTGTGGTCTGGATACCGTAACGAGGCAAGACCGCATCCCAGACATCCCTGTGGATGGTCCAGCGTGCTTCCGACGCCTTCCAAACTGCAAGCTCGATGGGTCGATGGGTCTGGAGGTCGGGCGGCTTGGTCCAGATAGTGCTGATGCCTTTGCCCGATCCAGTCTGACTGCTGATGCCAAACTTTTTGTTCGGATATTATTTGAGAATCGTGTGCCTCCAGATACCATGGAAACGTCCCGCGGCGCAATATGACCCCTCTTCCATTCTGGGGCCTCGATATTGATGATGATTTTCTTTGGACGACGATCCATGTCTGCGAGGATGTTCTGCATGGTGCGATCTCCTGCGAGCTTCTTTTGAGCATCTGTACGTTCACTAGGATCCAAGATAATCGCATCCCACAAGTGTTTACAATTCCATAATACATCCCCATCGGTACCACGACAAAACTTGATACGGCAGAAAGAAAACATGGGCTGGTTACCATTGATACGAAGGGTACCAACATCATCCACTTTGGCTCTGTCTTCCTCCCCGAGGAGGTCAAGTAAGTTTCGAATAAGATGCTGGCAATCGAGGTCCGTGATCTGTGTTTCTGAGCGCGACATCGCACTGGACGTATCCGTTACACGGCCGCGGAGCTCGATATATGATGGGTTCCACTGGCGCTGTACTCCAGCTCCTCCAACCGATGACGTGCCTCCCGCACTCGGGGCCGCCGCGGAGGCCGACGCACCTGCTTTGATGAAGGCGATCTCCTTCTCAAGGCGGTCGAGTTTTGTATCCTGCCTGTCGTTGTGAGCCCTGAGCGAACCAATATCATCCTTGACCTCTGTGATTTCCTGCTTGGGCTCAATCATATTCTCGGACTGGAGGGGGGCCAGGGCGCTCAGGGCATCTCCGAGCTTGCCGAAATAGTGGGGTAGGTCATCCGCCTTGCAAGCCTCGCTGAAAGAGGCCATAGATTTCTCACATGCCTCTCGTTTTGCCTCCAATGCCGTCGCCTGTGCCCGTCGCTTGACCCTGCGGTCGTCGCCCATGACTCATCCGACACAGCCGTCGTCATATCTGATGCCGCTCTGTGGAGCTGACCGAGTAGCAGACCGAGTTCTGCAGATCTAGTCCGAGTAGCAGACCGAGTTCAGACCGCTCGATGCAACAAACGAACGCGCCTGATGATATTGGATCCGTTTATGTGCGCACCGGCTCTGTAGCTATTCTGAATCTTGAGTTCAGTACAGAAAACCAACAGCACTTGTCAAAATGTCTCGAAGAATACGAACAGTTTTGCTGACCTAGCTCGAGCAGCAGACCGAGTTCAGACCTCTGCATGCAACAAACGAACACGCCTGATGATTCTAGATCGCTCTCTGTAAGTATCAGCACTGTAACTCTCCTAAATCTCGAGTTAAGTTCAGGGAACCGTCAACGCGTGTAAAGATGACTCGGAACACAGTCGGTTCCTCCAAATATGTTGATAGTAATACTGCATCTACGGGCCTGGAAATTTCACTGGCGCAGGCGTGATAACCCACTACAGGTGCAAAATCTCTGGTTTCTCAAAACGAACTGTCGAATATCTTTCAAATCTCAGCAAAAACGACCCCTATTCGTCACATTGTCTCTTAACGTCGGGTCTACCAACTGGCGCCGGCGGTGAACCGTCAACCTAGTCACCGCCGGGAACCTCGTAGAGCTCCTTGCAGGCACCAAAGTGCTCACAATCGAAGCAGACAGCTTCTCGGGGCCTTTCTCGAAAAAACGTCAACTCTCCATTTTTCGATGTCGGTCCGATGTCGGTTCCCGCTCATTTTCAGATAATAAAACTCTCTCTAGAGAGCTGAGCTGCTTTGAGAATGAACTTCACATACTAATGCTACGTGTAAAAAATCTTCTTCTTTTTTCAAATTAAACGGTTAAGTATCTTTCAAATATTCGTAAAACCACCCAGAAGTTATCACTTTGTCCTTTTTGGCCGGGTCAATCAACTGGCGCCGGCGGTGAACGGTCAACCTGGTCACCGCCGGGAACCTCGTAGAGCTCCTTGCACGCGTGAGATTGCTCAGCATCGAAAGAGAAAGCTTCTGCAAGCATTTCTTGAAAAATCAAAATTCATATTTTTTCATGTCGACGTGAAGTTGGTGCCGCCAAGTGTTTTCGTAGTAAAAGTGTGCCTACAGAGCTCATATTGAGACGCAGAGGCTCTCATAGTCGTCTACAGGTGCGGAAAAAATGGTGAAATATCTTTCAAATCTTAGCAAAACCGACCCAAAGTTGCCACATTGTCCTTTCTGGCCGTGTCGATCAACTAGCTCCACCCCGCGCCGGACGTCTTCCAGCTCATCGATGCCGAAGAGCTCTACGAGGTACTAGCTCCACTCTGCGCCTGAATTCCTCTTAGCTCATCTTGCCGAAGAGCTCTGCGAGGTACTAGCACTGCACCCCGCGCCAGAATTCCTCTAGCTCATCGATGCCGAAAAGCTCTACGAGGTAGTGAGCACTCTCTTAAGGTGGGGTGAGCCAACTAGCTCCACCCTGCACCCGAATTCCTCTCAGCCCATCTGGGCGAAGAGCTCTACGAGGTACTCTTAAACTTCCAGCAACTGGGATCCGGGTAAACTGTCAACCAGGTAGCCGCCGGGAGCCTCGTACAGCTCTGTTCTCGCGCGGCTCTGCTGGAACACACAAAAAGCTTTCTCAAGCATGAAGAAAAAAAGGGCGAAAACATGTGTTTTTTTTTCATACCTCGTAGAGCTCTTCGGCATCGATGAGCAAGAGGAACTCCGGCGCGGGGTGGAGCTAGTTGGTCGAGCCGACCAGAAAGGACAAAGTGGCAACTTTTGGGTGATTTTGCAAATATTTCAAAGATAGTTGACCATGTATTTTGAGAAAGCAGATTTTTCGCACCTGTAAACGATTATGAGGGTCTCTCCGTCTTAATATGAGCTCTGTAGGCGCACTTGTACTGTCAAAACACTTGGCGGACACAACTTCACGTCGACTTTATTTATATATATATATATATATATATATAATATTATATATATATATATATATATATATATATATAGGGGGAGAAAAAAAAAAAAAAAAAAAAAAAAAAAAAAAAAAAAAAAAAAAAAAAAAAAAAAAAAACTTCTTCGAGAAATGCCTCCAGAAGCTCTCTCTTTCGACTCTGAGCACTCTCACGCGTGAAAGGAGCTCTACGAGGTTCCCGGCGGTGACCAGGTTGACGTATCACCGCCGGCGCCAGTTTTGCATCTTTGTTTCTAGCTCGAGTACCAGACCAAGTTCAAACCTGTGCATGCGAGAAAAGAACGCGCCAGATGATACTGGATCGGTCGTGTGCGTACCGGCTTTGTTGCTCTCCTAAATCTTAGTTTCGGGAACCGACAGCACACTTCACTCTCGATGGAAAAGACACACACGCCTGTAGCCGCTGCAGCTCGAGTTCAGTGTACGCAACAGGACCTCTCAAGATCACTGGAAGACAAATTCTTGCGTGGATCTAGCTCGAGACGCAGACAGATTTGATACAACAGACGAACGCGTCTGATGATTTGTCTGCGTTCCAGCTGACCTTCACCTCGAGTGAAGCACAGAAGCTGACAGCAGACCTGTTCAGATCACTCGTATAATACGAATAGTTTCGCAGACCTAGCTCGAGTAGCAGACCAAGCTCAGACCTCTAGATGAAACAGTGCTTGATACTACTGAATCGGGTCATCATCAACTCTGTACCTTTGCTGAATCTCGAATTAAGTAGAAAAAAAACCGACAACGTCTCTCAAGATGACTTGAAACGGCCAACGGTTCCAGCCAGTGTTTTGATAGTAATAATGCCGCTACGGACCAGAATTTCACACGCAATAACCCACTCGAGGTGGGAAAATACCTCAACAATGGGAGAAGCTTCCCTACGCGTGAACTCAAAAATTTGAAAAATGACGTTTTTCAGTTATTACCTAATGTCAGTTGCTCCAAGTGTTGTGAACTGCATTCGAACCTGAGAATTGAACTAGCAGACGCGGCAAAACCCGCTACAGGTGCTAAAAATCTGGTCTCATAAGATGAATGGTCAAATATCTTCAATTCTTAGCAAAACCGACCAAAGTTAACATTGTCTCTTAGGCCAGGTCGGCGAACTAGCTCCACCCTGCGGCCGAACTGGCGAGCGGTGAACTGTCAACCTGCTCACCGCCCGGAACCTCGTAGAGCTCCTACCACACGCAAGAGAGAGCTTCTGGAAGCATTTCGCGATGGGCAAATTTGTTTTTCCATGTCGATATGAAGTTGGTTCCGCCATGTGTTTTGACAGTAAATGTGCGCCTACAGAGCTGATGTTAAGACACAGAGGCGCTCATGATCGTTCACAGGTGCGAAAAATCTGGTTTCTCAAAATGAATTGTCAAAGAAATATTGCGGATCTTGGCAACACCGACCCAAAGTTGTCACATTATCTCTTCTGGTCGGGTCGGTCCACCCAGCGCCAGAATTCCTCGGAACTAGCTCCACTCTGCGCCCAAAATCCTCTTGGCTTATCTTGCCGAAGAGCTCTACGAGGAGGTACTGGGATGAGGCGGTAAACCGTCAACCAGGTAACCGCCGGGAGCCTCGTAGAGCTCTGTTCTCGCGCGGCGCTGCTCGGAGCACACAAAAAAAGCTTTCTCAAGCGTGAAGAAAAATATTGAAACATGTTTTGTTTTTTTTTTCATTTTGCATCTTCGACCGAGCGCGGAACTCTCGATGCGAGAAAAGAACGCGCCGAGTGATAGTGGATCGGTTTATATGCGCACCAGCTCTGTAGCTCTCCTAAATCGGTCGAGTACAGAACCTAGCTCGAGTAGCAGGGCGAGTTCAGACCTCTCGATGGAACAGACGAACGCGCCTGGTGATTTTGAATCTGTTTCTGTAAGTATCAGCTCTGTAGCTGTCCTAAATCTCGAGTTAAGCACAGGAAATCGTCAACGCGTGTCAAGATGACTCGAAGAGGATGACGGTTCCCTCAAAGCTTTTGATTGTAGTAAGCTACGGACCCGAGAATTTAACTGGCAGACGCGGCATTCCCTGCAACAGGTGGGAAAAATACCTGTGCTTTAAACGAACTTCCAAATTGTACACAAAGATAGGAAAACCGACCCCAAGTCGTCACATTGTCTCTCAAGGTGGGGTCGGCCAACTAGCTCCACTCTGCGCCCAAATTCCTCTTAGCTCTTGCCGAAGAGCTCTACGAGGTACTGGGAAGCGGGGGTGAACCGTCAACCAGGTTTTTGAATTTGAGTCAGGGCGCGGACAGCTGTGACAGCTGAGCCCTAAGACTCCCAAACGGAGCACAGGGTAGCTAGAGAAGGCACCTCTTAGCATCACACTGCCGAACCACTGAGGCATAGGCATCGGAATAGGATGCAGGAACAAGGAAAAGGATGCAGCACAACATGTGAGAATGCAAAGGTGTTGGAACAGGTTAGAGAATGGTGTAAGAGCTGGCTGGTTGAAACGCTACCCAAAACGTGTTCCACGGCCATACAATGCCGTTTTACTGCATTGATCAAAGCAACAGCCGATCAGCAGCATATACTTCCACAGACCGCCCTCCAACGAAGAAACCGTGGAGGCCGACTAGTTCATGTTTACGTTGTATATCCAGCGCCAGGCGCCAGTTAAGGCCACAGTTAAGGCCAAAAGGTTACACAAAGGTTCCTAATGTGGCTCTGCAAGCGTTGTTACATCAACCGTGGAGCACCACTTGAGTAGAATGTCAAGCACCGCCAATGTCCGAAGCACCACCCTGCAATACGGTGCATCCTTATCTTGTCCAACCGACACAGCCCACAGGTTCTCTGGATGTCCGCGTCCTCCTCCCCATCACGGCGCAAAAGCCTCACAGAAACGTTGCAGAGCAGCCGGCTTCAAGTAAAAATTTGCCCTCACTCGCTGGGTGGCCATATTATCCCACGCGTGGGAGGCCGCATCCGAATCAGCGTCCTCATCGCACTCTGATTGATAGTTATGCAACTCATCCACCTCCGTCCCCTTGTCGCCTTCGGGCAACAAGGGCACAATTGGGGCGGGTAGAGCGGAAGAAACTGAATCGTGAAAAGAAGACGGAGGTTGGGGAGGATCGCAAGTAGATTGATGGACCGACTTTGACATAGAAGAGCCAGTTAGAACTGCCTGAGCCTTCGCCCTTGCCCGCCTCCTGTTTCTGCGGTGCCTCTGGCCTTTCCCACGGCCAGCGTCCTCCTCAGGAGTCGGCGCCTCCTCGGGACTCTCAATTCCCATTCGAAGTTTGTATGCCTTGAGCGCCTCGATCCGAGCATGAAACTCACCTTTCGGGAGCCGTTCGAATTCCCGCCAAAGAGCAACTGCATCGTCATTGGCACAGGCCCAGTCCCTGGCAGCCCGACACTCAGATCGATTGCTCTGCAACTCATCTGAACAGAGCCGGGAAGAAGATGCACAGTTATCTTTACGCTGGTCAACTTCGCACTCTCCGTGGGTTTTCGAGGATGCCAACGGCAGCGCCTCGGGGCCCCCACCTTCCCTTTGCACTCGAGAATAATCCAAAGGAACTGAGCGCAGAGAATAATCCAAAGGAGCTGAGTGCAAATAATAATCCAAAGGGAATGCGTGCAGTACAGCATCATTTGATTGAGAAGCAAGCGACGCCTCTTCAGCAGCAACTGCCGTAGAACTCTCCACAGATTCAACATGAACATTATCCTCCTCCTCGTCCTTGAAATCCTTAAGATCCCCCTGCCAATCCCTTCCATGGCGAGCCGGGTCTGCGTCAGAAGCTGAAGTGTGGCACACTTCAGAGCGTGAAGCCATATAATATGTATGATGAGAATAATGCAACTGCTCATTCAGCAACTCCTCATTCTGCAACCCCACATCCTGCAACTCCTCATCATGCATCTCCTCTTTCAGAACACCCGGGTCAACAGCGGGAACATTTGAATCGGGAACATCATGATATGACGAAACCTCCTCCCCCTGTCTCTGCGAATAATCAGACCCAGCCGGCGACCAAAGGTTATGCGAATCAACATAAGCAACTTCAGCAATCAGATGCAAGTCCGATTTCTTGTCTGTCTCACTGGTCTTCGGCTCTGGCACCGATAAGGAACTCAACAATATATTGACCTGCTCCTCCGAGTTCCCCTGAAACGGGCATGGGTTTCGCGCACAATCATCGAGGTTATCAAACCAGCCAAACGCGGGGAAGGTATTCGGATCAGCCACAAAATATGGATCACGAGCATTAAACTGCATAACATCAAATACAGCTTGTCTACAAATCGCCAGTTTGATTCTCCTCGTTTTTCTTTTCCAACTGGTCGAAACAGAACTAATCGAAAAAAATTGCGCTGTCATGATGCCGCACAAGGAAGGGGCACGCAAGAACAACTGATCAGACAGAGAAATCAATCCAACGCCGACAGATCACCCGTTGGTACACAGAGATGTACGAGGGATGCGAAATCTGGCGGGGCAAAATCTCCTGTCCGCACGATGCGGATTGAGCCAACCTTGAGCCAAAATGGCTTGAGCCAGGCTACCGCCGGGGACCTCGTAGAGCTCTTTCCTCGCACGACGCTTCTCGGTACACATGAAGGAAGAGTCTGGAGCAAGACCAAAAAAACTCGAAACATCACGATTTTATGTTTTCATCCAAGGGCGGTTCCCCCAAGTGTTTTGATAGTAACTGACCCTACGGACCGGATAATTTCACTGGCAGATGCGGCATAACCCACTGCAGGTGCGAAAAATCTGCTTTCTTAAAATAAACGGTCGAGTATCTTTCAAATCTTGGCAAAACCGACCCAAAAGTATCACTGGCGACGGCGGTGAACCGTCAACCTGGTCACCGCCGGGAACCTCGTAGAGCTCCTTCCACGCGTAAGAGTGCTCAGAATCGAAAGACAGAGCTTCTGAAATCATTTGTCGGAGAAATCGAAATTGATGATTTTGATGTCGACATGAAGTTGGTTCCCCCAAGTGTTTTGATAGTAAGAGTGCGCCTAGAGAGCTCATATCAAGACGCAGAGGCCCTATCAGCTCGAACAATACGAATAGTTTGGTAAACCTAGCTCGAGTATCAGACCGATTTCAGACCTCTGAATGCGACAGGCGGACGCGTCTGATGTCTCCGACTCGATTCCTGTGAGTACCAGCCCTGCAGCCCCCCTACAGCCCCAGTTAAGTTCAGAAAGCCGACAGCACCTCTCAGGATGACTCGAATACTACGAACAGTTTCGCGGATCTGGTTCGGGCAGCAGACCGAGTTCCGAGCTCTCGATTCGACAGGCGGACGCGCCTGATGTCTCCAAATCGATTCCTGTCACTACCAGCACTGTAGCCCCCCCAACAGCCCGAGTTAAGTACAGAGCCGACAGCATCTCTCAAGATGACTTGAACAATACGAATAGTTTCGCGATTCTAGATCAGGCAACAGACCTAGTTCAGAGCTCTGGATTCAACAGACGAACGCGACTGATGATTATAAATCGTTTTCTGTGAGTATCAGCTCTCTGGCTGTCATAAGCTCAAGTTAATTACAGGAAATCGAGAGCGCCTGTCAAGATGACTCGAATAATACGAATAGGTTTCCAAACCTAGCTCGGCTAGCAGACCGAGTTCAGACCTCTGGATTGAACAGACGAACGCGCTTGATCATTCTGAATCGACAAGGTATGCTTACCAGCTCTCTAGCTGTCCTGTATCTCGAGTTAAGTTCAATATACCGAGAGCGCGTATCAAGATGACTCGAAACGGCCGATCCCGCCTGGACGCTTTTTCGCAATAAAAGGTACCCGATCGAGCTGATATTCAGATGGCGAGCGGGAATAAGATCGAATATCACGGGAAAAATACTAGAGCTGAAACGAATTGAATTTCGAGAACAAAATTTTCAACCGACCAAAAGTCACCAGAAGGTCCGTCGAGATTTTTCTTGCCAACTAGCTCTCCAGTGCCCCGGAACTGGCGCCGGCGGTGAACCGTCAACCTCGTCTTTTGCGTCTTTTGCGAAGGCCGGTTCGAGCTCCCATGGGAGCAGGCCTAAACACAAAGAACCTAAACAGCGAAGCTGTACAGGAAGACAGCGAAGCTGCAAAGATTAAAGAAGAGGTGCATCAAACAGCGAAGCTGTACAGATATGCACAAGACTGCCAATACACTAGAATACAAAACGACAAAGATGATCAAAGAAGCTGTACAAGACAGCAAGAAGCAGTGAGAGACCATACAGTAACCACAGGTTTATACAGCGATTACCGTCTCAACACCACTGAGAAAGAAAACAAAACTAAGAGAACCTCGTGGAACTCCTTGCACGCGTAAGAGTGCTCAAATTGAAAGCAGACAGCTTCTCGGAGCATTTCTGGTAAAACGTCGAATTTGCACTTTTCGGTGTCAACGTGATGTCGGTTGCTCCTAATTCTCCGATAGTAAAAACTGACTCTGGAGAGCTGAGCTGCTCTGGGAACAAATTTCAGATGCAAATGATCGGCGTAAAAATCTCCTTTCTCAAAATGAATGGTCAAATATCTTTCAAGAACCAGCAAAACCGACCCAAAGTTGTCACTTGGAACCGGCGGTAAACCGTCAACCAGGTTACTGCCGGGAACCTCGTAGAGCTCTTTTCTTGCAGAGCGATCGTCGGAACACATGAAGAAAGCTTCTGGAACGAGAACCAAAAAACTCGAAAAAACACGTTTTTCTGTTTTTATCCCACGTCGGTTGCTCCAAGTGTTTTGATAGTAATACTGCACCTACGGACCTGAGAATTTGACTGGCAAACGCGGAATAACCCATTACAGGTGCGAAAAATCTGGTTTCTCAAAATGAATTGTCAAATATCTTTCAAATCTTATCAAAACCCACCCAAAGTTGTCACATTGTCTCTTTTGGTCGGGTCGGTCAACTAGCTCCACCCCGCGCCGGAATTCCTCTAGCTCATCGATAACGAAGAGCTCTACGAGACACATTGTCTCTTTTGGTCGGGTGGTCCAACTGGAACTGGCGGTAAACCGTCAACCTGGTTTTTTGAATTTGAGTCAGGGCGCGGACAGCTGTGACAGCTGAGCCCTAAGACTCCCAAACGGAGCACAGGGTAGCTAGAGAGGGCATCTCTTATCATCACACTGCCGAGCCACTGAGGCATAGGCAACGGAATAGGACGCAGGAACAAGGAAAAGGATGCTGTACAACATGTGAACTTGAAAAGGTGTTGGAAAGCTCCAAGCAAGATGAAATGAGTCAGCTTCAACCTGGTTACCGCCGGGAACCTCGTAGAGCTCTTCTCTTGCACGGCGATCGTCGGAACACATGGAGAAAACTTCTGGAGCGAGAAACAAAAAACTCGGGGGGGGGGAGAAAAAAAAAAAAAAAAAAAAAAAAAAAAAAAAAAAAAAAAAAAAAAAAAAAAAAAAAAAAAAAAAAAAAAAAAAAAAAAAAAAAAACGTTTTTCTGTTTTTATTCAACGTCGGTTCCCCCAAGAGTTTTGATAGTAGTACTGTACCTACAGACCTGAAATTTTTACTGGCAGACGCGGCATAACCCACTACAGGTGCGAAAAATCTGCTTTCTTAAAATAAATGGTCAAATATCTTTCAAATATGATTCGAAGCCGGACGGACGTGGTGCCCGCCAGCAGGCTATCTCCGCCGCTCCACGATTCCCGGAGAAAGTTGCCGGTCCCGGCAGCCCGTCCGGGAGAGCTTCCGGCAAGCTTTCACGCGTGCTTGCACGCGCGCAGGCACGCGTGGAGGCGCTCCTGGCAGCGCTTCAGAAGCGCTGCAGGGGAGCTCCCCAGAGCCCCAGAAGCGCTTCAAGAGAGCGTCCGATGGCTCGCCAGGATCTAGTGTGTGTTCGTTTTGCTCTCCGGGTTTTGGACGCTACCAAGTTTCGATGAAGCAGATTTATCGCAACAACTATGAGGGCCTCTCCGTCTTAGTGTCGACCTGAAGCAATATGTAGGCACTATGTCGACATGAAAAAAATGAATTTTGCCTTGAAATGCTCCAGAAGCTCTCTCTTTCGACTCTGATCTGAGCACTCTCACGCGTGAAAGGAGCTCTACGAGGTTCCCGGCGGTGACCAGGTTGACGGTTCACCGCCGGCGCCATTTTTCTTCTCCAAATTCAACCATGCGTTAGAGCTCTAATATTTTTTCCGACCATATCTGATCTTATTCCAGCTCGCCATCTCGATCTCGGCTCGATCGGGTAGATATTACTGTCAAAATGCGTTGCGGCGGGATGGGCCGTTTCGAGTCATCTTGATACGCGTTGTCGGGTTTTGGTACTTAACTCGAGCTGCAGGATAGCTAGAGAGCTGATACTTATAGAGACCGATTCAGAATCATCGCGCGTTTGTTTCTTGATTCCAGAGCTCTAAACTCGGTCTGCTGCCCAAGCTATGTCCACGAAACAATTCGTATTATTGAAGTGATCTTGCAAGGTGCTGTCAGATTTCTGTACTTAACTCGGGCTGCAGGGGGGCAGGAATGGTAATCACAGCAACCGATTCGGAGTTATCAGGCGCGTCCGTCTCTCGAATCTAGAGCTGAGAAATCGTTCTGCTGCCCAAGCTAGGTTAAAGAAATTATTAGTATTGTTCGAGTCATCTTGAGAAGTCCTGTCAGTTTTCTGCACTTAACTCGGGCTGCAGGGGTGTGACAGAGCTGGTAATCATAGGAATCGATTTGGAGACGTCAGACGCGTCCGCCTGTCGAATCCTGAGCTCGGACATCGGTTTGCTGCCCGAGCTAGGTCCTATCTGTATTGTTCGAGTCATCTTGAGCTGCTGTCAGTTTTCTGCACTGAACTTGGGCTGTAAGCGGGCTACAGGGCTGTTAATTACGGGAATCGATTTCGAGACATGAGGCACGTTCATCCGTCGCATTCAGAGGTCTGAACTTGGTCTGTGGGTTTGCAAAACTATTCGTTTTCTTCGAGTCATCTTGAGAGATGCCGTCGATTTTCGCATGTAACTCGGACGTAGAAGAGACACAGAGCTGGTACGCACAGAAAACGATCCAGAAGCATCAGGGGCGTTCTGCTGTTGGATCGAGCGGTCTGCATTTTTTTCCCCAACATTATATATGATCAGGAAGCTCTACGAGTCCCCCGGCGGTAAGGAAGGTAAACTGTCAACCAGATTACTGCTGGGACCCTCGCAGAGCTCTTTTCTTACACTGCGCTTCTCGAAACACATGAAGAAGTTTGGGGGCGAGAAACGACAAAATCGAAAAGTCACGTTCTTTCTGTTTTTATCCAACGTCGGTTGCTCCAAGTGTTTTGATAGTAATACGGCACCTACGGGTCTCAGAATTTCTCAGGCAGACGCGGCATAACTCACTAAAGGTCGAAAAATCTTGTTTCTCAAAATGAATGGTCAAATATTGCTCAAACTAGGAACCGGCGGTAAACCGTCGACCAGGTGAGCCCTCGTAGAGTTCTTTTCTCGCACGGCGCTCCTCGGTACAAATGAAGGCAGAGTCTGGAGCAAGACCGAAAAAAAAATCACGATTTTATGATATTATCCACAGACGGTTCCCCCAAGTGTTTTGATAGTAATACGGCACCTACGGACTTGAGAATTAGACTGAGAGATGCGGCATAACCCACCACAGGTGCGAAAATCTGCTTTCTCAAAGTAAATGAACAAATATCTTTCGAATCTTAGCAAAACCGACCCAAAGTTCTGACATTGTCCTTTCTGGCTCGGTCGATCAACGAGCTCCACCCCGCACCGGAATTCCTCTAGCTCATTGATGCCAAGGCGTCCAAAACCCGGAGAGCGAAGAGACCATCGGCGAGGGGAAATCTTTTCTCGAGAGCTCTGCGGAGCTCCCCTGCAGCGTTCCGAAGCGCTGCCAGGAACGCTTCCACGCGTGTCTGCACGCGTGCAGGCACACATGTCATTATTTGTTTCCAGAGATGCTTTTCCCTGGCTCCTTCTTCTCCTCCACGTCCTTGTCGAAAAGACGGCGCCCTCGCACGCGCAATGCGAGATTGCCGCCATTGCACGAGAACTCCACAAGTTCCCGGCGGTAACCAAGGTTGACGGTTTACCGCCAGTTCCCAGTTATTATCTAAACACTTGGCGGAACCAAAATTGGAAAACTGAAAACCGTAGTGCTTCGAGTTTCTCAGCTTGCCCTTGACAAAGCTTTCCATGTGTTCCCAGCAGCGCCCCGCGAGAAAAGAGCTCTACGAGGCTTCTGGCGGTAACTTGGTTGACAGTTTACCGCCGGATTCCAGTTGTGAGAGATTTGAATATTCGTTCTGAGAAGAAGTATTTTTCGCACGTGTAGTGTGTTATACCGCGTCTGCCAGTAAAATTCGCAGGTCCGTAGCTGCAGTATTGCTATGAAAACACGTGGGGTCCGACTTTGGATGGAAACCGAAAAACATGTTGTTCGAGTCTTCCAGCTTATGCTTCGGAAAGCTTTCTCCATGTGTTTCGAGCAGCGCCGCGCGAGAAAAGAGCTCCACGAGGCCTCCAGCGGCAACCTAGTTGACGGTTCACCGCCGGCTTTCATTGTTCCCGGGGAGCTCTCTGAGAGCCATAGGTTTAGATTAGAAGCCGGACGGTGGCGGTGCTTGCCAGCAGCCCATCTTCGCCGGCCCCGCAGAAAATGGAGATCAGGGGGAGACTAAATCGGGACCTAACGAACGGAGTATAATGTGGACCAAGCCGCAGGATCCTCAGCATCGATCCGTGGAGCTGACATCCTCTCGTATCAGTACGGGGTGGACGGTGGGCCGCGAGATTTGGGAGAGCGTTCTCGTGCAAAGCGGTCTTACTACCACGTATGATGCGTTTGTGGCGAATCTAGTAGGCTGGTCGTGACGATGCAGAGATGTCAGTTGGGCTGACTGCCCCACAGCCCAGCACAGGCTCGGCACACAGAATCTTATGCAACCAGGGGCTGCATCAGATCGCGGCTTTGCTGCGTGAGGGCGCTTCTTTCTCACGGCTGCGAAGTGTTCTGTTCACAGGAGTGCGAACACTTACCGTCGACATCCATTCGGCTGCTCGGCTGGCATTTAGTTTACTCCTGTGACAGGAAGGCTTTCATAGCTTTGAGGGGGAAGTCTTGTCATAACCTAGTTCGTTCCTGGTGTGAGCATGCTCGTTTTGATTGTGTGCTTGCATCATGTGCATCTGTCTTGTCTCTGCGTATTTTCCGAACAGGTCGGAGAAGCGTTCGCTGGAGGTGGCTTTTGAGATGCCGAAGACAATCGAACAACTCAGCGGAGGTGGGAGGAGGAATGCAGATACATGGGCGCCGGCGGTAAACCGTCAACCTTTCTTACCGCCAGGACTCGTAGAGCTTCCTGACCATATAGAATGTCGAAACAAAATGCAGAGAACGAATAGTTTCTCAGCCTAAGCGGTTTCAGACCTCTCGATGCAACAGCCAAACACCCCTTCATGCTTCTGGATCGTTTCCTGTGCGCACGAGCTCCGTAGCTCTCCTACAGCCCGAGTTACGTGCGAAAATCGACAGCACCTCTCAAGATCACTCGAACAATACGAATAGTTTGGCAAACCTAGCTCGAGTATCAGGCCGAGTTCAGACCTCTCAATGCAACAGGCGGACGCGTCTGATGTCTCCGAATCGATTCCTGTGATTACCAGCCCTGCAGGCCCCTTACAGCCCGAGTTAAGTGCAGAAAACCGAGAGCACCTCTCAAGACGACTCGAACAATACGAATAGTTTCGCAGACCTAACTCAGGCAGCAGACCGAGTTCAGAGCTCTGAATGCGACAGAACGCGACTGATGTCTCCGAGTCGATTCCAGAGATTACCAGCCCTGCAGCCCCCTCACAGCCCGAGTTGAGTGCAGAAAACGGACAGCAGCTCTCAAGATGACTCGAAGAATACGAATAGTTCGCGGACCTAGCTCGGGCAGCACACCGAGTTCTGAGCTCTCGTTTTGGCAGGCGGACGCGCCTGATGTCTCCAAATTGATTCCTCCGAGTACGAGCCCTGTAGCCCCCCTACAGCCCGAGTTAAGTGCAGAAAACTGACAGCACCTGTCAAGATGATTCGAACAATACGGATAGCTTCGCGAACCTAGCTCGGCCAGCAGACCGAGTTCAGACCTCTGCATGGAACAGACGAACGCGCCTGATGATTTGCAATCGATGTCTGTGAGAATGAGCTCTCTAGCTGCCCTACAGCTCGAGTTAAGTACACCATATCGACAACGCCTATCAAGATGACTCGAAGCAGCAGATCCCGCCGCGACGCTTGTTTGCAGAAATATTTACCCGATCGAGCTGAGATTAAGACGGCGAGCGGGGATAATATCGAATATGGTCAGAAAGAATACTAGAGCTCAAACGAATTGTTAAATTTCGAGAACAAAATTTTCAACCGACCAAAAAAGTCAGCAAAAGGTCCGTCGAGATTTTTCTTGTCAACTAGCTCTCCAGCGCGCCGGAATTACTCTTAAGCTTCCAGCAACTAGCTAAGGGAAGCTCTACGAGTTACTTGTGGGCTTCTGATTGCAAGGGATTTCGATGTTGAGCTTGTGCTTGAGATTGCCACGGTGACTGGGGGTGCTGTGCAGATTCTCGATGGGGGGGAGGTATGGGAATGATGCAGAGGATAGACGGTGGGAGAAGGACATGTGGCGGTCTCAGTGGCACGAGTGGCTCTGTCGGATGCGCTTGCTGGCAGTGAATTCTCTCGGCTCGCCGTATTCTCGGCAGCCAACGTTCATGCGCCGTGCGAACAATGCTCGACGCATGTCTGGGACGAAGACTATCGCGCCAAATGTGCTCGACTAGCTAACTGGGCGCCGGCGGTAAACCGTCAACCTTTCTTACCGCCGGGGGACTCGTAGAGCTTCCTGACACTATATATTGTCGGAAAAATTGCAGAGAACGAATAGTTTTTCAGCCCAAGCGATTTCAGACCTCTCGATGCAACAGCGGAACGCCCCCGATGCTTCTGGATTGTCTTATGTACGAGCTCTGTAGCTATCCTACAGCCCCCCGAGACACGCGCGTAAATTGACAGCACCTCTCAAGATGACTCGAACAAAACAAATAGTTTGGCAAACCCAGCTCGAGTATCAGACCGAGTTCAGACCTCTGAATGCGACAAGCGGACGCGTCTGATGTCTCCGAATCGATTCCTGTGACTACCAGCCCTGCAGCCCCACTACAGCCCGAGTTAAGTTCAGAAAACCGACGGCACCTCTCAGGATGACTCGAACAATACAAATAGTTTCGCGGACCTAGTTCGGGCAGAAGACCGAGTTCCGAGCTCTGGATTCGACAGGCGGACGCGCCTGATGTCTTGAAATCGATTCTTGCGACCACCAGCACTGTAGCCCCCTTACAGCCCGAGTTCAGTGCAGAAACCCGACAGCACCTCTCAAGATGACTCGAACAAAACAAATAGTTTGGCAAACCCAGCTCGAGTATCAGACCGAGTTCAGACCTCTGAATGCGACAAGCGGACGCGTCTGATGTCTCCGAATCGATTCCTGTGACTACCAGCCCTGCAGCCCCACTACAGCCCGAGTTAAGTTCAGAAAACCGACGGCACCTCTCAAGATGACTCGAACAATACGAACAGTTTCGCGATTCTGGATCGGGCAGCAGACCGAGTTCAGAGCTCTGGATTCGACAGACAAACACGACTGATGATTCTGAATCGGTTTCTGTAAGTATCAGCTCTGTAGCTGTCCTATAGCTCGAGTTAAGTGCAGAAAACCGAGAGCGCCTGTCAAGATGACTCGAATAATACGAATAGGTTTGCGGACCTAGCTCGGCTAGCAGACCGAGTTCAGACCTCTGGATGCAACAGACGAACGAGCCTGATCATTCTGAATCGATGAGGTGTGCTTACCAACTCTGTAGCTGTCCTGTATCTCGAGTAAAGTCCAAAATACCGACAGCGCGTGTCAAGATGACTCGAAACGGCGGATCCCGCCCGTGTGCTTCTTGGCAGTAAAAAGTACCCGATCGAGCTGAGATCAAGATGGCGAGCGGGAATAAGATCGAATCTCACGGGAAAAAATACTAGAGCTCTAACGAATGGTTGACTTTCGAGAACAAAACTGGGCGCCGGCGGTAAACCGTCAACCTTCCTTTTTGCGGACTTTGCGGTCGACTGTGCAGGCTTTCCAGCCTAGTCGGAAGTAAGGACGCGGACGTATAGGGAGCAGGCGAAGCCTCACCGATCCTGACGATCAGGAAGACGACAGCCTGAGCTCTCCGAAATACGCTTGTACAACCCGCGGCATGACAAGAGTCTTATGCTCAACGTCAAATGTGAAGTGATGAATTAAGGAGATCAAATACTATCGAACCTCTTTGAGGCCACAGTACGTCTCAATCAACAGGCACGTCGGAACGATCAAGAAAGTGAAGGAAGCACCCAGCAAGACAAATCAATTGGAGACCACTCAAGGCGATCAAACGTGTCAAATGAAACTGATGAGGCGGAACTAAAATTAAACCCTACAACAGTGAGAACACTGAAGAGGCAAGACTAAGACTGCGACAAGAGAGCCAGGAGACCTGGCCAAGAACTGAACATGCACACACTGAATTGTTAGAGCTCAATGAGAGATAAAGTGAGGAAAAGAAGAACAAATAAGATACAAGCATTACAGCCGTGGCTGCACTGAATAAAGATGCACTGAATAACCACACGAGGCAGTCCCAATAACAAACAAAAAGACCACGCGAGGCGATCTCAATCATTAATGCATGCAACAAGTGGCCATCAAGCGAAGCTCTTATTCGACACGCGTGCATGCATGAACACACAAGCATGAAGAAAGCAACGCAATCACAAGTCACAAAAGTTCAAACTCGTCTCACTGAACAAGCACGTGACACAATACAAGCCAGCAACACAGAGAGGCGGCGGCAGGCAGCATATACTCAGGTATAATGTATAGTATTAGCAGGTCTCGTAAACACAGGCCTCGTAGACGCAGCACTCGCCGCAGAACCTGATCGCGCCAGTCCCTGAAGTCTCTGGACGAAGGCCTCAAGTTGATTGTATCTGGCCTCAAGTCTCTGTACCTGGGTCTGAGCATTATCGATTTTACTACCCTGAACTACTATGGCGTCCTGGATCCTCTCAGTATTGTCATCCATCTTATGCATCGCCTGATGGATCCTCTCAGTATTGTCATCCAGGAGACTCGTAGAGCTTCCTGACATATACAATGTGGAAAAGAAATACAGAGAACGAATAGTTTTTGAGCCCACGCGATTTTAGACCTCTCGATGCAACAGCCGAACGCCCCCGATGCTTCTGGATTGTCTTCTTTGCGAGCCCTGTAGCTCTCCTATAGCCCGAGTTACGTGCGTAAATCGACAGCACCTCTCCAGATGTAACAAAACGAATAGTTTGGCAACCCAGCTCGAGTATCAGACCAAGTTCAGACCTCTGAATGCGACAGGCGGACGCGTCTGATGTCTGCGAATCGACTCCTGTGATTACCAGCCCTGCAGCCCCCTACAGCCCGAGTTAAGTGCAGAAAACCGACAGCACCTCTCAGGATGACTCAAACAGTAGAATAATTTCGCGGGCCTGGTTCGGGCAGCAGACCGAGTTCCGAGCTCTGGATTCGACAGGTGGACGCGCCTCATGTCTTCGAATCGATTCCTGTGACCACCAGCACTCTAGCCCCCCCAGCCCGAGTTGAGTACAGAAGACCGAGAGCACTTCTCAAGATGACTCGAACAATACGAATAGTTTCGCGATTGTAGATCGGGCAGCAGACCGAGTTCAGAGCTCTGGATTCAACAGACAAATGCGACTGATGATTCTGAATCGGTTTCTGTACGTATCAGATCTGTAGATGTCCTGTAGCTCGAGTTAAGTACAGAAAACCGAGAGCGTCTGTCGAGATGACTCGAATAATACGAATAGGAGCGTCTGTCGAGATGACTCGAATAATACGAATAGGTTTGCGGACCTAGCTCGGCTAGTAGACCGAGTTCAGACCTCTGGATTCAACAGACGAACGCGCCTGATCATTCTGAATCGACTACCTGTGCTTACCAGCTCTATAACTGCCCTGAAGCTCGAGTTATGTTCAGAAAACCGTCATCGCGTGTCAAGTTGACTTGAAACGGCCGATCCCGCCTGCCTGCTTTTTGGCAGTAAAAGGTACCCGGTCGAGCTGAGATCAAGATGGCGAGCGGGAATAAGATCGAATCTCACGGGAAAAAATACTCGAGCTCTAACGAATGGTTGAATTTCGAGAACAAAATTTTCAACCGACCAAAAGTCACCAAAAGTTCCGTCGAGACTTTTCTTGCAAACTAGCTCTCCAGCGCCCCGGAATTTCCGGCGGTGAACCGTCAACCTAGTCACCGCCGGGAACCTCGTAGAGCTCCGTTCGCACGTAAGAGTGCTCAGAATCAGAAAAGAGAGCTTCTGGAAGCATTTCTCGAAAAAGGCAAAATTCATTTTTTTTCATGCCGACATGAAGTTGGTTGCTCCAAGTGTTTTAATCGTAAAAAAGCGCCTACGAAGCTCATATTAAGACGCAGAGGCCCTCACAATCGTTTACAAGTGCGAAAAATCTGTTTTCTTGAAATAAATGGTCAAATATCTTTCAAATATTTGCAAAACCAGGGCAAAGTTGTCACTTCGTCCTTTCTGGTCGGGTCGACCAACTAGCTCCACCCCGCGCCGGAACTGGCGCCGGCGGTGAACCGTCAACCTGGTCACCGCCGGGAACCTCGTAGAGCTCCTTGCACGCGTAAGAGTGCTCAGCATCAGAAGAGAGAGCTTCTGGAAGCATTTCTCGAAAAAAAGAAAAATTGTTTTTTTCAGGTCGGTAAAGTTGGTTTCGCCAAGTGTTTTGATAATAAAAGTGCACCTAGAGAGCTCATATTGAGACGCAGAGGCCCTCATAGTCGCCCACAGGTGCGAAAAATCTGCTTTCTCAAAATAAATGGTCAAATATCTTTCAAATATTCGCAAAACCACCCAAAAGTTTTCACATTGTCCGCCTCGGCCGGGTGGGCCAACTGGGCGCCGGCGGTAAACCGTCAACCTTTCTTACCGCCGGGGAACTCGTAGAGCTTCCTGACAATATATAATGTCGAAAAAAACTGCAGAGAACTAATAGTTTTTAAGCCAAAGCGATTTCAGAGCTCTCGATGCAACAGCCGAACGCCCTCCGATGCTTCTGGATGGTCTTCTGCACGAGCTCTGTAGCTCTTCTACAGCCCGGGTTACGTGCGTTGATCGACAACACCTCTCAAGATGACTCGAACAAAACGAATAGTTTGGCAAACCCAGCTCGAGTATCAAACCGAGTTCAGACCTCTGAATGCGACAGGTGGACGCGTCTGATGTCTCCCAATCGATTCCTGTGATTAACAGCCCTGCAGCCCCCCTACAGCCCGAGTGAATGCAGAAAGCCAACAGCATCCTTCAGGATGACTCGAACAATACGAACAGTTTCGCGGACCTAGTTCGAGCAGCAGATGAGTTCCGAGCTCTGGATTCCACAGGCGGACGCGGCTGATGTCTCCGAATCGATTCATGTCACGACCAGCACACTAGCCCCTACATACAGCCCGAGTTAAGTGCAGAGAGCCGACAGCACCTCTCAAGATGACTCGAACAATACGAACAGTTTCGCGATTCTGGATCGGGCAGCAGACCGAGTTCAGAGCTCTGGATTCAACAGACAAACGTGACTGATGATTCTGAATCGGTTTATGTAAGCATCAGCTCTGTAGCTGTCCTATAGCTCGAGTTAAGAACAGAAAACCGAGAGCGCCTCACAAGATGGCTCGAATAATACGAACAGGTTTGCGGACCTAGCTCGGCTAGCAGACCGAGTACAGACCTCTGGATTCACCAGGCAAACACGCCTCATCATTCTGAATCGATTAGCTCTGCTTACCAGCTCTGGAGTCCTGTATCTCGAGTTAAGTGCAATATACCGACAGCGCGTGTCAAGATGACTCGAAACTACCGATCCCGCTCGTGTGCTTTTTGGCAGTAAAAGGTACCCGATCGAGCTGAGATCAAGATGACGAGCGGGAATAAGATCGAATATCACGGGAAAAAATACTAGAGCTCCAACGAATGGTTGAATTTCGAGAACAAAACTGGCGCCGGCGGTGAGCCGTCAACCTGGTCACCGCTGGAACCTCGTAGAGCTCCTTTGACGCGTGAGAGAGCTCAGAGTCGAAAGAGAGAGCTTCTGGAGGCATTTCTCGAAAATTCAACCTTGATTTTTTTCATGTCGAAACGAAGTTGGTTGCTCCAAGTGTTTCGGTAGTAAAGTGCGCCTAGAGAGCTCATAATAAGACGCAGAGGCTCTGATAACCTTTGGCAGGTGCAAAAAATCTGCTTCTTCAAAATAAATGGTCAAATACCTTTCAAATATTTTCAAAACCACACAAAAGTTGTCACTTTGTCCTTTCTGGTCGGGTCGACCAACTAGCTCCACCCCGCGCCGGAATTCCTCTAGCTTATCGATGCCGAAGAGCTCTTCGAGGTACTGGGCGCCGGCGGTAAACCGTCAACCTTTCTTTGCTTTGCTCGGAGCCCACAGGGACAGGGGAGCCCCCGCTCAGGATTCAGGTCCGCAGCAGAGGAGCAGCAGGTGCTCGACACCTTCAGCGAGGCGCTTGCTGGCCAAGAGCTCAGCTTGACTAACCGTGCAGGTCGGCGGGATGGCGGCAGCCTCGGAGGCTATGTTGAATAGCCAAGAGCCTTGAGAGTGTTGAAGAGCAGGGAGGGGGAGCACGAATAAGTCAATGACCCAACCAATGCCAACACCGTGGGAGGAACGACCACCATCGAAGTAGCCGCGAATCCCCTTTATTTGTTCCCTTCTGAGAGTATGAATGTACGGGTCGAAAGTACGATGGTTCTGGCCCGCGCGGGCCTTCCAAGTTTCAGCATCAGCACGCTCATTTCCCTCACGATAAAACCACTTCCAAGGATCTAAACCCCAAGACGGCGGCCTCAGATTCACGCGGTAGTTCAAGTGTAGTCTGTATAATATACTTTGAATGTGTGCAATGGTCTCACAATACACTTCCGTCGTACATACATATTGTCCCACCAGCCAGTTCACTACCACCTGGGAGTCACCACAGAGCTCGACGGGAATCCCTTCAGCCTCGTAGTTCCAGACGCTGGCATTCTCGAAGTTATAGGCAAGCCGCTTTGCAATCTCATTATTTCTCTCCTCCGTCCCCTCCACCTCCTCCTCGTCGTTTTTCGGCCTCCAGGGTTTTGGTTCAGGCAGGTGAGCATATTCTAAAACATGTTGTAGGTCCCATTCCGAAAGCAACTTACGGATAAAACATCTCCACCCTGCCTGAGTCCACTCAAGAGTATCATACCAAGCATCTCCACCCACCGTTTCAAATGGCAAGCCCCACGGACGAAGTCCCACCGTTTTTCCACCTTCCCTTCGAGGTGTAAAGGATCGTGCTTCCTGCGAGTTATATGTGCGAATAACGGCATCCATCTGCTGAGTCCACGGGCTGGCGGCATGCATCATCGTGTAACGGGCCTGCAAGAAAGGGTCATCCGCACTCGCCCCCACCATATCACTTCGAAACCTTCTTCTCATGGCTGCTGGCGCTGGTGTAGGGGCTGATGATGATGATGGCGTAGATGATGTGGGAGCATTCCTGCTCCTTTTGGCAGCAGCACGGGACGCCTGAGAGATAAGCCGTCGTCGGTTCTGACTCGTGGCGCTGTTCTCCTGACCCTCTGGCAGAGCAACGGTGAGGTCCCCTCGGGCAGTAATGACAGGGGCCACAATAACAGTCACCCTCCGTCGTTTCAGATCACTGGTAATCGGTACAGCAGCACCCGCATTCAAAGACATCGAACCCGTGGTAATCGGTACGACCGCACCCGCATTCTGAGACATCAAATCCGTGGCAATCGGTACAGTAGCACCCGCATTCTGAGACATCCCATCCATATCAAAAGACACTGCACCACCCATTTCCATTGGATCAATTGTAGGCTGGGCGTCATCAACTTGGCGGATCCCGTTTTGAGCAGTTGTCGTCGCCACATCCTTTGCCCAACTCCACTGTTTGAAAAGAAAGAGCTGAACCGCACTCGGCATCTGAGCTGTCCTGAGTGCTTTCCGCCCCGTCAAGTACACGCTCTGGAAAAACTGTGGCCAACTCTCAGTGTCACGTTTCCGTCTCCATACCATCTTCGAAAGTAAGCGGCCTTCAAACGCATGAATCGATTCAATAGCATTTTTGTCAGCTGTCATCCCTTCCACTGCAAACAATAATCGGCTTCTTACACGTGAGTCGTATCGCCGCAATCTTTTCTTCAACTTAATTCCCTGGCACATGTAATACTTCTTATCTTGCCAAAACGCCTTTTGTGCGAGAGAAATCCGATGATTTAAGTCCTCATGTTGTCGCATGCTGTTTTCAAGAATCGTGCCAAGTATTTCCAAACAATCAGTCTGCTGCAACGTTATAGTCACTCTCTGACGCTTATCCTGGGAATTCGGCAACGCAAAAGAGACATCCAAACTCTCGGTCCCAGGCTCATCGCAGCCAAAGCGAATAAACTGCAAGCTACTCGGTTTCCATCTGTACTTCCTGTGATAAAGTGGGACACTGATCTCCGCAACCATGGTCGTCAACTCACTCTGATCTCTGGCACACAACAGAACATTGTCGGCCCAAATAGCATGTGTAAGATGACGAGTACCTGCCTGCTGCGTCAACTGCACTCCCATCCCCCGCTCCTGCCAACTCAAGACCACAGAACGGAACATGAGCACACTCTCACGCAGCCAAAAGAGCGGAGCCTCAACACTACCTGTGCGGATACAACTATCCCAAGCTATGTCCGAGACACCCACCTGCTGGAAAGATAGATCGGCCCTGTTCTCAGCTAGGCCCTCCATGAGCGCATAACTAAGTTCAGGTGGAAACCTCAACTCCTCCAGGCAGCCAGCAACGTCTGCCACCTGTACGTTATCAAAAGCACGATACACGTCTAAGCTCGCCGTGTGCATACAATATGACGTCCCCCATTCCGTCGCGTGCTGAGCAACTCTCTTCAAACCACCAGTAATCTCGTGTGTCCGTCTTCCAGCAACAAACCCGAAGAGCATGACCTCGGGGGCAACACTCCGTTTGAGATGGTCCACGGCCAACAAGGTGAGACATGACATATACCATTTTGACAGGCAAGATAATAATGATAAAGCTCGTGTGTCATTGAATTCGCAAGTCTTCACAGACTTCGGCATCAGCTGTATACATATATGGCGCCATGCTGTGGGTGTGCAATACTCGCGCATAAACAGCTGCTGAAAGCACCGCAAGACTTGAAGACAACCTGACCAAGGGATGTGCTTAAGCATGGAGACGCTGATGTTGTCCTTACCTACGGCCTTTCCTGAACGAAGACGAGACCTAGCACGCATGAGCAGGCCGATATCGATAGGCTGGTACTCCTGCATATTCACCTCCTGCAACCTCTTCCTCATCTCCTCCAGCTTACTGTTTGTGCGTGCACGCTCATGTTCATCAGTATACATGGCCAGACCGTGCGCTCTGAGGGCCTTCTCCCACTTAGACTTGTCCCAAGTGAGCACTCCCTCGACTTTGAGCGTCTTAAGGTATGTTCGATGCTGTAGACCTGGACGGAACTCATACTCCAAGATATTCCTCCCATGCTTCCTCCTCTCATATCTGTACCTCCTCCTCGCCTTCTTGAACTCCTCCTCCGTGCATTCACCATTATTTCTCTTCCTCCTCATCTCAAGTGCGGCCTCCCGAGCGGCAACATACTTCTCAGAAACTTTCGGGGTAAGGTCTGCTTTGGTGGGGACCTCGCCGATTTCCTCACAGGGCTGTCGAATCATGTCACCTAGCTCCGTGGGCGAGAGACCCGTATGTCCACTCCAATCGGTCTGTTCTGTCTGGCTGTTGCCAGACACCAGGGCTGCATCAACCGCATAGCGCAAAAGAGGTACACGATGAGACTGAACATGCCAACGTGTGTTGCGGACAGGATTGGGACGCACAACTCGACGAGGCAAGACACGAGCAGGGATACGCAAGTGTAACAGACCATGATCACTCCAAAAACTCGAGGCCGAGCTCCCAGACATATGTGCTGCCCCCGGCTGTGGCCACAAGACGGAGACCTCAGGAGCTCCCCAAGACGAAGGTACACCTATGTAGTCATAGACGTGAGAGTACTGCTGTTCTTGAGGTAGGTGCCTGTAGTGAGCCCATTTAGCAGAGCGCCAGGTAGGGAGCCTCGTAGGGTTGAAAGTGTTGGCCAACTGGAGGCCCAGGGTGCCAATAGTGAAAGTAAGAGCCTCACTGAGTTCCAAAGCAAACTCCTTAGATCGCCTCTGAAATCCGCCATCCCTCGTACGAGGGACAATAGGCACACCTACAACACTAGGACCCGAGACAGCCTGAGACATGTGGAAAACCTGAGGCTCAACCTCAACATTAGCATCGGTTCCTAAAACAACATCCTGAATTCGAAACTGCTTTTTCAATCTGGCAACATTGAGCGCTGTATCCCTCAGCACTTCTTGGTATACACTAAGCGTACGCAAAAACTGCTCACGAGACTTTCCATGTAAATACTTATGCGGCAAGTAAAGAGAGAGAAAGATGACATTAGAGCAAACAACGGCAAACCAACGGTCGCCTCTGGCCTCGTGTTGGACATCGTCCTTCCAAACACCACGGAGGCCCACGCACGCTCGCTCACAAGAGGAGCGCCAAAGATTCCAACCGTGTTCCTCAGCAACACGATCGGAGACAAACTGGCACTCTTGAAGGAGAATCACATTGCTTGAATTGAAGACCTGGGCGAAAATCTCGTGGCATTGTGCAATCCCTAGCAATCGAACGTTCCAGCTGAAAAATGAGCGATCAACCTCAGCCAATTGTTCGTGCCACTTGCCAGGGCACCGTCAACTCATGAGACCAGCTTTGAAATCCCCCAGCTTGAAGTTTGGATCGACTTCCTTGATCATATCCTCATCAATCTTCCAACCCACTGCACGATCAGGCTTCCATGAGGCAACACACTGTCCCTTTTGCAGCTGCTGCTCGGACGGGTAAGCCCAAAGAAACGTGGCTGGGGGTCCATATTTTTCAACCTTTACAAAGGCGCTGGCACACGAACGATGCTTATAAAATAGGGCCTTGAATTTGCCAGCAGCTTTGATGTGCGGTTCTTGCCACGGAGAGGCCTCCACAGTAACCGTGATCCTTTCATCACAGATGTGGTTATACGTGGTCGCGTCGTGTGGATCCTCAAAGATGGCTTTCTGCTCGAAACATTGAATGAACACTTTGCGACAATCCCACATCATATCCTTCGTCGCCGTGGCTTTGAAGCATATCTTGAGCTGATAACATCCCATGGGGTTCTTACTGTTCTCATCATTCGTTTTTATCTCATCCACGTGCGCCAAGCAATTCGCTTTTTGAAATAGAGTCGCAAGGAGGCGCTGGGCCACCGCTCCAGGGAGTAAAGCCTTGGATCGTTTATGAAGCTCTTCTGACGCTGTGCGTGCCCATCCTTTTATAGTTATCATCGTTGGTTGAAATGTTGGCCTCGGACCCTTGAAGCCAAACTCCCCACGAGTACCCTGGAACTGGAAGCCAGGATTCCCCGACCCAGTCCCACGTGATGAAGCAACTGTTGAGGCATCGGCATTCGTTTTACTTTGGAGGGCTTCTAACTGTCTCTGCTGTGACTGCACCTGTGCATTGAGGCGTTGCAAATCGGTACTGTGTTCTTCCAACTTCAATTTGATCGGCGCAACTTCACCTTGCATAATAGACTGGAAATTCTCCTTTTGTGTGGCAAACTTCGAATCGAGCAGCTGCGAGAGTGCAGCCAACTGAGGATTGAGCTGCTGTTGTTGTTGAATCAATGCCTGCTCACGCTGCTGCCGTGCCAACTCACTCTGACGACGACGTTTAGCATCCTTTTCTTCCTCCAAAAGTCCACCTGCTGCTCCCGCAGCTGCATCCAAGAGACCTGGCGGTATACCCCCACGGATCTTGCTATGAAGATCATCCCCTCCCATACCTTCGATATCCAACTCCTCTTCTTTTGTCATTTCCTCCATAACTGCAATGTGAAAGAGAACGAGGCAAGGAGACAAAGTACAAGTACAACTGAAGAAATTGCCACAACCAAGTCGAGTCTGCTATCTGTAACGCGTCCTGAGTGCACAACAAGATTCAGCTGATTGAAAACTGGCAAGAGGGAAGCTATGAAGCCCACTCCCCAAGGGGCTTGATGCGTGTATGCCCTCGTAACGTAAGCGAAACAGAACTTTGCTGGCGTAGGGGCTCTAAACTGGAGGCGAGGTCCAGGCAGAGTTTAAAACCCCTGTCGGCTGCGCTGAGCAACCACGCCTTGAGCAACCACGCCTTGAGCCTCCTGACAATATATAATGTCAGAGCTTCCTGACAACCGGGGGACTCGTAGAGCTTCCTGACAATATATAATGTCGAAAACAAATTGCAGAGGACAAAGAGTTTTTCAGCCCAAGCGATTTCAGACCTCTCGATGCAACAGCCGAACGCCCCCGATGCTTCTGGATTGTCTTCTGCACGGGCTCTGTAGCTCTCCTACAGCCCGAGTTACGTGCGTGAATCGACAGCAACCCTGACGATGACTCGAACAATACGAATAGTCTAGCTCGAGTATCAGACCGACAGGCGGACGCGTCTGATGTCTCCGAATCGATTCCTCTGATTACCAGCCCTGCAGCCCCACTACAGCCCGAGAAAAGTGCAGAACACCGACAGCATCTCAGGATGATTCAGACAATACGAATAGTGTTGCGGATCTAGTTCGGGCAGCAGACCGAGTTCCAGGCTCTGGATTCGAAAGGTGGACACGCCTGATGTCTCCAAATCGATTCCTGTGACTATCAGCACTGTATCCCCCCACAATCCGAGTTAAGTACAGAAACCGGCAGCACCTCTCAAGATGACTTGAACAATACAAACAGTTTCGCGATTCTAGAGCGTGCAGCAGACCGAGTTCAGAGCTCTGAATTCAATAGACAACCGCGACTCATGACTCTGAATTGGTGCCTATAAGTATTAGCTCTGTAGCTGTTATATAGCTCGAGTTAAGTACGACAAACCGAGAGCTGTCGAGATGACTCGAATAATACGAATAGGTTTGCGGACCTAGCTCGGCTAGCAGACCGAGATCAGACCTCTAGAGGCAACAGAAGAACGCGCCTGATCATTCTGAATCGATAAGGTGTGCTTACCAGCTCTGTAGCTGTCCTATGTCCCGAGTTAAGTCCAATATACCGACAGCGCGTGTCAAGATGACTCGAAACGGTCGATCCCGCCTGGACGCTCTTTGGCAGTAAAAGATACCCGATCGAGCTCAGATCAAGATGGCGAGCGGGAATAAGATCGAATATCACAGGAAAACATACTAGAGCTCCAACGAATGGTTCAATTTCGAGAGCAAAATTTTCGACCAACCAAAACTCCTCAAAATGTCCGTCGAGATTTTTCTTGCCAACTAGCTCTCCAGCACCCCGGAATTACTGGAACCGGCGGTAAACTGTCAACCTGGTCATCGCCGGGAACCTCGTAGAGCTCTTTTCTTGCACAGCGATCGTCAGAACACATGGAGAAAGCTTCTGGAAAGAGAACCAAGAAAACTCGAAAAAACACGTTTTTCTGTTTTATTAAACTGGGCGCCGGCGGTAAACCGTCAACCTTTGTTTCCGCCGGGGACTCGTAGAGCTTCCTGACAACATATAACGTCGAAAAAATTACACAGAAAAAATAGTTTTTCAGCCCAAGCAATTTCAGACCTCTCGGATGCAACATCCGAACGCCCCGATGCTTCTGGATTGTCTTCTGTACGAGCTCTGTAGCTCTCCTACAGCTCGAGATTTCGTGCGTAAATCGACAGCACCTCTCAAGATCACTCGAACAATACGAATAGTTTGGCAAACCTAGCTATGAGACCGAGTTTACACCTCTGCATGCGACAGGCAGACGCGTCTGATGTCTCTGAATCGATTCATGCAGCCCACCCCTACAGCCCGAGTTAAGTGCAGGACAGCACCTCTCGGGAAGACTCGAACAATACGAATAGTTTTGCGGACCTAGTTCGGGCAGCAGACAGGTTTCGGAGCTTTGGATTCGAAAGGCGGACGCGCCTGATGTCTCCAAATCGATTCCTGTAAATACCAGCCATGCACCCCCCTACAGCCCGAGTTAAGTGCAGAGAACCGACAGCACTTCTCAAGATGACTTAAACAATACGAATAATTTCGCGTTTCTAGATCCAGACCGAGTTCAGAGCTCTGGAGTTAACAGACAACGACCACTGATGATTCTGAATCATATTATCTACGCATCAGCTCTGCAGCTGTCCTGTAGCTCCAGTTAAGTACAGAAAAACCAGAGTTTCTGTCAAGATGACTCGATAATACGAATAGGTTTGCGGACTTAGCTCGCTAGCAGACCGAGTTCAGACCTCTGTCGACATAAAAAAAGCAATGTTGAATTAATCGAGAATTGCCTCCAGAAGCTCTCTCTTTCGACTCTCAGCTCTCTCACACGTGGGAAGAGCTCTACGAGGCTCCCGGCGGTGACTAGGTTGACGGTTCACCGCCGACGCCAGTTGGTCGACACGGCTAGACAGGACAAAGTGATAACTTTTTGGTGATTGTGCGGCGAATATTTGAAGATATTTGACCATATATTTTGAGAACGCAGATTTTCGCACATGTAGTGATTCATGCTTATGCCAGTAAATTTTCAGGTATGAAGATGCAGTATTCGATCTTATTCCCGCTCGTCATTGATCTCAGCTCGATCGGGTATCTTTTACTGCTTGAACAGACGCTGAGGCTCTTAACCTTAGAGGTGCGAAAAATCTGTGACTTAGAATAAATTGTCAACTATCTTTCAAATATTTGCGAAACCACCCAAACGTTATCACTTGGTAGTCTTCTCTTGGTAGGCTCCACTGGCGCCGGCGGTGAGCCGTCAACCTGGTCACTGCCGGGAACCTCGTAGAGCTCATTTCACGCGTAAGAGTGCTCGGAGTCGAAAGAGAGAGCTCCTGGAAGCATTTCTCGAAAAAGAGAAAACTTGATTTTTTTCGTGTCGACATGAAGATGCTTCCTCCAAGTGTTTTCATAGTAAAAGTGCGCCTCCCGCGCCGGAACTGGCGCCGGCGGTGAACCGTCAACCTGGTCACCGCAAGGAACCTCGTAGAGCTCCTCTCACTGGTAAGAGTGCAGAGAATCGACACAGAGTGAAAAATTATCCTGGCGAAAGACCCAACCATAAGCAATTGTTGGTAACGCGTTGTGGGTGCCGCTTTCGGTGGGGCTCCATATGGGGCCACGAAGCGCTGCCTTGGATAGGGGGAACCGCATGCGGACTGCGCCACCGGGGCGGGCCTTCGGTGGAGCTCCCTATGGGGCTACGAAACGCTGCCCTGGGTGGGGGAACCGCATGCGAACTGCGCCACTGGGGCCTTCGGTGGAGCTCCCTATGGTGCCACGAAACGCTGCCCTGGGTGGGGGAAGCGCATGCGAACTGCGCCACGGGGGCTTTCGGTGGAGCTCCCCATGGGGCCACGAAGCGCTGCCCTGGGTGGGGGAACCGCATGCGAAGCAGCCACTGGGGCCTCCGGTGGAGCTCCCTATGGGGCCACGAAACGCTGCCCTGGGTGGGGGAACCGCATGCGAGAGCAGCCACTGGGGCCTTCGGTGGAGCTCCCTATGGGGCCACGAAGCGCTGCCCTGGGTGGGGGAACCGCATGCGAACACCCCCACTGGGGCCTTCGGTGGAGCTCCCTATGGGGCTACGAAACGCTGCCCTGGGTGGGGGAACCGCATGCGAACACCCCCACTGGGGCCTTCGGTGGAGCTCCCTATGGGGCCACGAAACGCTGCCCTGGGTGGGGGAACCGCATGCGAACTGCGAACGAAACGCTGCCCTGGGTGGGGGAACCGCATGCGAACTGGGGCCTTCGGTGGAGCTCCCTATGGGGCCACGAAACGCTGCCCTGGGTGGGGGAACCGCATGCGAACACCCCCACTGGGGCCTTCGGTGGAGCTCCCTATGGGGCTACGAAACGCTGCCCTGGGTGGGGGAACCGCATGCGAACACCCCCACTGGGGCCTTCGGTGGAGCTCCCTATGGGGCCACGAAACGCTGCCCTGGGTGGGGGAACCGCATGCGAACACCCCCACTGGGGCCTTCGGTGGAGCTCCCTATGGGGCTACGAAACGCTGCCCTGGGTGGGGGAACCGCATGCGGACACCCCCACTGGGGCCTTCGGTGGAGCTCCCTATGGGGCTACGAAACGCTGCCCTGGGTGGGGGAACCGCATGTGGACACCCCCACTGGGGCCTTCGGTGGAGCTCCCTATGGGGCCACGAAACGCTGCCCTGGGTGGGGGAACCGCATGTGGACACCCCCACTGGGGCCTTCGGTGGAGCTCCCTATGGGGCCACGAAACGCTGCCCTGGGTGGGGGAACCGCATGCCGCCACTGGGCCTTCGGTGGAGCTCCCTAACACGCTGCCCCTGGGGCCTTCGGTGGAGCTCCCTATGGGGCCACGAAACGCTGCCCTGGGTGGGGGAACCGCATGTGGACACCCCCACTGGGGCCTTCGGTGGGCTCCCTATGGGGCCACGAAACGCTGCCCTGGGTGGGGGAACCGCATGCGAACACCCCCACTGGGGCCTTCGGTGGAGCTCCCTATGGGGCCACGAAACGCTGCCCTGGGTGGGGGAACCGCATGCGAACACCCCCACTGGGGCCTTCGGTGGAGCTCCCTATGGGGCCACGAAACGCTGCCCTGGGTGGGGGAACCGCATGCGAACACCCCCACTGGGGCCTTCGGTGGAGCTCCCTATGGGGCCACGAAACGCTGCCCTGGGTGGGGGAACCGCATGCGAACACCCCCACTGGGGCCTTCGGTGGAGCTCCCTATGGGGCTACGAAACGCTGCCCTGGGTGGGGGAACCGCATGCGAACACCCCCACTGGGGCCTTCGGTGGAGCTCCCTATGGGGCCACGAAACGCTGCCCTGGGTGGGGGAACCGCATGCGAACACCCCCACTGGGGCCTTCGGTGGAGCTCCCTATGGGGCCACGAAACGCTGCCCTGGGTGGGGGAACCGCATGCGACACCCCCACTGGGGCCTTCGGTGGAGCTCCCTATGGGGCACGAAACGCTGCCCTGGGTGGGGGAACCGCATGTGGACACCCCCACTGGGGCCTTCGGTGGAGCTCCCTATGGGGCCACGAAACGCTGCCCTGGGTGGGGGAACCGCATGCGAACACCCCCACTGGGGCCTTCGGTGGAGCTCCCTATGGGGCCACGAAACGCTGCCCTGGGTGGGGGAACCGCATGCGAACACCCCCACTGGGGCCTTCGGTGGAGCTCCCTATGGGGCCACGAAACGCTGCCCTGGGTGGGGGAACCGCATGCGACACCCCCACTGGGGCCTTCGGTGGAGCTCCCTATGGGGCCACGAAACGCTGCCCTGGGTGGGGGAACCGCATGTGGACACCCCCACTGGGGCCTTCGGTGGAGCTCCCTATGGGGCCACGAAACGCTGCCCTGGGTGGGGGAACCGCATGTGGACACCCCCACTGGGGCCTTCGGTGGAGCTCCCTATGGGGCTACGAAACGCTGCCCTGGGTGGGGGAACCGCATGTGGACACCCCCACTGGGGCCTTCGGTGGAGCTCCCTATGGGGCCACGAAACGCTGCCCTGGGTGGGGGAACCGCATGCGAACACCCCCACTGGGGCCTTCGGTGGAGCTCCCTATGGGGCCACGAAACGCTGCCCTGGGTGGGGGAACCGCATGTGGACACCCCCACTGGGGCCTTCGGTGGAGCTCCCTATGGGGCCACGAAACGCTGCCCTGGGTGGGGGAACCGCATGCGGACACCCCCACTGGGGCCTTCGGTGGAGCTCCCTATGGGGCCACGAAACGCTGCCCTGGGTGGGGGAACCGCATGCGAACACCCCCACTGGGGCCTTCGGTGGAGCTCCCTATGGGCTGCCCACGAAGCTCCCTACGCTGCCCTGGGTGGGGGAACCGCATGTGGACACCCCCACTGGGGCCTTCGGTGGAGCTCCCTATGGGGCCACGAAACGCTGCCCTGGGTGGGGGAACCGCATGTGGACACCCCCACTGGGGCCTTCGGTGGAGCTCCCTATGGGGCTACGAAACGCGTGAGAGGTGTGCCGAGAGCAGAGGCAAGGAGGGGGAGGAGGGAGGAGGGGGAAGAGGAGGAGAAGAGGACGCGGGCACCGTCTCTTCAAAACGAGGACCCAACACCACAGGATGGTTGGGAAAAAAAAATTTTTCGAAAATCTTCAAATTCGATTTTTCCGATGTTCATATTCGCTCAGTTCCTGGAAGTCAACTCATGCAAAAATGCATCGAGAGAGCTGAGCTGCTGTCAGAGAGGAGTTTATATGCCAATGCGACGCGCAAAAATCTGCTTTCTCAAAATGAATTGTCAAATTCAAATTTTCGCAAAAGTTGCCACATTGTCCGCCTCGGCCGGCTGGGCCAACTGGCGCCGGCGGTGAACCCTCAACCTGGTCACCGCCGGGAACCTCGTAGAGCTCCTTCACGCGTAAGAGTGCTCAGAGTCGAAAGAGAGAGCTTCTGGAAGCATTTCCCGAAAAGGGGAACAATTGATTTTTTCGTGTCGACATGAAGATGGTTGCTCCAAGTGTTTTGATAGTAAAAGAGCGCCTACGGAGCTCATACTAAGACAGAGAGGCCCTCATAGTCGTGTAGAGAAGCGAAAAATCTGCTTTCTCAAAATGAATTGTCAAATATCTTTCAAAAAATTGCAAAACCACCCAAACTGGGCGCCGTAAACCGTCAACCTTGGTTACCGCTGGGAGACTCGTAGAGCTTTAAGTTGAGAAAACCGACAGCACCTACCAACATTCCGACTCATGGTGAATATGTTTTGACATCTGCATGCGACAGGCGGACGCGTCTGATGTCTGCGAATCGACACCTGTCATTACAAGCCCTGCAGCCCCCCTACAGCCCGAGTTGAGTGCAGAAAACCGACAGCACCTCTCAGGATGACTCGAACAATACAGCAGTTTCGCAGATCTGATTCGGGCAGCAGACGAGTTCCGATTCGACAGGCGAACGCGCCTGATGTCTTCAAATTGATTCCTGTGACAACAAGCACTGCAGCCCCTCAGCGCGAGTTGAGTCAAGAAAACCAAGAGCACTTCTCAAGATGATTCGACCAATACGAAAAAAATCGCGATTGTAGATCGGGCAGCAGACCGAGATCAGAGCTCTAGATTCAACAGACGAACGCGACTGATGATTCTGAATCGGTTTCTGTAAATATCAGCACTGTAACTGACCTACAGCTCGAGTTTAGTACAGAAAACCGAGAGTTCCTGTCAAGATGACTCGAATAATACGAATAGGTTTGCGGACCTAGCTCGGCTAACAGACCGACTTCAGACCTCTGGATTCGACAGGCGAACGCGCCCAATCATTCTACATCGATTAGCTGTGCTTACCAGCTCTGTAGCTGTCCTAAAGCTCGAGTTATCTTCAGAAAACTGTCAGCGTGTATCAAGATGACTCGAAACGGCCGATCCCGCCACAAACGGCCGATCCCGCCACAGTGCTTTTCGATAGTAATATTCACCCGATCGAGCTGAGATCAAGATGGCGAGCGGGACTAAGATCGAATATCACAGAAAAAATACTAGAGCTCTAACGAATGTTCAAATTCCGAGAACAAAATTTTCAACCGACCAAAAGTCAAGTTCCGTCGAGATTTTTCTTGCTAACTAGCTCTCCAGCGCGCCAGAATTACTCTTAAGCTTCCAGTAACGCTTAGGGAAGCTCTACGAGTCAACTGGGCGCCGGCGGTAAACCGTCAACCTTTGTTACCGCCGGGGGACTCGTAGAGCTTCCTGACAACATATAATGTCGAAAGAAATTACACAGAAAAAATAGCTTTTCTGCCCAGGCAATTTGAGACCTCTCGGATGCAACAGCCGAACGCCCCCGATGCTTCTAGATTGTCTTCTGTACGAGCTCTGTAGCTCTCCTACAGCCCGAGTTACGTGCGGGAATCGACAGCACCTCTCAAGATGACTCGAACAATGCGAATAGTTTGGCAAACCTAGTTCGAGTATCAGACCGAGTTCAGACCTCTGTATGCGACAGGCGGAGGCGTCTGATGTCTCTGAATCGATCCCTGTGATTACCAGCCCTGCAGCCCCCCCTGCAGCCGAGTTAAGTGCAGGAAACCGACAGCACCTCTCTGGATGGCTCGAACAATACGAATAGTTTTGCGGACCTAGTTCGGGCAACCGACCGAGTTCGGAGCTCTGGATTCCGCAGGCGAACGCGCCTGATGTCTCCGAATCGATTCCAGTGATTACCAGCCATGCAGCCCCCCTACAGCCCGAGTTAAGTGCAGAGAACCGACAGCATCTCGCAAGCGACTCGAACAATACGAATAGTTTCGCGATTCTAGATCCGGCAGCAGACCGAGTTCAGAGCTCTGGATTCAACAGACAACGGCAACTGATCATTGAGAATCAGATTCTGTACGTATCAGCTCTTTAGCTGTCCTGTAGCTCGAGTTAAGTACAGAAAACCGAGAGCGCCTGTCAAGACGACTCGAATAATACGAATAGGTTTGCGCACCTAGCTCGGCTGAATTCAGACCTCTGGCTTCAACAGCAGAACGCGCCTGATCATTCTGAATCGATTAGCTGTGCTTACCAGCTCTTTAGCTGTTCTGAAGCTCGAGTTATCTTGAGAAAACCGACACCGACTCGAAACGGCGGATCCCGCCCGTGTGCTTTTTGGCAGTAAAAGGTACCCGATCGAGCTGAGATCGAGATGGCGAGCGGGAATAAGATCGAATATCACGGGAAAAAATATTAGAGCTCAAACGGATTGTTGAATTTCGAGAACAAAATTTTCAACCGACCAAAAGTCAGCAAAAGGTCCGTCGAGATTTTCCTTGCCAACTAGCTCTCCAGCGCCCCGGAACTGGGCGCCGGCGGTGAACCGTCAACCTTTGTTTGCGGACTTTGCGGTCGACTGTGCAGGCTTTCCAGCCTAGTCGGAAGCAAGGAGCGGGCGCATCGGGAGTAGGCGGAAGCCTCACCGATCCAAACGATCAGAGGCGAAAGCCAACTCTTATTAGGAGGATGAGAGGTCAAGCACACACACACGACAACGAAGGCATGGCGTGAGTGAGCACAATCAAAATCACATCATATCCTGTCCGAAATACGCTTGTACAACCCGCGGCAAGATCATAATCGTATGCTCAACGGCCGAGACCTCGGCATCAGTCACTGTTGAAGTTGGATCAATCGAGAGTACCGCACTGTACACCTCCGTCCAAATAATATCATGGCTGAGTGGCTGCCTTGAGAGCCTCGATACCCGTCCAACATCTATCCAGCACCCGACTCCCACGCCGTCGCAAGAGACACCACCATCGAATCCAGCTCTGATGGCACAAACGCGAAACACCTGTTGTAACTGAGGGGCGTGAAGCCCTATCCTATCTCGAATCACTGGTGGCCCGACACGGGCCGTATGAGTGAGTACATCTGCACGCGTGTTCCATTCCCTATATGTGTGGTCTACAATTTCCCTCCCATGACAGGCAGGCCTAATTCCAAATCTCTGACACATGTTGTCAAGTTGATTTATCATTCTGTTGATCCTATCCTGATAAATACGATTGAGCACCCTCCAGACACCCTGCAGCCAAGACACCACCAGAAGACTGTCCCCAGAAATGTACACAGGGATCCCAAATGAGTCGAGGTCGTACTCAACCTCCTTCATATTTTGTAACGCAATACGTTTGGCCAGTTTGTCGTTGAAAACCGCAGTGCCCTCTTGGGCCCCATAGGTGTGTAGGTCGTTTTGTGTGATGGTATGTACCTCCTGCAGGGCCCCACCTGTTGTACCGTACCCTTTTCTTTTCTGAAAATAACTCAGCATCGTCCGTGTACACATGTGTTCGCAGAACTGAACATACGCAGCATCTGTCGGCACAAAGGACTCCCACCATTTGAGTCCGTAGAATTCGCAGAAAGAAAATAGCCAGCATCTCTGGCCAATAGCTCGACCTGAGCTTACATGTCTCCTTTTTAGCTGCGAAGCCTCCTGGAAGTGAAACATACCCCGCAGGCACTCAGACGCATCCGTCCTGAGTCTGTCCCACAGTGGGCCGTATGCAACCGTAGTCATGTGGTGATCTCTCCACGTACGTTGCGTCGAAGATATTTCCTCATGAGAAGCAGTACACAACATAGAAATGAAATCTGCAGCGTCCTTAGCGGAGTTCCACACCATACGAAGAAATCGCTGCACCAAACTCGCAAATCCATAAGATCGAAATTGCTCTCTGGCCTCGTGGTACCGTCGTCGGTTCCAGTCCGCCATAGTCTCCTCCTCCCTCCTCGGCCGTCGAAACATACGGCACAAACACCATCCCTCGAAGGCATTGAGCATGTGTAGCGAGGAAGTATCAGCAGTACATGTCTCTAGACAATACAACGCCATACTCTGCACCTTGTCTTGATAACGACAAAACTTATCACGAACAGCTACCGCTCTGTTACGAGAGAAATCCGACTGTCCAATGAAACAAGCACGAGCCTCCTTGATGCGATATTCCACATCAGGATGAGCGGGCACTAAGTAGGTGGAGAAAATCTCATAACCCAATACTTTCATTATGCACACACGTTGAAGTCTAAAGTCCTGATATCTCGAGCACGCAGGTATACACAAATCCTCGCTTGCAAGTATATGTCCGTCACCGTCCACTCTCGCATTTTCCCCGCATGTCATGTACAACAGGCTGCTATCCTTCCATATCATCCCGCAGTCATGCAGTGGTAGTGTTAGATCGTGCATCATCTGAGCCAACACCGTCGAGGAGGCAGAGACAAGGTAGCAGTTGTCCGCCCACACACAGTGGTTCACGATTGTCCGTCGCTCATACTCACCACAGACGCCCTCCAGCACATACCCCACTCCTCTACTGTCCCAATCCCGAAATATAGGTCCCCACATGGCACATATGATAAGATTAAAGAGAAGAGGCCCCTCAGGGCCGCCCGTCCGTATGCAGACGTCCCAGTTGATGTCGTGAATGGCCATACCCTCGACAACTAACGACCCCGTAGTGCAAACCAGCGGTGATAGCAAAGCATACTGGAGATAGGCAGGAATATTGGCATGGCACATAGCTCGCTTGGCGTTTTGAAGGCTGCAACGGTCGAACGCTTGTTTGATATCGGCGTTAGCGATATGGACCGTCTGATCCTTTCCCCAGATGTCCCCATGTTGAGCCAGAGCCTTGAGGGCCCCCACAATTTCCACCGTCTTACGTCCCTCCTGGAAGCCGTAGATGCCCAGGGGTCCCATGAGGCCAGCCCGAGACACAAATTGTTCGACCAGAATCACCACACAAGCAGAACACCAACGGCTGAGACTGTTTTGCAGACAGAGGTACCGTGCATATGTCAGTGATGTTAAGCTCGGCAGCTTGGGCATGAAGGCGATCAAAATCTGCCTCCAGTCCTGCGGATACTGTCGTGCCAAGCGAAATATCTCATCAAACATCCGAGCTACGCCACGCAAAGTCGCCCACGGCAATGCCTTGAGTATTTCACAAGGAACTGTCGGGGCCAGTGGCACGCCTGGACTTGAGACGTGACCGTGCCTGGCATACCACCGCCATTGTCAGTCCCTCAGTGAAGTACCCGTCACATAGGTTCTGTTGTGCATCCCTCCTCAACTCCTCCAACATCGCCATATCCCGTCCTCTGACCTCCTCCGAAGTATACCTCTGTCTGGTATGTGCTCTGATCTCCTCCACCTACTCCTCCCTGTCCTCAGATATCCGCCCCTGCACAATGAGGTGCTTGATACCATGACGCTCTTTGCGCCTGGAGGCAGGAGAGGTCCACGCGGCCAACGCCGCACGATACTCCCTCCGCAGTCCGTTGGCACGTCTGCGCAAGCTGGGCACGTCCACTGACGCTGGCAAAGGCTTCCGTCGCAAAATCTCCTGGCAGGCCGTGAGCCCTGCAGGCCTAATTGGCGGCAGTCCCCGCCCCGTGGTGGCAGTCGTGAATTTGATTTCCTCCTGCTCAGTTCAGGCCCGAATAGTGGTCGACACAAGGTCCCCTGGAGAACAAGTAGTATTGGCATCTCCCAGGACCCGATCGATTTCCTTTCGCGCCATATTGAGGCCCCCCCAATTCACCGTCTTATAACCCACCAAACTCTTTTCACGAGCTGCCGTCGGGATACTACGTTTGACCAGCTCAGCGCCTGTATCACTAAAAGTCCCCTGAAGCAGGCCATGGTCGCTGAGACGACTACGATTTGTCCTCCCCCCATTACTCATGATCGTTTCAACCGTCATCTTATCGATCACCCACGTCCTGGGAACAAAAATGTAATCAAGAACCTTCTTACACGCCCCCCACCGAGATACTCCGTAACTCTCCCATGTGTGTAGTCGTCGTGGCAAGAACGAATTGGCAGCCTTCATCCCCAGGCGCCCTAGAAAGCATAGAACACGCTCGCGCAACTGTTGTCGTACGTCCCTCCTCACCCGCTGAGCACCTCCCTCCTCGCAAGTCCTCCTCTCCTCCTTGGTAGCACTTCCCACCGCCTCATAGACAGTCCCAGTGCGTGAGCACTGCAGCTGAGTTGATGGGGATAGCTCGACGTTGGCATCGAGCAGCACAGAGACAGTCGCCCCCTTCCAACGGCTGCGCAGAGCGAGAATGACTGACTCGAGCGTGTCCAACACCCCGCACTGCACATCTACGGCGTTCTCGACGCCGGGGTCGGGAAGATACGCAGAGGCAACTATCACAGGGGCACTTCCACTACCAAAGACCACCACACAGAACCGTTCATATTGACATATTGATTCACGCACACAAGTACTCCACTCTTTGTTAAATAATAACCCACACTTACCGTCACAACTCACACGATATGATAGACCACACCGTCTGATATATGCATCGAATTTGCCTCCAAAAAGATTCTGGCATTCCTGAACACCCCAGATGCAATCTCGCATTGAAAGGCTCCTCAGAATCTCATTCCCCTTGATATTGGCCGACCCCGCCCGATTGAGGTTCCAGCTACCCAGTCGGATCCCCTTGAACGGTGTTCGGCGTCGTCGTCGTCACACCCTCCTGTTGACTTCCCAGGTATGAGTTGATGCAACCTGTCGACAGTCTCACTCGATACCTCCCATGTCGCCCGCGTCGTGGTAAACTCGGCCAGAAGCATTGGCCTCGGAGCGGCCGTCGTGGGCACTGTCCATATAGTCGATTTGGGCGGTCCCATTTCCCCTCGCACAGCAATAACCTCTATACCAATCTGTGTACACATGCTCCCAATAGTGCCGCAGAATCTCCCCATCGCCTTAACGTGGTCCCTCTTCCACTCGGGGCACTCGACACTGACTTTGATCGACTCAGGGTTGATTACCTGCTTCATATTCTCAATGAGGCACTGTGGTGCAGCAATCTGGATTCCTGGAGGAGGCGCGGGGCGTTTAGCAGGGGGTACCGTCACAAGGTCGATGCACCGTTTGACCCTCCAAATAATATCCCTGTCGGTCCCTGGCTTGAATTTGATTTTGGCCGATCCGAACATGTAACGGCCAGCGTTAATGCGCTCAGTACCGTCAACACACACGTGCACACGATCATCCTCCGAAAGACAATGATTTGTAATGTTATCTATGAGCACCTTCACATCCTCCCACATGAGCATCTCCTGAGACCTCCTATCCCTGTCACTCCAGTTGGTGACCCATCCCTTGAGTTCGACATACGTCGGAGAGAAGTAGGTGGTTCCAGGAGCCTGGTATCTTCCCGTCCTGGTACTATCAGGCCTCGTCGAAGCGTCACTGGCAACGGAACCCGCACGAACCTGTCCCTGGAGTCCATGGACGATCGTCTCGAGTCGATTATGTTTAGTCTCAAGCCCCTGAACGCTCGTCTCCATATTAGAAATCGCAACACCCTGCTTCTGGACCTGGGCCTGAACGTCGTCGATTTTGGTCCCCTGAACTCCTATGGCATCCTGGATCCTTTCAGTGTTATCATCCATCTTGTGCATCATCTGCAATAGTAAACTCTGCATACCATCCTTCCCCTCCAAGGCGGCCTTCCTTTCAGCAAGAACCTCCTCACGATTACGCTTCACAGGGGGGGCGCCGCCATCCACCGTCATGTTATCTGCATGCTCAGGCATTGTGTCGATACACTGAGGTCCGTATCCCCACGAGTGCAACCACTGTCGTGTCACCGTCCGTTCACAGAGAGGTACAACAGATTCACTATCTGGAGTGGAGTCGGCAGTATTCAATCTTCCGTCCAATGGATAGTCACCTGGGGTCTTCTCAATATCCTGAAGCTGTCTTTTACGAGAAGCTCTCTCGATAGCAGTATCTGGCTTCTGACCGTAATCCTGTGAGTACTGCAAATATGGCACTGTCGGTGATATATCCTCCAGCTGAAACCTTCTCGCAAGAACCGAAAAGTCGCATCCGTCCGTCTTCGCACACGAACAATAAAAGATATCAAGTGCAGCAAACAAAGGAAGCAGCCTAGCTGGCCTCGGAGATGCCGCACTCGTCGATGGCAGCAATGGCTGCCGCGCCGTCTCCCCGCGACGCCGACACCCCCTGAGCCCCAGTGGGGTCCTGGAGCCCTGGAGCCGAGATGTCTTGAGCCGGAAGGAATCGAGCCCTTGGAGCCCTTGGAGCCGAGATGTCCGGAGCCTGGAGCCCTGGAGTAGAAAGGAATTACACAGAAAAATATGTGTTCAGCCCAGGCAATTTGAGACTCTCGGATGTAACAGCCGAACGCCCCCGATGCTTCTAGATTGTCTTCTGTACGAGCTCTGTAGCTCTCCTACAGCCCGAGTTACGTGCGGGAATCGACAGCACCTCTCAAGATGACTCGAACAATGCGAATAGTTTGGCAAACCTAGTTCGAGTATCAGACCGAGTTCAGACCTCTGCATGCGACAGGCGGACGCGTCTGATGTCTCTGAATCGATCCCTGTGATTACCAGCCCTGCAGCCCCCCTGCAGCTGAGTTAAAGGAAACCGAAACACCTCTCAGGATGACTCGAATAATACGAATAGTTTCGCGGACCTAGTTCGGGCAACAGACCGAGTTCGGAGCTCTGGATTCCGCAGGCGAACGCGCCTGATGTCTCTGAATCGATTCCAGTGATTACCAGCCATGCTGCCCCCCTACAGCCCGAAGTGCAGAGAACCGACAGCATCTCGAAAGCGACTCGAAGAATACGAATAGTTTCGCGATTCTAGATCGGGCAGCAGACCGAGTTCAGAGCTCTGTATTCAAGAGACAACGGCCACTGATGATTCTGAATCAGATTCTGTACGTATCAGCTCTTTAGCTGTCCTGTAGCTAGAGTTAGTACAGAAAACCGAGAGCGCCTGTCAAGATGACTCGAATAATACGAATAGGTTTGCGCACCTAGGACGGCTAGCAGACCGAATCCAGACCTCTGGCTTCAACAGGCGAACGCACCCGATAATTCTGAATCGATTAGCTGTGCTTACCAGCTTTTTAGCTGTCCTGAAGCTCGAGTTATCTTAAGGAAACCGACACAGGGAGACAAGATGACTCGAAACGGCCGATCCCGCCCGTGTGCTTTTTGGCAGTAAAAGATACCCGATCGAGCTGAGATAGAGATGGCGAGCGGGAATGAGATCGAATATCACGGGAAAAAATACTAGAGCTCAAACGAATTGTTGAATTTCGAGAACAAAATTTTCAACCGACCAAAAGTCAGCAAAAGGTCCGTCGAGATTTTCCTTGCCAACTAGCTCTCCAGCGCCCCGGAACTGGCGCCGGCGGTGAACCGTCAACCTGGTCACCGCCGGGAACCTCGTAGAGCTCCTTGCACGCCAAAGAGTGCTCAGCATCAAAAGAGAGGGCTTCTCGAAGCATTTCTCGAAAAAAAGAAAAGATATTTTTTTCAGGTCGACATAAAGTTGGTTTCGCCAAGTGTTTTAATAGTAAAAATGCACCTAGAGAGCTCATATTGAGGCGCAGAGGCCCTCATGGTCGTCAACAGGTGCAAAAAATCTGCTTACTCAAAATAAATGGTCAAATATCTTCCAAATATTTGCAAAATCACCCGAAAGTTGTCACATTGTCCCCCGGGCTGGGTGGGCCAACTAGCCGCACCCCGCGCCGGAATTCCTCTAGCTCATCGATGCCGAAGAGCTCCACGAGGGGTTACCCTTAAGCTTCCAGCAATAACTTGCTAAGGGAAGCTATACGAGTTATTACTCTTGAGCTTTCAGCAATAACTTGCTGAGGGAAGCTCTACGAGTTACTGGAATCCGGCGGTAAACCGTCAACCAGATTACCGCCGGGCCCTCGTAGAGCTCTTTTCTCACACGGCGCTCATCGGTAAGCATGAAGAAAGCGTCTAGAGCAAGACCTGAGAAACTCGAAAAATCACGTTTTTCTGTTTTATCCAACGTTGATTCCCCCAAGTGTTTTGATAGTAATACTACAGCTACGGACCTGGAAATTTTACTGGCAGGCGCGCCTGAACCCACTTCAGGTGCGAAAAATCTGCTGTCTCAAAATAAATTATCAAATATCTCTCAAATATTCGGACAACCACCCAAACTGGGCGCCGGCGGTAAACCGTCAACCTTTCTTACCGCCGGGGCACTCGTAGAGCTTCTGAAAGTATATAATGAGGGAAAAAATCAAGACATTTCAGACCTTTCAAGACAAATCTAACAAAAAGAGAAAGAGTTTGGCAATCCAGCTGGAGTATCAAACCAAGTTCAGACCTCTGAATGCGACAGGCTGACGCGTCTGATGTCTGCGCATCGGAGTTCAGAGCTGTTGATTCAACAGATGAACGCGCCTGATGATTTCCAATCGATTTATGTGACTATGAGCTCTGTAGCTGCCCTAGAGCTCGGGTTAAGTAGAAAAAACCGAGAGCATCTGCTAAGATGACTCGAATAATACGAATAGGTTTGCGGAGCTCGGCTAGCTCACCAAGTTCGGACCTCTGGATTGGACAGCCGAACGCGCCTGATCATTCTCGATCGATTAGATGTGCTGAACAGCTCTGTAGCTGTCCTAAAGCTCGAGTCATCTTCAGAAAAGCGTCATCGCGTATGAAGATGATTTGAAACGGCTGATCCCGCCTGCCTGCTTTTTGGCAGTAAAAGGTACCCGACTGGGAACCGGCAGTAAACCGTCAACCAGGTTACCGCCGGGACCCTCGTAGAGCTCTGCATACACCAGGTCGGTTCCGAGATAACAGCAGAACAAACATAAAGACATATTGTTTTTCGGTCGTACACAATGGTGGTCCCCCCTAGTCTTTTAATCGAAATAATGCAGCTAGGGCCCTAAGAATTGCACCATCGAAAGCGTCATGATTCGTTGCATAGAATAAGAATTTAGATTGCAAAACAAATTTCAAAATCTCTCGCCATCTTCGAAAAACCGAGCCGAGGTCACCACATTGTCCGCCCGGGCCGGGTTGGCCAACTAGCTGCACCCCGCGCCGGAATTCCTGTAGCCCATCGATGCCGAAGAGCTCTACGAGGTATCGAGCTGTGATCAAGATCACGAGCGGGGATAAGATCGAATATCATGGGAAAAAATACTAGAGGTCTAACGAATGTTCAAATTTTTCAGAACGAATGTTCAACGGAGCAAAAGTCAGCAAAAAGGTCCGTCGAGATTTTTCTTGCCAACTAGCTCTCGGGCGCCCCAGAATTACTCTCAAGCTTCCAGTAATAACTTGCTAAGAGAAGCTCTACGAGTTAAGTTGCCACATTGTCCGCCTCGGCCGGCTGGGCCAACTAGCTCCACCCCGCGCCGGAATTCCTCGAGCTCATCGATGCCGAAAAGCTCTACGAGGTATTTCTTACTCTGTCCTTACTGGCCGGGTCGAGCAACCAGCTCCATCCCGCGCCGGAATTTCTCTAGTTCATCGATGCCGAAGGGCTCTACGAGGGATTCCTATAGCTCATCGATGCTAAAAAGCTTACGAGGAACTGGGCGCCGGCGGTAAACCGTCAACCTTTCTCACCGCCGGGGGACTCGTAGAGCTTCCTGACAGTATACAGTGTGGGAAAAAATCCAGAGAACGATTAGTTTTCAGCCCAAGCGATTTCACACCTCTCAAGATGACTCTAACAAAGAAACAAGCAGTTTCGCAACCCAGTTCGAGTATCAGACCGAGTTCAGACCTCTCAATGCGACAGGCGGACGCGTCTGATGTCTCCGAATCGACTCATGTGATAGCCAGCCCTGCAGCCCCCCCTACAGCCCGAGTTAAGTGCAGAAAACCGACAGCATCTCTCAGGATGACTCGAATAATACAATAGTGTCGCGGACCTGTTTCGAGCAGCAGACCAAGTTCTGAGCTCTCGAATCGACCAACGAACGCGCCTGATGTGTGCAAATCGATTTCTATGACCCGCAGCACTGTAGCCCTCCCCCAGCACGAGTTCAGTTCAGAAAATTGAAAGCACTTTTCACGATGATTCGGACAATACGAATAGTTTCGCGAACCTAGCTCGAGGAGCAGGCCGAGTTCAGAGCTCTCGATACAACAGACGAGCGCCGATAATTTCCAATCGATTTCGGTGGCTATAGGCTCTGTAGCTGCCCTACAGCTCGAGTTAAGTACAGGAAACCGAGAGCGTTTGTCAAGATGTCTCGAATAATACAAATAGCTTTGCGAACCTAACTCGACTAGCAGACCGAGTTCAGACCTCTGGAGTCAAGAGACGAACGCGCCTGATGCGTTTTGATGCGATGGATGTGCTTACCAGCTCTGTAGCTGCCCTGCAGCTCGAATTAAGTACAAAATACCCACCACGCGTATCAAGTTGACTCGGATAATACGAATAGGTTTGCGGACCTAGCTCGGCCAGCAGACCGAGTTCAGACCTATGGATTCAACAGGCGAACGCGCCTGATAATTCTGAGTGCGATAGGTGCGCTTACCAGCACTGTAGCTGCCCTACAGCTCGAGTTAAGTAGGAAATACCGATAACGCGTATCAAGTTGACTCGAATAATACGAATAGGTTTGCGGACATAGCTCGGCTAGTAGACCGAGTTCAGACCTATGAATTTAACAGGCGAACGCGCCTGGTGATTCTGAGAGCGATAGCTGTGCTTGCCAGCTCTGTAGCTGTTCTACAGCTCGAGTTAAGTACAAAATACCGACAATGCGTATCAAGATGACTCGAAACGGCCGATACCGCCAGTGTGCTTTTTGGCAGTATAAGGTACCCGATCGAGCTGAGATTGAGATGGCGAGCGGCATAAGATCGAATATCACGGGAACAAATAATAGACGAATGTTCAAATTTCGAGAACAAAAGTTTCAACCGACCAAAAGTTGTGAAATGTTCAGTTTTTTTTCGAGCCAACTAGCTCTCCAGCGCGCCGAAATTACTGGATCCGGCGGTAAACCGTCAACCAGGTTCCGCCGGGACCCTCGTAGAGCTCTGAATGGCAAGTCGGATCCGAGATAGGATCAGAAACACGCTTCTCAAGCAGCTTCAAAAATGAAAGAATCTCGTTTTCGGTCGTACACAGTACTGGTTCCTCGCAGTCTTTTGATTGATATAATGCAGCTAGAGCCCTAAGCATTGCACCATCGAAAGCGCCATGATTCACTGCATAGAATAAAATTCAAATTCAGAAAATGAACTGGGAACCACGCAATGGTGGTTCCTAGTCTTTTAATCTGAATAATGCAGCTAGGTTCATAAGAATTGCGAAAGCGCCATCATTAACTGCATAGAATAAATATTCAAATTCACAAAACGAATTTCAAAATCCCTCGCCATCTTCGAAAAACCGACCCCAGGTTACCAGATTGTCCGTCGGTCGGCAAACTAGCTCCAGCCCGCGCCCGAATCTAGCTCATCGATGCCGAAGAGCTCTACGAAGTATTCCAAAACTGGGCACCGGCGGTACCCTCAACCTTGGTTACCGCCGGGGAACTCGTAGAGCTTCCAAGCTCGACTTCAGTTGAGAAAACCGACAGCACCTACCAACATTCTGACTTATAGTGATATGTTTTGACCTCTGAATGCGACGAGCGGGCGGACGCGTCTGATGTCTACAAATCGACTCCTGTCATTACCAGCCCCGCAGCTCCCCTACAGCCCGAGTCAGTGCAGAAAAGCGACAGCATCTCTCAGGATGACTCGAAGAATACAATAGTTTCGTGAACCTAGTTCGGGCAGCAGACCGAGTTTCGAGCTCTGGATTCGACAGGCGGACGCACATGATCTCTTTAAATCGATTCATATGACAACCAGCACTGTAGCCCCTCTCAGCGCAAGTCGAGTGAAGAAAACCGAGAGCACTTCTCAAGATGACTCGACTAATACGAATAATTTCGCGATTCTAGATCGAGCAGGAGACCGAGTTCAGAGCTCTCGAATCAACAGACGAACGCAAATGACGATTCTTAATCAGTTTCTGTACGTATCAGCTCTGTAGCTGTCTTACAGCTCGAGTTAAGTACAGATAACCGAGAGTGTCTGTAAAGATGACGCGAATAATACGAACAGGTTTGCGGACCTAGCTCGGCTCAGAGACCGAGTTCAGACCTGTGGGTTCCACAGGCGAACCTGATCATTCTGCATGCATTAGCTGTGCTTACCAGCTCTGTAGCTGCCCTAGAGCTCGAGTTATGTTCATAAAACCGTCAGCGCATATCAAGGTGACTCGAAACGAGCGATCCCGCCAGAGTGCTTTTTGGCCTTCAAAGTTACCCGATCGAGCTGAGATCAAGATGGCGAGCGGGAATGAGATCGAATATCACGGGAAAAAATACTAGAGTTCTAACGAATGGTTAATTTCGAGAACACATTTTTCAACCGACCAAAAGTCAGCAAAAGTTCCGTCAAGATTTTTCTTGACAACTAGCTCTCCAGCGCGCCGGAATTACTCTGAAGCTTCCAGCAACTAGCTTAGGGAAGCTCTACGAGTCATCTCTCGCTATCTTCCAAAAACCGACCCGAGATTACCACTTGTAAGCGTCCAAAACCCGAATAGCGAAGCCAAGCACATAACGCCGCACGAGGACCTCTGCCAGGCCGCCTGAAACGATGCGCGGGACGCTGGAAACCTCGCAGGAGACGCTTGCAGGGGCGCCGTTTCCGATGCGTGGGGTACTGTAATGCGCGGAAGGCAGAACTGCCTAGGATCCTGGAAAACTGCCGAAGCTCCGAAGCTCTGCCGAAGCGCTTCGCGCACCCTGGAGCCACGCGCATTGGGAAACGCTAGGAAGCCACGCCCCCGGACCCGCTGCAACCTCCGGCAGGGCGCTGCGAGGATCGTGGACCGGCGGGGCTGGGCGTGTGCTCCTCACCACCCACCGCCGGCTTCATATTTTAAACTCTCAGCTCTCTAAGGAACTATCCGGGAACATTGTCCGCCCGGGCCGGGTTGGCCAACTGGGAACCGGCGGTAAACCGTCAACCAAGTTACCGCCGGGCACCTCGTAGAGCTCTCTTCTTACACAGCGTTCCTCCGAACACGTGAAGGAAGCTTCTGAAGCGAGAGCCGAAAAATTCGAGAAATGACGATTTTTCGGTTTTCATACAGTGGGTTCCTCCCAGTGTTGTCAAAGTAATACTGGACCTAGAGCCATGGAAAATTTACCAGCAGGTGCGCAATAGCTTACTACAGGGAATAAAAATCTCACTTCTAAAAACGAACCTCAACATTTTCCATAAAGTGAAAAATGGCGCCGGCGGTGAACCGTCAACCTGGTCACCGCCGGGAACCTCGTAGAGCTCCTAATAGAGATTTTTCGAAAATCACCATTTTCGATTTTTTTCGATATTCATATTCGCTCAGTTCCCGGAAGTGAACTCGTGCAAATATGTATCGGAGGAGCTGAGCTGCTGTCAGGGAGGAGTTTATATGCCAATGCGACGCGCAAAAATCTGCTTTCTCAAAATAAATGATTAAATATCTTTCACATTTTCGCGAAACCGAGCAAAAGTCATCAATTTGTCCTTTCCGACCGGGCGGCCCAACTAGCTTCACCCCGCGCCGGAATTCCTCTAGCTTATCGATGCCGAAGAGCTCTACGGGAGACTCGTAGAGCTTCCAGCTCGACGAAGTTGAGAACACCGAGGACCTACCAACATTCCGACTCATAGTAAATATTTTGTGTCCTCTCAATGCGACAGGCGGACGCGTCTGACGTCTGCGAGTCGACTTCTATCATTACCGGCCCTGCAGCCCCCCTACAGCCCGAGTTAAGTGCAGAAAACTGACAGCACCTCTCAGGATGACTCCAACAATACAGTAGTTTCGCAGACCTAATTCAGGCAGCAGACGAGTTCCGAGCTCTGGTCTCCGCAGGCGGATGCGCCTGATGTCTCTAAATCGATTGCTGTCCCCAGCAGCACTGTAGCCTCCCCCCAGCACGAAATACCGACAGCACTTCTCAGGATGACTCGAACAATACGAATAGTTTTGAGAACCTAGCTCGGGCAGCAGGCCAAGTTCAGGGCTCTCGAGTCAACGAACAAAGGCGCCTGGTGATTTCCAATTGATTTCTGTGAGTACGAGCTCTGTAGCTGCCCTACGGCTCGAGTTGAGTACAGAAAACCGAGGACACCTATCAAGATGACCCAAATAATACGAATAGGTTTGCGGACCTAGCTCGGCTAGCAGACCGAGTTCAGACCTCTAGATTTAACAGGCGAACGCGCCTAATGATTCTGACTGCGATAGATGTGCTTGCCAGCTCTGTAGCTGTCTTACAGCTCGAATTAAGACCAGAAAACCGAGAGTGTCTGTCAAGATGACTCGAATAATACGAACTCGGCTCACAGACCGAGTTCAGACCTCTGGGTTCAACAGGCGAACGCGCCTGATCATTCTGCATGCATAAGCTGTGCTTACCAGCTCTGTAGCTGCCCTAGAGCTCGAGTTATGTTCAGAAAACCGACAGCGCGTATCAAGATGACTCAAAACCGCCGTTCCCGCCACAGTGCTTTTTGGCCTTCAAAGTTACCCGATCGAGCTGAAATCAAGATGGCGAGCGGGAATAAGATCGGATATCACGGGAAAAAATACTAGAGCTCTAACGAATTGTCAAATTTCGAGAACAAAATTTTCAACCGAGCAAAGGTCATCAAAAGTTCCGTCGAGATTTTTCTTGCCAACTAGCTCTGGGCGCGCCGGAATTACTCTTAGCTTCCAGCTATAACTAGCTAAGGGAAGCTCTACGGCGGTAAACCGTCAACCTTTCTTACCGCCGGGGGACTCATAGAGCTTCCTGACAATATAAAGTGTGGGAAAAAACTCCAAAGAACGACTAGTTTTTCAGCCCAAGCGATTTCAAACCTCTCAAGATAACGCTAACAAAAACCAACCGGTTTCGCAACCCAGTTCGAGTATCAAACCTAGACCAGACCTCTGAATGCGACAGGCGGCCGCGTCTGATGTCTGCGAATCCACTCATGTCATTCCCAGTCCTGCAGCCCGCCCGAGTTAAGTGCAGAAAACCGGCAGTATCGACTCGAATAATAGAATAGTTTTGCGGACCTAGTTCGAGCAGACCGAGTTCCGAGCTCTGGAATCGACCGAAAAACGCGCCTGATGTGTTCAAATCGATATGTGTGACCCGCAGTACTGTAGCCGGCCCCAAACACGAGTTAAAAGCAGAAAACCGAGAGCATTTCTCAAGATCACTTGGACAATGCGGATAGTTTTGCGAGCCTAGCTCGGGAGGCAGACCGAGTTCAGAGCTCTCGTTTCAGTAGACGAACGCGACTGATGGTTCCCCATCAGTGTCTGTGACAATGAGCCCTGTAGCTGCCCTACAGCTCGAGTTAAGTACAGAAAATCGAGAGCGTCTGTCAAGATGACTCGAATAATACGAATAGATTTGCGGACCTAGCTCGGCTAGCGGACCGAGTTCAGACCTCTGGATTCAACAGACGAACGCGCGTGATGATTCTCAGTGCGATAGGTGTGCTTACCAGCACTGTGGCTGCCCGACAGCTCGAGTTGAGCAGAGAAACCCGACAACGCGTATCAAGTTGACTCGAATAATACGAAGAGGTTTCCGGACCTAGCTCGACTAGCAGACCGAGTTCAGACCTATGGATTGAAGGCGAACGCGCCTGATGATTCTCAGTGCGATAGGTGTGCTTACCAGCACTGTAGCTGCCCTACAGCTCGAGTTGAGTAGAAAATATCGACAACGCGTATCAAGATGACTCGAAACGGCCGTTCCCGCCTGCCTGCTTTTTGGCCTTCAAAGTTACCCGATCGAGCTAAGATCAAGATGGCGAGCGGGAATAAGATCGAATATCATGAGAAAAAATACTAGAGCTCTAACGAATGGTCAAATTTCGAGAACAAAATTTTCAACCGACCAAAAGTCACCAAAAGGTCCGTCGAGATTTTTCTTTCTCTGCCAACTAGCTCTTGAGCTCCCCGGAACTGGGCGCCGGCGGTAAACCGTCAACCTTTCTTACCGCCGGGGGACTCGTAGAGCTTCCTGACAATATATAATGTGGAACGAATTTCAGAGAACGACCAGTTTTTCAGCCCAAGCGATTATGAACCTCCAAAGATGACTCTAACAAAACAAACAAACAGTTTTCCAATCGAGCTCGAGTATGAAACCGAGTTCAGACCTCTGAATGCGACAGGCGGACGTGTCTCATGTCTGCGGATCGATTTCTGTGATTACCAGCTCTGCAGCCCATACAGTATGAGTTAAGTGCAGAAAACCGAGAGTACCTCTCAGGATGACTCGAATAATACAACAGTTTCGCAGATTTCGTTCGAGCAGCAGACCGAGTTTCGAGCGATCGGTTCGACGAACGGACGCGCCTGATGTCTCGAAATCGATTCCTGTGACCAGCAGAGCTATAGCCCTCCCCCAGCACGATTTATGCACAGAAAACCGAGAGCACTTCTCAAGATGACTCGAACAATACGAATGGGTTCGCGAACCTAGCTCGGGGAGAAGGCCGATTTCAGAGCTCTTGATGCAACAGACGAACGCGCCTGATAATTCTCAATCGATTTCTGTTAGTATGAGCTCTGTGGCTGCCCTATAGATCGAGTTAAGTACGAAAAACCGAGAGCGTCTGCTACAATGACTCGAATAATACGAATAGGTTTGCGACCCTAGCTCGGCTAGCAGACCGAGTTCAGACCTCTGGATTCAACAGGCGAACGCGCCTGATCATTCTGAACGCATTAGCTGTGCTGACCAGCTCTGTAGGTGTCCTCAAGCTCGAGTTATCTTGAGAAAACCGACAGCGCCTATCAAGATGACTCGAAACGGCCGTTCCCGCCCGTGTGCTTTTTGGCCTTCAAAGTTACCCGATCGAGCTGAGATCAAGATGGCGAGCGGGAATAAGATCGAATATCATGGGAAAAAATACTAGAGCTCTAACGAATTGTCAAATTTCGAGAACAAAATTTTCAACCGACCAAAAGTCAGCAAAAGGTCCGTCGAGATTTTTCTTGCCAACTAGCTCTGGGACGCGCCGGAACTGGGCGCCGGCGGTAAACCGTCAACCTTTCTTACCGCCGGGGGACTCGTAGAGCTTCCTGACAATATAATGTGGAAAAGAATTTCAGAGAACAACTAGTTTTTCAGCCCAAGCGATTATAGACCTCTCGAGACGACTCTAACAAAACAAACGAACGGTTTTCCAATCGAGCTCGAGTATGAAACCGAGTTCAGACCTCTGAATGCGACAGGCGGACGCGTCTGATGTCTGCGGATCGACCCCTGTGATTAACAGCTCTGCTGACCCCGATACAGCCTGAGTTAAGTGCAGAAAATCGAGAGTACCTCTCAGCATGATTCCAATAATACAACAGTTTCGCGGACGAGCAGCAGACCGAGTTCTGAGCTCTCGGTTCGACGAACGGACGCGCCTGATGTTTCGCAATCGATTCCTGTAACCAGCAGCACTGTAGCCCTCCCCCAGCCCAATTTTAACTACAGAAAATCGGGAGCACTTCAAGATGACTCGAACAATACCAATAGGTTCGCGAACCTAGCTCGGAGAGCAGGCCGAGTTCAGAGCTCTTGATTCAACAGACGAGCGCGCCTGATAATTCTCAATCGATTTCTGTGATTATCAGCTCTGTGGCTGCCCTACATATCGAGTTAAGCAGGAAAAGCCGAGAACGTCTGCTGCAATGACTCAAATAATACGAATAGGTTTGCGACCCTAGCTCGGCTAGCAGACCGAGTTCAGACCTCTGGATTCAACAGGCGAACGCCCCTGATCATGCTGGATGCATTAGCTGTGCTGACCAGCTCTGTAGTTGTCCTCAAGCTCGATTTATCTTGAGAAAACCGACAGCGCATATCAACATGACTTAAAACGGCCGTTCCCGCCAGAGTGCTTTTTGGCCTTTAAAGTTACCCGATCGAGCTGAGATCAAGATGGCGAGCGGGAATAAGATCGAATATCACGGGAAAAAATACTAGAGCTCCAACGAATTGTCAAATTTCGAGAACGAAACTGGGCGCCGGCGGTAAACCGTCAACCTTTCTTACCGCCGGGGGACTCGTAGAGCTTCCTGAAAATATAAAGTGTGGGAAAAAACTCCAAAGAACGACTAGTTTTTCAGCCCAAGCGATTCCAGACCTATCAAGATAACGTTAACAAAAAACAAACAGTTTCGCAACCGAGTTCGGGTATCAAACCGAGTTCAGACCTCTGAATGCGACAGGCGGCCGCGTCTGATGTCTGCCAATCCACTCATGTGATTCCCAGCCGTGCAGCCCCCCTACAGCCCGAGTTAAGTGCAGAAAACCGACAGTATCGACTCGAATAATAGAATAGTTTTCCCGATCTAGTTCGAGCAGCAGACCGAGTTCCGAGCTCTGGAATCGATCGACAAACACGCCTGATGTGTGCAAATCGATATATGTGACCCGCAGCACTGTAGCCGGCCCAAACACGAGTTAAGTGCAGAAGACAGAGAGCACTTCTCAAGATCATTCAACAATACGAATAGTTTCGCAAATCTAGCTCGGGCAGCAGGCCGAGTTCAGAGCTCTCGGTTCAGTAGACGAACGCGACTGATGATTCCCCATCGATGTCTGTGACAATGAGCCCTCTAGCTGCCCTACAGCTCGAGTTAAGTACAGAAAACCGAGAGCGTCTGTCAAGATGACTCGAATAATACGAATAGGTTTGCGGACCTAGCTCGGCTAGCGGACCGAGTTCAGACCTCTGGATTCAACAGACGAACGCGCGTGATGATTCTCAGTGCGATAGGTGTGCTTACCAGCACTGTGGCTGCCCTAGACCTCGAGTTAAGCAGAAAATACCGACAACACGTATCAAGTTGACTCGAATAATTCGAATAGGTTTGCGGACCTAGCTCGGCTAGCAGACCGAGTTCAGACCTCTGGATTCGACAGGCGAACGCGCCTGATGATTCTGGGTGCGATAGGCGTGCTTACCAGCACTGTAGCTGCCCTACACCTCGAGTTAAGTAGGAAATACCGACAACGCGTATCAAGTTGACTCGAATAATACGAATAGGTTTGCGGACCTAGCTCGAGTAGCAGACCGAGTTCAGACCTCTGGATTGAACAGGCGAACGCGCCTGATGATTCTGAGTGCGATAGCTGTGCTTACCAGCACTGTAGCTGCCCTAGATCTCGAGTTAGCAGAAAATACCGACAACGCTATCAAGTTGACTGGAATAACACGAATAGGTTTGCGACCCTAGCTCGGGTAGCAGACCGAGTTCGGACCTCTGGATTGAATAGGCGGACGCGCCTGATGATTCTGAGTGCGATAGAGGTGCTTGCAGACACTGTGGCTGCCCTACAGCTCAGGTTAAGTACAAAATACCGACAGCGCATATCAAGTTGACTCGAATAATACGAATAGGTTTGCGGGCCTAGCTCGGGTAGCAGACCGAGTTCAGACCTCTGGACTCAACAGGCGAACGCGCCTAATGATTCTGAGTGCGATAGCTGTGCTTACCAGCACGATCGAGCTGAGATCAAGATGGCGAGCGGGAATAAGATCGAATATCATGAGAAAAAATACTAGAGCTCTAACGAATGGTCAAATTTCGAGAACAAAATTTTCAACCGACCAAAAGTCACCAAAAGGTCCGTCGAGATTTTTCTTGCCAACTAGCTCTCCAGCTCCCCGGAACTGGGCGCCGGCGGTAAACCGTCAACCTTGGTTACCGCCGGGGGACTCGTAGAGCTTCCTGACAACATATACTGTCGGAAAAAAATTGCAGAGAACGAATAGTTTTTCAGCCGATTTCGAGTATCAGACCGAGTTCAGACATCTGAATGCGACAGACGGACGCGTCTGATCTCGCCGAATCGATTCCTGTGATTACCCGCCCTGGAGCCTCCCTACAGCCCGAATTAAATGCAGAACGCCGACAGTAGCTCTCCAGATGACTGAAGAATACGAACAGTTTCGTGATTCTGGATCGCGCAACAGACCGAGTTCAGAGCTCTGGATTCAACAGGCGAACGCGCCTGATGATTCTGAGTGCGGTAGGTGTGCTTACCAGCACAGTATCTGCCCTACAGCTCGAGCTAAGTAGAAAATACCGACAACGCGTATCAAGTTGACTCGAATAATACGAACAGATTTGCGGACCTAGCTCGACTAGCAGACCGAGTTTCGACCTATGAATTCAACGGGCGAACGCGTCTGATCATTCTGAGTGCGATAGGAGTGCTAACCAGCACTGTAGCTGCCCTACACCTCGAGTTAAGTAGGAAATACCGACAACGCGTATCAAATTGACTCGAATAATACGAATAGGTTTGCGGACCTAGCTCGAGTAGCAGACCGAGTTCAGACCTCTGGATTGAACAGGCGAACGCGCCTGATGATTCCGAGTGCGATAGCTGTGCTTACCAGCACTGTAGCTGCCCTAGACCTCGAGTTAGAAGAAAATACCGACAACGCTATCAAGTTGACTGGAATAACACGAATAGGTTTGCGACCCTAGCTCGGGTAGCAGACCGAGTTCAGACCTCTGGATTGAACAGGCGGACGCGCCTGATGATTCTGAGTGCGATAGATGTGCTTACAGACACTGTGGCTGCCCTACAGCTATGGTTGAGTACAAAATACCGACAGCGCATATCAAGTTGACTCGAATAATACGAATAGGTTTGCGACCCTAGCTCGGCTAGCAGACCGAGTTCAGACCTCTGGATTCAACAGGCGAACGCGCCTGATCATTCTGAATGCATTAGCTGTGCTGACCAGCTCTGTAGTTGTCCTGAAGCTCGAGTTATCTTGAGAAAACCGACAGCGCGTATCAAGATGACTCGAAACGGCCGTTCCCGCCCGTGTGCTTTTTGGCCTTCAAAGTTACCCGATCGAGCTGAGATCAAGATGGCGAGCGGGAATAAGATCGAATATCATGGGAAAAAATACTAGAGCTCTAACGAATGGTCAAATTTTTAGAACGAAATTTTCAACCGAGCAAAAGTCAGCAAAAGGTCCGTCGAGATTTTTCTTGCCAACTAGCTCTGGGACGCGCCGGAATTACTCTTAGCTTCCAGCTATAACTAGCTAAGGGAAGCTCTACGAGTTATTACTCTTAAGCTTCCAGCTATAACTAGCTAAGGGAAGCTCTACGAGTTACTGGGCGCCGGCGGTAAACCGTCAACCTTTGTTACCGCCGGGGACTCGTAGAGCTTCCTGACAACATATAATGTCAAAGAAAATTGTAGAGAACGAATAGTTTTTCAGCCCAACTGGGCGCCGGCGGTAAACCGTCAACCTTTCTTACCGCCGGGGGACTCGTAGAGCTTCCTGACAATATATAAGGTGGAAAAGAATTTCACAGAACGACTAGTTTTTCAGCCCAAGCGATTATAGACCTCTCAAGATGACTCTAACAAAACAAA